>CM060683.1:70898407-71423407 GCA_030686995.1 Artemisia argyi
ATTATATCCAAGTTTTCCATGAGTATTTAACCCATTTACTATGTCGTTCCACATTCTATTATTATTTTTCACTACGCACACAAATTATTTCAAATTATTTTACCGACCGTTTTGATGTCAACCGATAAAGTGCTTTACTACTATATTTTGAAAACAAAATTTTATCCTACCACTATTTTATAAACAATAAATTGAATTCTTAATGTCGATCACTATTTTATATTTTTGTTATAAAATGATTTTGATAAATCAAATTATTTTAATCAGTGTTGCACAAATCGGCCTACAAGGCCGATTAATCAGAAATTACAAGCTGAACGGCCTTGGACCTTGGAGCGAATTACAAGGTAATCGGCCGATTAATCGGCCTTGGACCTTGGAATCGGCGATTAATCAGCCAAAAATCGCTACACGGCCCTCGACCGCCTCGGGACCGATTCACGATTTTTGCAACATTGATTTTAATAAGCATAGTGTTTCCAATAAAAATGTTTTATTGTCCTATTAACATATTACAAACTAAAATTTTGTTACTATTTTAATAAATGTCGAATCATTCTCATACTACCCTATAAATTGTTTTACAACTCATTTCACAAGCTATTTTATTATTAAGTCAGATTCGCTACTTTACTACTATTCCATAAACCTACGAGCAATTTCACCAAAATTTTTGTAAGTTACATAAATATTGTCATGCAAATTTTTACTACCGCTCTATAAACCATTTCACTTCGTCGCGCACTGATTTAGTCGTTATTTGATAAATTCTATTACTATTACATTACAAATTATTTCACCATTTCTTTCCAAAACTATGTTACTATAACCCGATGAACCGCTTTGCTATTGAATCATTAGGTAAACAACAGAATTATTAACACCTCACAAACGACAAATGATTTTCTTACTACCCTATGGACCGTTTTACAAATCATCACACAAATTATTGCTTAAACTGTTTTGCTGTCTTGCTAATCTAGCACAAATTTAACTATGGATTTTGTTATCATTTTCAAACACTCTATAAACTGTCCTACAAGCTGTTTTATGAACTGTTTTACAAATCATTTTATAAGTCGTTGTATGAACCGAGTTGCTCTTTTGTTGATGCAAATCACAAATTTGATCATGATTTCGTCATTATTTTATAAATAATAAGTCGTCCTCTATTATTTTATAAGCTGTTCTCCAAACTATTTTATAAAGTATTTTGCAATCACTATGTGAACCAATTACTTCTATGAAAAGTGTTTTCATACTATAACCGATAACTTCCCCTTTTGAAAATAAACCAAACCTTAGAAGTGGATTCCGCACCTGTGCCTCATCACTGAAAAAGTAAACCCACTCGTTCTGTACGATTAGAATCTCTGATTGGAGTGTAGACAGCGAACTAGGTTGTCAATATACCCTCACACTTATGATATCTTTCCTTCTAAGAGTTCTAGATGACACAGACTCAACACCCGTTTCTTTTATGTGACTCGACTTCTGCACCGGAATACCAAGAGAACTTAGCCTGTTTGGCGACTATTGACGTTTGATCTCACCTTATAAACAAGAAAGGACTTTTCTCAACATAGTGTTGGATTTGATTCAAGCTTCTCGGGTCACTAGTGCAACCGTTTATGTTATGATACCCCTTAGCACCGAATTACGCTTTCCAGCCCACCTGTACCACAATTTCTATCAGGATACCTTTTAGTACCGTTTAACAGATTGGAATACTTACACCTTTGAGCTTCACATGATATTGGACGTTGAACCCCGCTTAGCACTAGCAACTAGGTTCTCCCCTTGGATGTTTAGAAACATAGGTGGACGTTCATTCTCGACTACTCTTCTCTTTTGATGTCCAAACTTTTAAAGTTTTTCATAAAATGTTTTCATATCAACTCGAAACTCGTGACATTTTCTAAAATACCTACTTTGAGGATTAGATTTTCTAGTCAAATTTTTATCAAACTTTTGTTGAGAAGTGTCAAACATCAATTTTTGCGAAATTTATCTTACCACGATCGGAAACACGCTTCTTACAAATTTATAAAATCTTTTGAAAATGTGTCATCTTACATAATTACTAATTCACAACATAGAAATTTGTAATATTTGGAAAATTATATTGGTCAAATTTGTACGAACGTTTACCCAAATAGAGTTTTCAAACAAAATTTTATCCATTCCTCTGAGGAGGGAAAACGCAAAATTTCAAAACAAAATCTTGAAGGTCAGTCACCCCGCCATTTTTCCTTATCGCCTTACGTTTACCAGATTAGGATTTTGTGTCATTGGAGTATAGACCCTATATAGAGTTCAGACCATGAGAAATTTCAGAGAAGACCCACTAGCAAAAATTGTGAAACATTGCGTAGTTAAGACTTAAACTGTTTCCCCTTATTAAGCTCACCTCGAGAACCTTTGTGCCTCACCAAAATGTTAGTAGGAGACAACTTATGGCAAACCACCTAAATACCCTTCCGCAAGCAAAAAGGAGCCCTTAGAGCAATCTAGTGAGACCCAAATCCGCTACTATTACCATCACCTTTTCACCAACATTATTCTGACCTATAACTTGAACCTAATCGCGAGGACGCGATTCCGTTTAGGGGTATGTGCTGTAGCACCCGGTACTTTTCCTAACCCTATTTTACGAGCCAAACATTTACTTTTGATTTTCGTCAACTCTTGAACTTCTTTGAACTTGTTTGGGTTAGAAAAACTGTGAAAATCTTGTTTAACGTGAGCGTTGTTCCTTTATCGAGCCGGCACAACTTAGAAAACTTGAATCGTATTGCATTTGTCAAATTATTTGAATTATATTGAGTTCGAGAAAAACTTTGAAGTTTATGCTTGATTTTATCTGAAAAATTATTTCGTGAACAATGGCGCAAGTTTCGTAATTTTTAGAGTTCGCTTGCTATGACGTTTGGACCCCGAAGCTTTTTTCGTGAGAAGTTTATTACGTTGGCAGTTTTGGTCCCTTAACTTATATTTTCATTTCACCCTACACTTTCATTTAATTCAAAACCTACCCTATACCTTTTCCTAATATAAATACCCCATTTATACCATTTTTCTCATTTTACTTATAATAAAACACACATACACACCACTAAAATTCTCTCTCTCTCTCTCTCTTTGAAGATTTCGGCCGCCCCCCCTACCGGAACACCAGCAGTTTCCGACGACCACCCACCGGAAAATTTTCCGGCAAACTATTTCCTTTATCAAATCGTTAGATCGGTGTATTTATAGTGTTTCTGGAGCTTGTGAGCTCTCGGCTCCCCTCACATCACTGCCACGCGCCACCACAGTCCACACCAACCATCACCGAGACACCGCCACCTTCCCCACCATCACATCTCACGGTAAACAAACCCCACGCACTTTCCCCAATCCTCGTTGATAATTATTTTGCAAACCCTAGTTTTATAAACTTTTTATAAGTCATTTTATTTGCATAAATCTTTTACTAAAATCATTTTTATAAATGTTTTTAACTGCAAAACTCGTGTAGATTTTCTTGGACCCCATTTGGCCGCGACTCAGTTTGACTCACCGAGTCAACTCGGTTGACTCGGTGAGGGTTTTGTTAATATGGTTGTTGTTTGATGTTTGGCAACGAAGGGAGTATTATTTCTTGTTGGTTGAGAAAATTTTGAGGGTCCGTTTGGTTGTGTTCCTCTCGGTGGTCGACCCACCCCACCACCGAGGCTTGGGTGGTGGTGGGGGTGGGATATTATATTATTCTTGTTGTTGTTGATGTTATATTTGTTGTTGTGGATGTTGTGTTTGCTCGGTTTGGCTAACCGAGAGGCCTAGACCCGTTTGGGTTTGAGCCGTGACTCATCTCGAGTCACGGAATAGCTTTCTATGTTTTGTTAATATTATTTGGTTTTTTGTGACGGTCTCGGCACCTATATTTTGATGATGGGAAAACTTGGAAAATAATAATAAAATGGATAATAAACTATGAAACTTAAAATATAATTGTTATAGTTAAGTGGATTGGATATCGGACTTGGATCCAGGATTATACACACACACATGTATATATATATATATATATATATATATATATATATATATATATATATATATATATATATATATATATATTGTGAGCTTGATTTGGACATACTGGATTTACGATATTAGTTCTTTGGACATTATGGACCCTTTGGTACACGAGACGGTAGGGTACGTTAGGCTCGTAAAGATCTTAAAGTTCCCGGTACCCGAACAATACGAAATGATCGATAAAACTAAACAACTAATATTCACACGAATGGTATATTCAAACATATTATATGGTGTTGTTTAGTAATAATAAGAGATTTTGACGATATTTAATAATTATTCAAGAGTCGTTGAACTCGGGGAAAACGTTGCATAAACGGGCAGGACATGCCGAAATTTTGTAAAATTCTTTTATAAACCTGACATTTACATATCTAAAAACTTTTCAAAACTTGTATGTTTTAACATCTATTTTGGGAAAACTGGGTAAAGCCGAAATCATCCATCAATGTTTTCTTTTGTTTGTCATATCTTATTTTCTTTCTTTTCTCGTTTGAGGTTTCTATTTATTTTATGCGTGAGTTATTATTTTATATACATTTCACGACTTTTACGCGAAAGCGTTTCACTCTTTTCTTCATCCTCTTCTGTTTGTTTGATTTCACTTCTTCGACCCTTATTGTCTTAATATCCCTCCAACGTCCGCACGAGCTTTCAAATGTTTACTTCTTTTAACGACATTGAAAACTAAACCTTTTCATAATAACATGGATATTTGACGAACGTTACTTTATATATATATATATATATATATATATATATATATATATATATATATATATATATATATATATATATATATATATATATATATATATATTACTTGAGTATTATTTCTGATATGTGTTACCCGTTAGGTTGTGCCAATCCAGTACCGTTGTACTTATATTTTCTTGATGACGTTGTGATTATACTTTTGATGGTGTTGTGCTCTCCTACTTTGATGCCATTGTGTTGACTAGTTGGTGCTAGTCGTTATATCTTGCATTACTGCATACTCAGGTGAGTTCATAGCCCCACTTTTATCTATTTTAACTGTTTTGCAAACTACTTGGGGTGAGATACATGCTTTGTTTTTACTATGATCACAATGGTTTGAAAACTGTTTATTGAACTAAAAACGGATATATTCTGGTACTGTGAGTGAAGCAGTAGCCATTTTGATAAGCACTAAGTATGATCTTTGCCACTATTAAGTCCCTCAGATCATGAGCCGTTAATCACTTGCGAGGGATACTTGTGAGTGAGCCCAAATATAGGGATATAGGCCTATAGGAATTTACCCTCCCACTCCTTTTGCTCGATAGGCAATTTGTGGTGTACTATATTCGAGGTTTTCTGGGTACTTGGCAGGTGCCCGGCGTTGGGGGCATTTGTTATATTATGAAATTCCGCGGTTATTGTCGACTTTTGGTGTTTGTTAATGCTTTGGTCTCATGAGCTTAGTGCAGTGGTATTTTTCGGGCGTATAACAACGTAATATTGTGATCAATTTCTTTACTTTAAACCTATGGATTCACTCAACCTTTGTGTTGACTTTAGCATGTTTATCTCAGGTGTTAGATACTGCCGGTGTATATTTTACTTGGAGGAGCTTGGCGAAGGGCATGGCTTGGTCATAGAAGACTCCAAAAACCATTTGGGACTAATTTAAATCTAATTTTGAACTATAGTTTCCGCACTATTTTTAACTAATGTAGATTGAATGTTTTCAATTATAAATTTTCTTCTAAAATGGTTTGTGTAAAACCGTTCTTTGAACTTCTTGTTTTGATAACAATCGAGTAGCACCCCCAGACTTGTATGCTTCTGCTGATCCGGTTTTCGGGGTGTTACAAAAACAAATAATCGAAGCGTATAAGAGTATAAGGAAAGAAGATCATAGACCCCTGTTAAATAGAATGTCATCTGTCAAATGCATAAGAGATCAACGAATAACTGAACGAATATCATAAGTCAACAGAATGAAGCACATGAAGAGTCAAATAGTAATAATCAAACGAAGTGAGAAGGATCATAAGAGTTAGCATAATGTATCGTAAGTCAAATAAAGCATTATAGATATATCAAGCATAATCAAATCATAAGGGAAGTAAATATCACATATCAACAAAGGATTTTCTAAACAAGGTACTTGAATAGACACATAGAACATATGGAAGCCACGAGTCGTCCTACCGAGGTACTCGATAGATCTCGAAATCACATAATCACATGCCTGTCACATCAAAGGATATGGAGAGGGGAGACCTCTTGGTACCACATGGAGTAGCTAGCTCCCAAAAACGTATGAGGTACAGAGCACGTACAACCATCACACTACAAAATCTTCCGAAACGAAACAAAGCCTAGGATGCATCCATACGCCCCCTGCAAAAACAAAATTATATATATATATATATATATATATATATATATATATATATATATATATATATATATATATATATATATATATATATATATATATATATATATATATATATATATATATATAACGAAATGGTGACCCCGTGGATCAATCACACCTCCACAAAAATTGTCATGCCATTGGTGCATCAATGACATGGCCATGGTACCTCCATGACTAGTTAGTAAACTCGGGCATAATAATTAAACGAAACATATCATATCATAGTCATCATATCATATCCAAATTCAAATATCATATCAAATAATCATATC
Source organism: Artemisia argyi (assembly GCA_030686995.1). Taxonomy (NCBI): domain Eukaryota; kingdom Viridiplantae; phylum Streptophyta; class Magnoliopsida; order Asterales; family Asteraceae; genus Artemisia; species Artemisia argyi. The sequence continues at coordinate 70,905,176 of CM060683.1, forward strand.
AACGAAGCATATCAAATGAATCATATCAAATGGATCAAAGCAAAAGGGATCATAGCAATGGCTCATATCAAAAGGGATGATAGCAAAGGTATCGAAATCAGAAGCTAAACAATCAAAAGATTAGGAAGAGTCATGAGAAACCTTAAGAGAAAGGTCATAATATCTGTACCTTAAACTGTCAACGAAATCATAACATAAGAATAGGAAGTCACGTCCCTCTTTAGCGAATCTACACGAATTAATGATCGGTTTATTAACTCATTTTAAATCAGATAACTCGTTTTAGTCGGCTTTCCACTTTTTAAAAACTTTCCATTTATAATAAGTTTCCACTTTAAGTAACTTTCTATATTTAGTAAGTTTCCCGAATTAGTAAATTTCCATATTTAATGAGTTTCCTGAATTAGTAACCTTTTCATATCTAGTAAGTTTCCAAAAATTTATAACTTCGGGTTACAATTCATAAATAACCGACTTGGGGTTCACAAATGATATTAGTTTAACATATGTCTAAAAGTATCCGCACTAATGTTTCAAAAGTAATTAAAGCCAAAACACATTATTAGGGTTACGCTAAACCATAACTTTAACGTAAGTCGTATTTCAGATTTTTATCACGTTCAGGTCCACTTTCTTATTCATTTAAAGGCATATCAAATGAGCTCAAATAATTCTGAGAAAATTCCTAGGTGTTCCCATATCAGTTAGGTAAGTTCTTGAATTTTTGCAAATTTTATTTCAAAACACAAGTATGGTTTAAAATTTTGTCTTTCTAGACCTGTACATTAAGTGCACGGAAGGTATAACCCAAAAGTTTACGCTTATGAAACCCATTTTAACTCCTCAGAAAAATCCCCAAAAATTCCTGAAAGCCAAAAACATCTTACTTAAAAGGAGAGCCCTCAGCTCCCTCTAGTTCGAAAATGAAAAATCAAAAACGGTGACTGATTTTACGTTCCCAGAATTTAGGTTTGACATATGAACACATAAATTTCAAAAACATGACCAATACCACTCTAAACTAATTGGAAAACTTAACTAATACCTTAATCTGAGTTTATAAACAAAAAATTTCGAATTAAACAATTATGAAACTCGTTTTGTGAATCAAACAAATTCGACTATCAAAACTGTCCCAATTCAACAAATAACAAAAACCCTAATTCATTCAATCATTTTTAATCCGATACATTAGGTGATCATAATACTCATTATTTTCAGAACATAGACATCAAAAACACATATAACAAACCCTCAAATGAATCATCCATGATCAATAATAAAAACATCTATACGATTCATAACAATTCCATGTTTATTCATTGAATTCGTGTGATCAATTCTTCCATTATTTTATGTGACAAGAACATCATGTGTACTTCATTTTAATGATCAAAACTTGTTATTATTACACATGTGTCGAATGGATGAAAACAAAAAGAGATGGTGATACCTTCTGGTAGAAATAACGATACAAGAAAAGACGAAGACATACCCACGAATCAATTTACAAACAACCTAAGGATACCATGATCTAACAAGCTTCATACCCTTCTTCTTTCTTGAGTTTTGGAGAGCTAGATGAATGCAATGGAGGCTGCTAGGGTTTTGTTTTTAGGGGAAGGAGAGAACCATATATGTGAATGAAAACAAAAAAAATAAGAAGAGGAGCTTGAATTAAGATTTGGAATACCGAATATTAGGGGGAAGATTACAAGGCCAGATCTTTTTAATTTGGGTAAATAATTGGGCCTTTTTCTAAAAACTTATAATATGTACCAATTCCTTTATCAAATTTGGCCCATGTGTGACTTATTAATGTGTTATACTTGTGTGCTAGAATATATAGTATGTCGAATTTTAATCATAGTTAGATGATAGGATTCATACTTGGTAGATTTTCTAGCATTAAAGTTCAAACATATGTAGTTCAGTTTGGTTCACAGACTTATGGAAATTTCAAATTATATGGAAAATTCGGAAAACAGATTTTAGGGTTTTACAGTAAGATTCTAAAAAAACACATAAAATAGTACTGATACGTGGGAATCGCACCAGGCTTTACCTCTCAAGGGATCTTGAGAAGCTTACAACCCCCACCAAGCAGTGTACCTGATCGTTGTAGTATAGTATAGTGACAAGTACCGGGGGATTGATCGTTCAGCTTAGGAATAGTGTCGCTAGGATTAGAAAGCCTAAATACTAGTTCTAAAGGTGAGGGATGATTATTTTTGTATTTTTATATTTTTTAGAAAGCGATTAAAATCTCGGGGTTTGAAGGATTTGGGCGGAATTAGTTGCTAATCAACTAACCCAATACTAAGATGCAATCAAAATAAAATACAAGAAATGAAATTAAACTAATTATACTAAGGTTGTGAGCAGTAAGTGGAGAAAATGTGTTTACTTAGATTTCACTACTCCCTAGACATCTTTTACACGTTAATTACTTGTTATAATTCCATGGATGACGGATCGTATTCCTTAATACCATTCATGGGGTGGCACACATAACTCCCCAATTCTATGAGCTCTTATCTCCTCCTACACCATGCCCAGCACAACTATAGGGATTGTAAACAGTGGCTCATGCATTAAATACAACCAATAAAGACCTAGTGCGCATCGGTTCATGTTTCTTAAGACGTTCAAGCATGTTACCAATTGGAGATCTGCCAGTTTTCTTAAGCCTAACATATAAATCATTCATCCAAGACAAATATAAACAAGTAATCAACACATAATTAACATCTAGGTTTCATTAGATCTAAGCAAACACAAGATAGATCTAGCCTAGCATGATGGAATTGAGACAAGAACAAGATATAGACAACCAACACATAGACATATTGATTGAATTAAAAGAACACTTATCTCAATTACAATGAAAGGTATCAAGGGTTTGGAACCCTTGAAAAACCTGTAAAAGTTGCACCAAAATCGTACTTAGGGTTTCTCCACAACTTCTCTCTCTAATGTGTGAAAATTAGAAAACTATATATAGAAAAATGGGTCTGACGGCGTCAGGACAAACATTGTGACGCCGTCACCTCACCGCCAAAACTATTCTCGGACTGCCTTGATCTACATTTGTCGCCGTCAAGACTTAATCATTTCCAGGCCGTCATGACTTTTAACTCTTGACGCTCTACCTTCGTGACGCCGTCAAATCTGTACTGGGTCGTCATGGAATTCTGCTCTTGTTCCCAGTATGGAAAATTAAGACTTTGGTGTTTTCTTCACTTTTATGCTCCAAAAACGTCCGAATTGCTTCCTTTTCCAGATTTCTCTCCCAAAGTACCTAAAATCACAAAAGGAACGATTTAGGGCAATATTTCATCAAATAAATTCGAATTCAGGCTTAAATGACCCCCTAAAAACGGATCATTTTTCGCCTCATCATATACCCTTACACTTGAGATTTGCTTGTCCTCAAGCAAATACGCTTTTATTCTACTTAAAAGACAAGTTAGGGGTCATTTAACACTAATATAAAAGTAATTACAACAAATAATCGTTCCACTAAAGACCAATAAACAAGCACGGAGGTCATATACTAGCACCTCACAAATAGTGTTTAGATACTCACATCTCTCGGGTGTAATAAAATGTAAATTACAATATGGAAACGGAAGATATCTCTCACTACCTGTCATAGCAAAATAGATTACCTTAGGCTTGGGAAATGATCAAACCTCCACCACATGGCGTAAGCACCTAGGATAAACTATCAAAGAGGTCTTTTAAAGGGTTGTAACGTTAGGTGTAGGGATATGAAATACACGGTTTTGTTGGATAAAGGAAGTTTTACTGGTGGCGAGTTAACAATCTTGGTTAATTACATGTACAAGATAGCGTTGCTAAGCCAAGACTAGACTCGACTTAAGCTAATAAATGAAAAATAACAAAAACAAAAAATGAACATAGAATGAAAAGGGATGGTAGTCCGTATGTTTTTTCTCTTTTTCTTTTTCTATTTTTTTTTTCTTTTTCTTGATTTTTTTCAATTTTTTTTTTTTTTTTTTTTTTTTTTTTTTTTTTTTTTTTTTTTTTTGCATACACTCTTACCCTACCATCCAAAATACTACATCATAGGGGATGGGAATTCCCCTTACACTTGAATTTTTACATACTTTACAATCAACTAAACTAATGACTCGAATTAAGAAAATCAAAACACTTGAAGCACTTTTAAGATTAACGTACATATGGGGTAATATATGATGTTCTTCCCCATTACTCCATAAAATAAGTACTTACCCATGAGTCCCAATCGTCCCAAAACAATATGTACAAGGATATGACTCGACTTAGCAACCATGTAATCAATTAGATAATTAACTTAGGGTTTAACAAATAACAATAATGCACTAAAAATGAGCGCATACACGGAAGGCTAAGGCGATTTGGTTGTACATTTTAAGTGGGGTGTAACAAATTCTTCCTTTAAGTAAAATGCTTAAAGTTAGAAACAAAAAGATAGGCTCGGAGGGGTGTACTAGGGGTTTCGTGCACTAAAAATGAGTACAACGCTAAGGGTGTGGGAAAAATTAGTTGACTTAACTAACCAAGTAATATGACTTAAATGGTCAAGTAATTATGATACGGGTTTAACACAAGGGTGATCCTAATGCCTCTTATCATGTAGCAAATCCTACCACACGAATGTAGTCTCACTAGCGGTCTCGGGATGCATCGCTAACGCAAGTTCTAGAATCTAAATGCTACCGGTACACTCATAAGCACTAATAGTAAATGTTTTTCCTATCAAATCTAAAGGCGAACCTCACATATTTGGGTGGAAAATTTTTCTGAATATACGGTTATGTGCTAGTCATACAATCTCATATCCATGAGACGCTTACTATGGCTAAAGTTGCACTCCTAAATGTTGTAAAAAAATTTAAATTTGGCGCTAAAATTACACTAACAAGTATTTCTCATAGTTTTATTACACATCTACCATTAAACAAAACAAACTCAAGCGAAAGTGCATATGTAAGGTATCATCTTTTTACCCTCCCCTTACACTTAAGATGAACATTGTCCCCAATGTTCAAGTAAAGAATGTAAAAGTGAAAAAGTAAAGAGAATGAAATCAAATACTCCCCTGATTCGCTCGGTATGGATAATAGGGTGGCCAGGTTAAATCTTCCTCCAAGAAAATGAACAATCAAAGCTTCCCTTCCAAAATATAAATCATCTTCTTGTCATACATAACCTGTAAAACCTGATAAAATAGACAAGACAACCTCGCGTAAAATCGGCGGCATCCTATATAAGTTACTAAATCCTAGAAAACAAGATAAGATATAATGCTTGTGGAATGAAGTTTGCAGATCTCCTGGAGATTATAAAACTTAATAATTCACAAAAACCATAAGACTCCGTTAGAAAAACAAAACCGGTAAAATTTCCAGATTTTTACACCTGACGCCGTCAGAATTGACCTGCAGAAATTCTTATGTTAAGTTTCCGGAAAATTTCTGGAAAAACTTGGTCCTACTTCCTGGAAAATCCTGCAAAACTTCATTATGACTCAATACAAGCATTTGACTCTAACAAATACGAATACACATGTTCATTTAATATTGTGGAGAATCATGATCGAGTTATTTCTTAAAAACATATTTGGGGTTTCCCCTTACACTTATCTTTTGCAAAAATACTTTTAGGTGGAGTTAAGATTAGGCCAAAACAACAAAGTAAAGTATTTCCACATTTTAATTGAGAAACATGATCTACCAACAATAGAAATAAAGCATGCATACGGAAGCAAATAACAAACAAACAAAATAAAATCACACAAAGCATGGGTTGCCTCCCAAGAAGCGCTTGTTTTTGTTCGAGTCACGAGCCTGACTCTACCCTTATTTAATGGAAATATGGGAGGTTTTCCCTACACTTAGGATTAAGTGCGGGTGGAAGTAGCGATACACACCCTTAGGGTGAAAATATGCCATGTGTGGTAAGAGTGGTGGATGAATTATATGCTCAAAGGGGTGTGCTCCTATCATCATAACCTTAACAAATTCAATCGGGTTAATGGGTGGATTAAGATTTTCTCCTAGAATGGGATCATTTTCAATCAACTTCAAGAGATTACTAGTTGAGGATCCATCTTGACCTAATAAACCCGGTTTAAACCCATAATGTTTCTTGTGATCAATCTCAAATGGGTGATGTAAGCATGTAAGGTTATTTTCCGCTCCTGTGTCAGCTTCCTCTCTAAAAGGCTTAGAGTCTACTACCTTTTTCCCAAGACTACCCGGACTATATGGTTTTATGGGTGGATCGGGACCTTTTTCAATTCCTAAATTCACATCTAAAGATGGAAGATTAGGTAACGGCTTTGGTTGAGGCTCCGGTTCATCAAAACTAGGAACTTCCTTAGAACTAAGAGTAAGGTTATCATTACAAGTATTCAAACCTATATCCTCTAGTGGTGCTTGGTCCAAGGGTTCTACCTCAATTGGGATTCCTATAGTCTCTTCTACTTCTTCCGGGCAAGTCACGGGCGGTGTGTATGCCTCAAATGATGGTAGGACTTGTGGGGTACTTTGTGGGCTCATGTTATTTACTTCATCATTCCTTGTGTCAAAATCACCTATATCCTCCACATATGTTTTATTATAATCTAACCCTAACATTTTCCCAAGTATCTCACGTGCTTCCCTAGGCATCTCAACTTCTATGTCCGAATCATAAGGATCATCCTCAATATTCTGACTGCTATATACAAATTGCCCAAAAGATTCATCATCTGTTTCTTGAGATTCATCATCATCGATCATAAAACCTAGGTCTTTTTGATCAATGTGATCATGTTCGGCTACATCCTCCATCACATCAAGGTCACCTATGGGTTCATCCTGTACTATGGTATTGCCTAACCATGACATGCAGCTAGGTAGCTCATACGAAACTATCCTAGGTGAAGGATCATATGGTGCATAGGTTTCACTAAGTGAGGCATTTTGAGGGGTTGATGGAGCTCCTAAGGTGAATTCTTTTAAAGCATTATGCACTTGGCCTCTTTTCTCAAGGTACTCAATAAAATCAATATAAGATCCTGTCCTCCTCATTTTATTCCTCCATCTTGTTATATCCAAACTAGTGTAATTATATTTTTTCTGGTAAAACTCTAGTGTCGGACTTGGTGGATTCGCGTTCTCCATAATGGTCAACGGAATAGTCAATGAATTTGATTTACTAACAAAGGCACAAAGAAAAAGATAGACTAAAGAGAACCTAAAAAATTAAAAATAAAATCTTACTAGAAAGGAATCTAGCAAGTAGACCTAATAAAAAGAAATTCTAACCCAGACAATAACTATTCCCCGGGTTGCGGCGCCAAAAACTTGATATGTGGGAATCGCACCAGGCTTTACCTCTCAAGGGATCTTGAGAAGCTTACAACCCCCACCAGGCAGTGTACCTGATCGTTGTAGTATAGTATAGTGACAAGTACCGGGGGATTGATCGTTCAGCTTAGGAATAGTGTCGCTAGGATTAGAAAGCCTAAATACTAGTTCTAAAGGTGAGGGATGATTATTTTTGTATTTTTATATTTTTTAGAAAGCGATTAAAATCTCGGGGTTTGAAGGATTTGGGCGGAATTAGTTGCTAATCAACTAACCCAATACTAAGATGCAATCAAAATAAAATACAAGAAATGAAAATAAACTAATTATACTAAGGTTGTGAGCAGTAAGTGGAGAAAATGTGTTTACTTAGATTTCACTACTCCCTAGACATCTTTTACACGTTAATTACTTGTTATAATTGCATGGATGACGGATCGTATTCCTTAATACCATTCATGGGGTGGCACACATAACTCCCCAATTCTATGAGCTCTTATCTCCTCCTACACCATGCCCAGCACAACTATAGGGATTGTAAACAGTGGCTCATGCATTAAATACAACCAATAAAGACCTAGTGCGCGTCGGTTCATGTTTCTTAAGACGTTCAAGCATGTTACCAATTGGAGATCTGCCAGTTTTCTTAAGCCTAACATATAAATCATTCATCCAAGACAAATATAAACAAGTAATCAACACATAATTAACATCTAGGTTTCATTAGATCTAAGCAAACACAAGATAGATCTAGCCTAGCATGATGGAATTGAGACAAGAACAAGATATAGACAACCAACACATAGACATATTGATTGAATTAAAAGAACACTTATCTCAATTACAATGAAAGGTATCAAGGGTTTGGAACCCTTGAAAAACCTGTAAAAGTTGCACCAAAATCGTACTTAGGGTTTCTCCACAACTTCTCTCTCTAATGTGTGAAAATTAGAAAACTATATATAGAAAAATGGGTCTGACGGCGTCAGGACAAACATTGTGACGCCGTCACCTCGCCGCCAAAACTATTCTCGGACTGCCTTGATCTACATTTGACGCCGTCAAGACTTAATCATTTCCAGGCCGTCATGACTTTTAACTCTTGACGCTCTACCTTCGTGACGCCGTCAAATCTGTACCGGGTCGTCATGGAATTCTGCTCTTGACGCCGTCAGAGAATTACTCTTGACGCCGTCACCTACTGTTCCCAGCATGGAAAATTAAGACTTTGGCGTTTTCTTCACTTTTATGCTCCAAAAACGTCCGAATTGCTTCCTTTTCCAGATTTCTCTCCCAAAGTACCTAAAATCACAAAAGGAACGATTTAGGGCAATATTTGATCAAATAAATTCGAATTCGGGCTTAAATGACCCCCTAAAAACGGATCATTTTTTGCCTCATCAAGTACTTAGAACTATAGTTGATAGGCTCCCCTCTCTTAGGAACATCTAAGCAAAGCTAGCTGCCTCTAGTTGTTCCCAAAGGAGTGTTTCATTTATCCCTCAACCGAAATAGTTTACCAAGAGCTATTGCACTGTAAATATTTTGATTCATTTCTAATAAAGATTTATACACGTTGAAAAGTACAAATGGTGTTATTATGGTTTTGGGTGATGTTGTTATTGTTCTTATTATTAGGACTACATGCACTTTATTTAAGATCTTTCACCACAAAATTCTCAAAAAATATTAATATGCCATAGATTAAACAAACATAAATATATACCAAAAAGTCCACTAACAACATATAAACTAAAATGAGCAAAACTTGTACCAAATTATATAAAATCAACACTTATAATTACACGACAGTCTTATGACAAACTTAAACAAACGGCATACAGTCAACACAGAACTTTTTGCAAGATATCATAATTTAGAAAACATCAGTCTTGTGACAAACCTCAAACAAACAGAAACACATATCCCTAAATCAAAACTAAAAAATAAGCTGAAGTTCCATACATTTCAGATGACAATTGCATGTGTACCAATACAATGCATTTCCTTGAACATAATTTAAAAGTAGACTGTTAGCAAGATATATGATGTAAAACCAAGTCTCATGTATCTAAATAATGCATTATTCTTTCATTTTCAGTCAGGCTGCTTATACCACTACCTATCGCCTTGTATGTTCATTAATAAGTAGTCTCAAACACTATCAAAACTACATATATACTGTACCATAAAACAATAACCAAAGAAACAGTTTTATAAAGCAACACCCAGGCCCCTTAATACATCAAATATTTAGATTTGGTTGCTCGTGATTGGATACCAAAGTGTCTAGCTTTTTATTTTTGCGCAACATATGTTACCTTTCACAATGCGGCATGCATCTTGGAAATCCCGTTTCGTCAGCAAGGTTTACAACACACAACAACATCCAAAGAAAATCTACAAATGCCTGCAAATTTACAACATTGCCCTATGAGCACAAATTGTAAAAGATATTACAGAACACTTAAGACAAAAAATAATACAAAGTTCATAGAATCAAGAACTATGAGCACATATTAGCATTTAAAAGACACATCAAAGTTTAAACAAATAAAACACATATCCATAAATCCAGTAACATCATACCCTATAAACTAAAATAAGAACGAATCACAGCAAGCCATATAAAATCAGCAACAACTCAAACAAATAGCATAGAGTGAACACAATACTATGAAAAACTATAAGCCTTCAAAAGCCATATCAAAGTTTAAAAAACATTAGTAAACTATAAACTAAGCCGAAATATCATACATTAATCAAAACTATCAAGATGAATTATATCCTGAAGCAACCAAAAACACCACAGTTAACACTAAAAATTCAAAAACCCCTAGATAATTACAAAAAATAAAATAACTAACAACAAGAACAAAAACAAAAAAAAACAAATAAATAAAAAAACAAGATAGATATAAACATCCCTCAACTAAATATATCTAAAATTAATGAGCATAAACTTACAAGTTTGAAAAAAGATGAACCTCCCTGATGAGGTGTAAGTTCATACGTTTTTAAAGGGTCATAAGCGTATACTAAAATGCTACTAGGTGTGATAAATCAGATACTGATTTGTCAATAATGGGTTAAGTTTTATCTTTCTATTATTATGCCTGCAACCTTCTAATCTTTGTTTATCATACATAACACAGGTCATGACAATACATAACATAGTTGATAACGATGAGTAGAAAGATGGAGAATAAATAGAACCCAATGCATAAAGAATGCAGTTTCCATTCAATTGAATTGTTTGTGATATTCTTCAAGAATTATATGTATGCTTAATTGTTTTTAAGGCTCTTTGAAGTATGTCACTTTGATATTGCTTATGTTAAAACTAGAAAATTTGGTATCACATGTTTATTAATTAATGATAGTTTATGTTTTGGTACCTATGAATGTTACTCAACATAAATGATTTATAGGGGTTGTTTGGGATTGCTTAAATACTTCTTATATGAATGTTTGGATTATTTATTGAAGTAGCATACTTGATAAGCAGTTTCAATAAGTGATCCCAAACAATCACAATAAGCATCTTTAGTAAACAAGCCCGAACTACCCATTTTTTTAAATAAATAATCCAATAAAAACCGGTTTTTATCTTAAACACCAGTCTATTTGTTATATTCAGACAAAGACAAGCTTGTGTTTTTACTCTATAATAAAGACTGGTTCTGTAACACCTCGCCTTATAGACCACAATATTGCCCGCTTTGCCTTAGGTTCACGGCTTTGCTTTTATAACCCTCATGTAAAGACTTTCAGGCAGGTCACCCAAGCTAGTACTACTCTTACAGGAGCACGCTGAACGGTATGGGCGATTAACCTTTAGACCACAAAACACATTTTTGTTTTATAAGGCGAATGTTAACATATGTCCCAGAATCACTACAAGTCTCTGCCGATGTGGGATTTGCCTAGGGTGTAACATCCCCAAAATCGGATCGCAACGGAAGATAATGTCACTGGGGTGCTACTAAATTGGTTTCATAAGACAAAGTACAAAAAACAGTTTTACCTCAACCATTTAGAAGAAATTTCATAGTCAAAAGTATTGAGTTTACATCATTCAAAAATAATGCGAAAACATCGGCCCATAAAAGAGGTATAGTGGTCCCAAATATTTATCAATGTAGTCTATGACCATGCCAATGCCAAGCGCCTCCAAAAATAAGTTATGCAGCAGTAAATATCAAAGACCAGAGAAAATATATGCTAAAACATCAACATAATGTTGGTGAATTCATAGGCTTAATTTAATGTAAAGTCAGATATGGAACACAAGATTTCAGTAAGTATAAAAATAAATACAATTGCACTAAGCTCATGACCCCAAAACCATGCCAATGCCAAGCGCCTCCAAAAATAAGTTATGCAGCAGTAAATATCAAAGACCAGAGAAAATATATGCTAAAACATCAACATAATGTTGGTGAATTCATAGGCTTAATTTAATGTAAAGTCAGATATGGAACACAAGATTTCAGTAAGTATAAAAATAAATACAATTGCACTAAGCTAATGACCCCGAAACCATAACGTATTTGGTATGCAATCAAGCATAAATGCCCCGAACATATTTGCCAGACACTTAAAGGAATTCTCAAATGGTATGCGTTCGTTTACCCAGTTGGAGCAACCCAGCTCGAATGAGAGTGTCAACCCAATAGATCTATTCACAACATTAACGCTTTCAAGAAATTAACGATTCATGATTTTGAATGGGGAATTTAATGGCTATATGGTAACCTAGGCAATGTGACAGTTTTGTACTCATGTCCGCATAAAATAATAAGCAATGTATTCTCACCCCGAGAATTTAGAAATATTGTAAACAAGTAAAAATGAGGCTATGAAACTCACATATATGTTTCAAGCACTTGTGTATATGAGTAAGAAATCAAGTATTGTAATGAGTAAGTAAGTAATGCATTCAAAAAATCAAACACATATCAAAGTAAGGCAGAAAAATGATTTCGTGTAAATGAATCACGTATGAGAGTGATTTGAGTAAAGAGTTCGAGTAAAACAAATAAGTAAAGTGTGCATGCATTCTCACCCCAAAATAGTTTAAAACAAGTAAAGTAGGGGCCATGAACTCACCTCAGTAAATAGTCTGAATAGAATGAAGTCAAATGGTAAAAGTATGTGGCACCGACACGCGACCTAGATTAGCATGGTAAATCTTCATTTATTGTTTTTATCCACGACTTAATGAGTTAAAAGTAAGTCTAAGTATTGTTGAGTGTTTGTGTTTATTGTTGCTTATGTGGTAACAGTTAGGTTTAAATAAGTTTCAAAACGTTTTTAATTTTGGCTCTTAGAAAGTGCATAAGTATATAAGTATATGAAAGTAGTCATGACGAATAAGTCTCCGGTTTGGAATTAACTGAAAGACTAAGTACGGAAAATATTCATGAGTAAAGTGTTTGTGATAATTATACGTCGTAAATAAATAATAAATACTTATGCTAAGTATTTACAATATAAGGGTTTGTGTGATACAGTAGGTATATATATATATATATATATATATATATATATATATATATATATATATATATATATATATATATATATATATATATATATTTGTAATTACATTAAATTAGTGGATGATAAGTTAGAAAAAGTTTGTATTATTTATATAGTTTTCATACTTTAGTCCAGTTTATGAAAGTATACAATGTATAGAAATTTGACAAAAATTAGACATAACCCATATTAGTTTTCCCTCATTTATCAAATGTTGCAAAAATACTCTTTATCACGTCAATATATAATTTACATCATAGCTTAACCAAATTAAATATGTTTTGTGTTCACTTAGTTGAAAAAGATAACAATTAACCTGTAAAACCCCAAATCTCAAACATTGCAAAATTACCAAACTACCCCTATTACTTAAAATTTGATTTAAAGACTTAAACAAATACAATCAAATTTCAAATAATTACGATTTGCAACATATGAAGTATGACAATTTTCATGAACTTGTTTTATTGCTTAAAGTACCATATGAAAGTATAAAAACTTACAAAAATATTTATTTAACAAATTATACCTTTTTATTATATATAATGTATTTAAATCATTTAAAAATAAAGATATGATCAAGAAAATTTGGGAAATGATTCAAAATAGCAAATTAACTCCCAATCATCCTTCATGGCCGAAATTAGTGATGGAATTCTCCATATATGTCGCCATTTACTCCCTTTTATTTTTATAAACTTTAAAAAAACCCTAATTACTCTCTAAAATCACAAGAGGCGGATAACAATGAGCTCATCACAATTTTTCTGGGGCGTGTTGAATGCTTGTGAACGTGGGAAAAATACTGGATAAGCTTGTGGTTTGCTGGTTCGATCGTTGGGTTTTTATTTGTTCGGTTTTGTCTAGCCGAGTGGTGTAAATCGTTTCTGCTCATTCCGCTAGTTCTTTAATCTTGCTGGTAATTTTGTATCATCTATAATATCATATATAACATTTAAATATTAACCAAATCGAATCATGCATTATATTCTGGTCGTATGAAATTTTATAAGATAAAACGTACTATTTTGAATAAAATTCCCAATCGGCCAAGATAAAATTTTATAATTCTTAATTTGATTTTTTTTTCTGGACTTATATCATGTTAGTATAACCTAAATAAAATGTTACATAACTTATTTGAGGCCTAAATAATTGTTTGTGGATTTTAATTGTTTTTACTGATTATAAAAGAGAAAGAAAATAAAAAGAAATATTGAGCGAGCACTAGGGTTATGGTTTTCTAGTTTTGGCTTGATTATTAAATGAGTTTAATGATTATAAAATGAGTGGTTAAGGATTGGTGGAGCTAGGGTTTGATTTGCGTATTTTATTGCTTAGCTGATTAGTTTGTAAAACAAAGAGGGGTTGTTTCAAAATTTTTAAAACTCATGGGGTATTTTTTTAAATCTCATTAGACCAGTAGATATTTGAGTAAAATAGGTCCAAGGACCAGAAGTGCTTATTTTATAAATTAAAGGATTAAAATGTATTGTTAATAATTATTAAAACCGATTTATTAGTTATATAAATTAAGGGGTTAAATTTGTAAATATTGAAAAGAAGGAGGTTTTGAACCGTATAAAATTATTTGAGGGGTTAAATTTGTTAATTTGAATAATTGAAGTTTTAATGTGTTAATATTGAATTATTAAAGGTTTAATTGTTAATTTAATTATTAAAAGGATTAAAATGAAAATGTTTATAATTAAAGGACTTGTATTGTAAATATGAGAGGATTGTATTGATAACATGTTTAACTTGAAGGATTATATGTGTAAATTGTGGTAATTACGTTTTAAACCCTAAAATTTGGCATTTTACTTTATGAACACTAAATATGGAAAGTAACCTAAAATAGAAAGTTACCTAAAATAGAAAGCTGCTAAATATGGAAAGTTACTAGAAATGGAAAGATAACTAAAAGAGGTAACTTATGTAATTTGAACTCTTCATAATTCGTTATTCACTTTCTCCTAGGTCTGGTGAAGAGATACGTGGGAATTGCGCCCTCGCAACAGGTTTTACCTCTCAAGGGATCTTGAGAAGCTTACAACCCTCACCAGGCAGTGTACCTGATCGTTGTAGTATAGTATAGTGACAAGTACCGGGGGATTGATCGTTCAACTCAGGAATAGTGTCGCTAGGATTAGAAAGCCTACTAAACTAGGTCTAGAAGTGAGGGATGATTCTTTTTGTATTTTTATATTTTATGGAAAGCAAGTAAAATCTCGGGTTTTGAAGGAGTGGGCAGAATTAGTTGCTAGTCAACTAACCCAATAAACTAAGATGCAATCAAAATAAAATAGAATAAATGGAAATAAAACTAATATACTAATGTGGTGGAAACAATAATGAGAAAAGTTGTGTTTACTTAGATTTCATTGCTCCCTAGATATCTTTTACCGGTTGATTAGCTTGTTACAATTGCATGGATGACGGGTTATATTCCTTAATACTAGTCGTAGGGCCTGTACAATATTCCCTAACTCTATAAGATCCTACTTCACTCCTATGTCGAACCATTAAAAGCTCCTAACATGGGATCATTAGAATTCACTTATGCATTAAATACAACCAAAAATCATAGTACACCTCCGATCATGTTTCTTAAGACGTTCAAGCAAGTTACCAATGGAAGTCTGCCAGTTTTCTTAAGCCTAACATCGAATACAATCATTGATTGGCTCCAAACGGTCAACCTAAATTGACCAAAGGATGGTCAACTAGGTCAAACAGCCTAGAGTCAATGCTCCGCGGAATATAGGGTTTCCACGGGTTGTTATGTCCCGACGAGGTGTGGATTGTATTCAAACGGATCTGTGATCGGGTGAATTTGGACAAGAAAGGGTTTGTGATTGATTTGAACTAAGGAATCTACAAGAAAATAGCTTAAATAAGCTATATGAACAAGACTGGAAATTTGGAAAAACCAGAAACGTTTTAAACCTAAAAACGTGTATGTTCAGATTAAATTTACGTGAACGTACAAAATAAAACGCGAGTGTTGTACAAATAAAATACTTACGAATATGAAAATTACATTTTTACAATACTAATAATAAAAGAAAATTTTTAGAAAATTAAAATTAATTTTTACACTATTTAATTAATTATTATTAATTAATTACTATTTTCTAATTACTTATTAATTATTTAAATTAACCTAAATTATGACTAATTATGAAATTACACTAAAAATATGAAAAATAAATTTTGAAAAATCTAAAATATTATGAAACTAATTTTCAAACTAAATATATATTTTTCTTACTTTTTAAATAATTATGATTAATTAAAAACTAATTATTAATTAATTTAAATTATTTTAACTTAAGAAAAATAGAAAATGAACAGTAAAAATTATAAGAAAATTCCTAAAATTATTTTATAACTTATAAAAGCTAGGAAAAATATAAAAACTAGGGTTTGCTCAATAAAAACTAATTATGCTATTCAATGCTTAATTATTAATTAATTATTAATAAAACTAATATTAAATCTAATAATTACCAAATGATAATATAAAAATCTGAGAAAATTACTAAAATTACTTTAACATAAAAGGAAATTAAGAAAACTATAAAAATGCAAGTTACTTAATGAAAATCCAAAAATGAAAATTAAAAAGATAAATAAAATTAAATAGAAACTATCACTTATAATTAAATTGGATTTTCTGGATTTTTCTTTTTCTAAACTATTAAACAACTGGAAATAACAATCTTTTGTAAAAACAACGTTTCTAAAACTTAAAAAATAAGCAAAATGGACATGAAAACCTTAACAGTTTGACTTTGGTTGACTTTGGCTATGAATGAACCTCTAAAGGGCCCACAGAGGTAAAGTTTGGTTCAAATAAGTTAATTAGCCCTGAATAAGCAAGATACTAGCAAAACACACCACTGAATAAGGCAAAAAGCTAGAGAATAAGCATTTAGAATCTTGGTTACAAACAGAAAAGGGAACAGAATATAAGTGAAAATCTAGGTGGGTCCCAAGAAGATTAAGCTCAGTGGCTTGCTCAAACCTGGAAGGTGGCTAGGAGGGGGTTGAAAGAACCTAACTTAGGCCTGTGGGACCCACTGTGGTGGCCAGAAATAACCACCAAAGTGGTGGTGTTGGAGACAGTTGCTGATGCAGGGGAGAACACTCCCCTTTTAGTGTGTTTGGAGGAGTGTGGGATGCTCAGAAAAAATTGCAAAAATCAAGTTACCATGAATTCCTAAAGTTGAGCTGGGGTAGTACAATATGTAAAAAGCACAATGCTTGAATCCAAACACAAAAATCAGAAATATTCTTGCAAGAAATGGGTTTTCTGCCTAAGGGATAAAGTTGACTTTCTAAATAAACTACTAAAGTGACTTAAATGAAGTTTGATTGGTTCCAGCAGATCCTAAATGATGTTATAAGCTGAGAAATGACCTAATTAAGCTAAGTTATCCATTAATGCTTCAATATGGTTAATCATGCAGTCGAAATCATGAACAGTGAGAACTAATGAGAAATTATCATGAGAACTTGACTTGCTGTTAAAAAAGAGTACGATTTTATGATTGAAAAGACCTAATGAGACCTAGAGAGACATGAACCAATCATGAGTATCAACAAAAACAACCATGAACCTCCCTGAAACACTTGATCCAAACAGACCTTTAAATGGGATGTTTTGAGGTATTCAAAAGAAAGGGCTGAATTTTGCTAATAAACTGATTCATAGAGACATGAAATGATATTTTAAGACCAATGAAACACATAAATCCCACTCTAAACTAAAAATACCCAAGAACCTATATTATACTTAAAATAGCAGTTTAGACAAAAAAAAATGGCATAATGGAATCTAATTAACAAGTACCAAATATTCAGTGTGAACATAACTTAAATACACCTAAGAAACACAAATTACCAAAGATAAGCAGAAATCTAATACAATTGCAGTGAAATGCAAAATTTTGGAAATAAGCTTACAAGTTGAGTCCAACTGAGAAAGTGGTACATGGGCCAATAGAACACTCCCTAATGTCTCCCATGAGACTCTACAACCATGCAAATCCAAATTCCACAGGTTCCTTAGCTTCTTCTTTCCTTACAACTAATTTTTTATTTTTCTCTATTTTTATTGTATTTTTGGCATTTTTAGGATTTTGAAACTAAAATTGATTCCAATGCTAAAAAAAAACTATAACAGCTTACCAAGGACTAATTTGAGCTTAAAGGTTCAATAACCAACAGTATTTAACAATATTGAGTGGAATTGAAATATTCAAATGGAAAATTGGTAGAAAATGATAATGGACTTGGAAACTGAAATTTATGCCTTAAATAACTTTTCATTACATTGAAAACATTAAGAGTACACTTAGAAAGCTGAAAATACACTGGAATTTGAAAAACAATTAAGTCGACATTAAAGCTAAACTACACTACTAACAAAAACTATCTATCCCCTTCTTCTGGCACTCTTTCTTTACTTATATGGACCAGGGGAGCTTTCTCTTTCTTTCCCATCAAATTGGAGCCATTGGATTGGCTTAAATCAATCCTGACCTTTCAAACCTATTTTTGGCGCCAAAAAGTCTTTGCAATTGGTAGGGGTAACTTGTGGGTGTTTAAAAGGTTTAATTAGGTTTGGAAGGTTGTGGTGAGGTGGAGGGACAAGGTATGGGAGAGTGAGCTGGAGGTGAGGAGGGGGTGGTGTGTTGGTTGAGTTTGGCAGACCAAGTGGGGTGAGGAAGGAGGTGGTCAAATCTTTGACCTTTGGGAAGGAGTAATAAATGGGGAGGGAGTTATATTTTTTTTTTTTTTTTGGTATTGGGCTTGGGGTGGGCTAAGGTGTTGGATTGGACCAGGTTTGGTTTGGGTTGTGTTTGTTTTTTTTCAAGTTTAAAGACCATAAGGACCATTCATGTAATTTGCCGAAAATCCAAGGGCTAAAAATGCAATTTTGCCAAAGTTATCACAAGGGTCATTTCTGCCAGTTTGCAACTTCACAAGGCCTTTTGAAGTTTATTTTCCAAATTTAAATTATCCGGGGGCCAAAACTGCAAAGTTTCAAAGTAGAGGGACCATTTTTGCCATTTTCTAAAAATTGAGACCGTTTTTGATAAGTTGTGATTTCCCAAGGACTTGAAATGTAAATTTCTCATTTAAAAATGCCCAGGGACCAAAATTGTCAATTTTCAAAGTTTAGGGACTAAATTGCAAATTCTCAAAACTTTTGGAATTTTTCACCAAAGGACTAAATATGACAATTTATTATTTCAAAAGGACCTTTGGTGACTTTTCTATTATAATAAGTGCTCAGGGACTATTTTTTGTCAATTTTTGAAAGTTGAGGGACTGAAACTGCCAATTTTGCAAACTTTGTACGTTTTTCATCTGTTTTTACTCTTTTTGCATCTAAAACATATAAAACACAATTTTGAAATATTTTCAGTATTTTGATGCATTTCTGAGTGTTTTTGTATGTTTTGCAGTTCAGATTTGACCAAAAATGATGAGTGTTTGAGCACTCATCAATCCCCCACACTAAAATATTGCTAGTCCCTAGCAATAAACTGTTTTGAAAACTTAATGGATTTTAATCTCTTTACCAAAAGCCATTACTTCTGGAGTAGCCAAATGTTTCAGTTCAAGTAAGAACTATGGTCCACCTGATAACCATGTGATTTTGAGCAAACCACCAGCTGTAAACGGATTTGATTTGTCTTTACTAGAAGCCGTTTGCTTCTGGACTAGCCAACTCTTGATGGACAAAGTCAACATCTTGGTGAGCTGATTACCAATTATGGTTTTCCACTACCTTTACCACAAGCCATAACCTTGCGGGCTAGCCAACTCTTTCACTTTTTAGGATATGGCGAGTTGAGATACCATACAATTTTGGGCAAACTGTAAGCCGTCAATGGATTTGATATATCTTTACCAAGAGCCGTTTGCTCCTGGATTAGCCAATCCTTTTGTCGGTTAGACATGGGTGGACTGAAAACCACAAAAAATTTGAAACTCAAGTGAAAAAAAATTTTAAATTTTTGGCAAAAACGGGGGTACTAGATAGTAAAATGTGATAAAATTCGCTAGAATACCCCCCCCCCCCCCACACACACACACACACTTAGAATGAATATTATCCTCAATATTCAAAGTCCCGGCTATTATGCCGACTCTTTGAACGTAAAAGGGCAACATTACAAGCTAAATGTGGAAACATCATTTTTTTTCACTTTATTGGTAACCACAGCAGGGGTAACTCCCCCACACTTAGGGTGAAAACCCTATAAGCATGCTACTATTTTTGTTTACCGAGTCGCTAGATTGACTCGACCCCGAATTCATTTGTTCTTGGGGAAGCATGATGTGGAAGAAGCAATCTCCATCGGACTTTCATTCAAGATGTTTGGACAAACATTTGAAGCACGTGAAAGTTCCACACCGATGAGATAAGTACCCGGCTCAAGATAATGGTAAATGAAAATGCCGGGATCAAAGATGGTATCTTCATTCCCGAAGGAGTGAAGAAGAGAAGAAGTCACCCGGTAGGTGAAGAAAAGGAAGAAAACCATGATGAAAATCATGATAAGATCTTCTTCCTCTAGAGGAGGCTCATTATCCTGAGTTTGGATTTCAAGCGGGAGGGTGGGAATTTGCAAATCCTCATGATTGAGTGCATCTCCCCCGGGCTATCATACTCCGGAGGAGTCATGATATGATGAGTGAGTTCACCGGGGAACTCCTCATGAAGAGAACCATTCACATGATGTGAATCTGGGAATTCTTGTTCCATTGTGGACTCATCATAATCCTCATTCTGAATATCAAAGAGTGGATTATCAGAAATCAAAGTGAATTCAGATTCGAACTCAAACAAAGGATTGGTGAGAGTTGTTTTGAATGATTCGGGAACAAAGTGATTATCATTCTCTATTGGACTGTTGGGATAAAAACTGAGTGACGGATCATGATATAGGAGACTTTCAATTTCTCCCAGATCGGCTTCGAAATCAAGGAGACCATCATCACTTTCCATTGAAAGTGGATTGATGTGAGTAAGTTCATCGGCGAACTCCTCAAGAAGAGGATCAGCATCAGACTGTGGGAGTCATTCCTCAATATACTCAATGTCTCCATGAGATGTACAATCATCATTAAAATCTGAGAAAGTCTCAAAATGATCGTTTGAACACTCAAGAGGGGAAAGTAAATCACACATATGATCCAAAGTTCCCTGGGATTGGGACAAGGTTCTCAGCACTAGACTTTATGAATTCGTCCGATTCCTTATCAGGAACAGTGTCAAGATGCTCGTCCCCCATGCTCAGAGAGTGAGTGTGAACTTCGGGTGTGATAACAGTTGATTGAGATGGAATCTCAACTGCAGAGATATCCACTGATGAACTTAATGAAGTTTTATAAAATTGAAGAATATCAAGTGTATCTTCATCATCACTGTCATCAGGAATAAAACGGAACTGAGAGCTAGATCTGGCTGCTTTTTCTTTTGCAATTGATTCCCTAACAGATTTTTCATAGGCATCTTGGGAATTCATTCTAGCAGCCTGCTCTTCAGCTAGCAATTCTTCCATGGATTTTTTATAAGTGTCTTTTTGGGCAAAGTCTTTAACTAAACCCTTAAGATCATCAAGTAATCCCAGTATATTTTGCATTTCTGGAAGAAGTGCTTGATTCATTTGGTACTGTGGAGGTTGGTCGTAATACGATGTGTCAAAATTGTCACAAGGAAATGGATTCCCCGTTTGACAATCTGAGCTGAAGTGTGGACCTCCACAGTAATCACAACAGTAAAACTGTTGAGTTTGGCTTGGTGAATCGTATGGGTATTGGTCATAACCAAAATTCTGAGTATCACCGGAAAACTGTTCATAGACAAACGTGTTTCCGGCTTGACACTCAAATCCTTGGTGAGGACCTCCATAAAACTCACACAGATATGTCAGTATCTCATGATGTGGTGGCTGGTAGGATGAATCAGATGTGTCATGGTAAGGATAGGGAGCTTGGTTATAGACAGACCCGTCTCCTGACTCTACCATGCTACAGCCGGGACAATTCCCGCCATTATGAGGACCACCACACCATTGACAACCACAATGGTGTGGATACGACATAGAAAAAATCAAAGGTTTACAGAGGGTGAGGAATGGAGAATCAAAAGGGTAGGAGGGTGAAGAAGGATATTTTTGGTATTTTTAGAAAACATTTTGTACAAATAAGAAAGAAAATCTTTTTGGGGTTTTTGTGTTCGATGAAAACTGATTTTAAAATGTTTTCAGGAACTGTTTTGTTTTTTTATATGATAATAATAAGGAAATATGAACAAGGATGGGCAAATATACAATGAGTGTATATCCCGATTCACTAATACGCAAAACCGTTTAGAATAACGCGCACAACCTCCCCGGCAGCGGCGCCAAAATTTGATTGGCTCCAAACGGTCAACCTAAATTGACCAAAGGATGGTCAACTAGGTCAAACAGCCTAGAGTCAATGGTCCGCGGAATATAGGGTTTCCCCGGGTCGTTATGTCCCGACGAGGTGTGGATTGTATTTAAACAGATCTGTGATCGGGTGAATTTGGACAAGAAAGGGTTTGTTATTGATTTGAAGTAAGGAATCTATAAGGAAATAGCTTAAATAAGCTATATGAACAAGACTGGAAATTTGGAAAAACCAGAAACGTTTTAAACCTAAAAACGTGTACGTTCAGATTAAATTTACGTGAACGTACAAAATAATACGCGAGTGTCGTACAAATAAAATACTTACGAATATGAAAATTACATTTTTACAATCCTAATAATAAAAGAAAATTTTTAGAAAATTAAAATTGATTTTTACACTATTTAATTAATTACTATTTTCTAATTACTTATTAATTATTTAAATTAACCTAAATTATGACTAATTATGAAATTACACTAAAAATATGAAAAATAAATTTGGAAAAATCTAAAATATTATGAAACTAATTTTCAAACTAAATATATATTTTTCTTACTTTTTAAATAATTACTATTAATTAAAAACTAATTATTAATTAAAAACTAGGGTTTGCTTAATAAAAACTAATTATGCTATTTAATGCTTAATTATTAATAAAACTAATATTAAATCTAATAATTACCAAATGATAATATAAAAATCTGAGAAAATTACTAAAATTACTTTAACATAAAAGGAAATTAAGAAAAATATAAAATTGCAAGTTACTTAATGAAAATCTAAAAATGAAAATTAAAAAGATAAATAAAATTAAATAGAAACTATCACTTATAATTAAATTGGATTTTCTGGATTTTTCTTTTTCTAAACTATTAAACAACTGGAAATAACAAACTTTTGTAAAAACAATTTTTCTAAAACTTAAAAAATAAGCAAAATGGACATGAAAACCTTAACAGTTTGACTTTGGTTGACTTTGGCTATGAATGAACCTCTGAGGGGCCCACAGAGGTAAAGTTTGGTTCAAATAAGTTAATTAGCCCTGAATAAGCAAGATACTAGCAAAACACACCACTGAATAAGCCAAAAAGCTAAGGAATAAGCATTTGGAATCTTGGTTACAAACAGAAAATGGGACAGAATATAAGTGAAAATCTAGGTGGGTCCCAGGAAGATTAAGCTCAGTGGCTTGCTCAAACCTTGAAGGTGGCTAGGAGGGGGGTTGAAAGAACCTAACTTGGGCCTGTGGGACCTACTATGGTGGCCAGAAACAACCACCAAAGTGGTGGTGTTGGAGACAGTTGATGATGCAGGGGAGAACACTCCCCCTGCAGGTGTGTTTGGAGGAGTGTGGGATGCTCAGAAAAAATTGCAAAACTCAAGGTACCATGAATTCCTAAAGTTGAGCTGGGGTAGTACAATATGTAAAAAGCACAATGCTTGAATCCAAACACAAAAATCAGAAATATTTTTGCAAGAAATGGGTTTTCTGCCTAAGGGATAAAGTTGACTTTTTAAATAAACTACTAAATTGACTTAAATGAAGTTTGATTGGTTCCAGCAGATCCTAAATGATGTTATAAGCTGAGAAATTACCTAATTAAGCTAAGTTATCCATTAATGCTTCTATAGGGTTACTCATGCAGTCTAAATCATGAACAGCGAGAACTAATGAGAAATTATCATGAGAACTTGACTTGCTGTTAAAAAAGACTAAGATTTTATGATTGAAAAGACCTAATGAGACCTATAGAGACATGAACCAACCATGAGTATCAACAAAAACAACCATGAACCTCCCTAAAACACTTGATCCAAACAGACCTTTAAATGGGATGTTTTGAGGTTTTCAAAAGAAAGGGCTGAATTTTGCTAATAAACTGATTCATAGAGACATGAAATGATATTTTAAGACCAATGAAACACATAAATCCCACTCTAAACTAAAAATACCCAAGAACCTATATTATACTTAAAATAGCAGTTTAGACAAAAAAAATGGCATAATGGAATCTAATTAACAAGTACCAAATATTCAGTGTGAACATAACTTAAATACACCTAAGAAACACAAATTACCAAAGATAAGCAGAAATCTAATACAATTGCAGTGAAATGCAAAATTTTGGAAATAAGCTTACAAGTTGAGTCCAACTGAGAAAGTGGTACATGGGCCAATAGAACACTCCCTAATGTCTCCCATGAGACTCTACAACCATGCAAATCCAAATTCCACATGTTCCTTAGCTTCTTCTTTCCTTACAACTAATTTTTTATTTTTCTCTATTTTTATTGTTTTTTTGGCATTTTTAGGATTTTGAAACTAAAACTGATTCCAACGCTAACAAAAACTATAACAACTTACCAAGGACTAATTTGAGCTTATAGGTTCAATAACCAACTGTATTTAACAATATTGAGTGGAATTGAAATATTCAAATGGAAAATTGGTAGAAAATGATAATGGACTTGGAAACTGAAATTTATGCCTTAAATAACTTTTTATTACATTGAAAACATTAAGAGTACACTTAGAAAGCTGAAAATACACTGGAATTTGAAAAACAATTAAGTCGACATTAAAGCTAAACTACACTACTAACAAAAACTATCTATCCCCTTCTTCTGGCACTCTTTCTTTACTTATATGGACCAGGGGAGCTTTCTCTTTCTTTCCCATCAAATTGGAGCCATTGGATTGGCTTAAATCAATCCTGACCTTTCAAACCTATTTTTGGCGCCAAAAAGTCTTTGCAATTGGCAGGGGTAACTTGTGGGTGTTTAAAAGGTTTAATTGGGTTTGGAAGGTTGTGGTGAGGTGGAGGGACAAGGTATGGGAGAGTGAGCTGGAGGTGAGGAGGGGTGGTGTGTTGGTTGAGTTTGGCAGACCAAATGGGGTGAGGAATACACTTCATATGACTTTCAACCTGTTTGAGACCCTTCCCTTTCAACCTTCAGCAATTATTTTGATTGAACCATATATCTGAAATAATCCAAATTGACTCATTCATGAGTAAATGGGTTTTAATTGCCTCAGCCATAACAAGCCTTATATCTCATGCTCATAGGTGTATGGCAGTTTTAGGGTTCTTATCTGTTTTGTCATCTTTTTCAGGTTTAAGCACGTCTCTTGTTGGAGGCTTTAGTTGCTTATGTACTTTTATAGGTGTTGGAGCAACATTTATGTCTGCTCAAATGGTCAAGAAACTTGGAATTTTGAAGGTCGGCTTCTCTTGACTTATTATATTCATCTCTGGAATCTCCTAAAGACCCGTCCTTCTTCCACAATGTTACTTAATCTAATTCTAACTAATAACTATACTAACTAACTACGAGCTAACTTTAATGCTATTACATCAATTAGGTGACCGAGTCTTCTATAGGAATAATTGTATTCCTAACATTTACCAGCTGAAAGACAAAAGCAATTGGATGAGATATCTAAACAGTTTACATTTGCACAATGGGATAGTCTTGCATCACAAGTTTCTTCCAATCCAGATCTAGCTAAGTCTGTACTTGGTGATGCATTTGAAATGGATGATTATGTTGAGAGGATGGTTGAAGCAGTTAAACAAAAATAGAAAGCTGAGGTAGAGAGAAAGGTCAAAGAAAGGAGGGATAAGCCATGGACTAAAGCTCAAATTAGAAATTATATGAGAACATTTGTCAAGAATCAAAGTTCTGTAGTGTATGGTGCCACTTGGACAAAGAAGAAAGTATGGGGCTTTTCTGATGCTAAATTGACTTCAGAGTATGAAAGGCTTCTTGATAATCTTCATCAGTCTGGAATCAATGTTATTGATCCCCTGGAGAAACATGGAAGTCTTCTGGGTGAGCCTGCAGCCAAAAGATTAAGAGTTGCTGATTCTGCTGAAACTCTTCAGGATTCTACTGAGTCTTTTACTACTGATGAGGGTACAATTCATTCTCCCTCGGTCTTGACTCAGGTAGATGATTCTGCTGATGCTCCAGATGCTTCTATACCTATTGTGGATTCTCCTGATAAGGCATCTACTGATAAGCTTGGAGGAACCACATCTGCTAAAGAATCTCCACCTCCAGCTACTAAATATCATGAAGTGTCTATGCCTATTGGAGAAGCTTCTGAACATAAAGATACTATTGCATCTGTTTTTTGCTGAGGTTTCACAACCTCTTCCAAAGACTATTCCTTCTGATGCTTCTTATGATGCTACTAAGGCTCAAGAGACCATTTCTACTGATGTTCCAAAATTTATTCCAACTACAGAGTCCATTCCTTCTGATGATCCAAAGCTTGTTCCTACTGATGTTTCAGAATCATTTTCTACTGATCCTCATGCTACTGCTGATGCTTCTGCTGAACCAAATGCTGATCCTGATATAACCAATCCTTCTCCTTCTACTCCTGGTACTCGGAAGAAGAGTGTTGCAAGGAAAAGAAGGGCTTCTAAGAGTCTTGATGTGCCAGCAGAAGACATTACATTCATTGAGTTTGATGATGATGATGAAGAGGATCCTGTTGTGTGGGAGAAAGCGGTTAAATGGGAACTTGTTGAGTCCACAGTGGGTCAGGGACAAGTTAATGTGATTCACAAAATAGATGGTTCCACTAAGCACTTCACTTTTCTTGGTGAAATCTTACATATGGTGGATAGGCAGGATGTTATCTCCATCTATGGGTGGGTGACAGACTATTATAAATCTCATAAACCTGAAAGTATTGGTATGTTTCTATGATATAGAATGGATATACTTTGTTTATTTTAGGACAAGATATATAGAATATCTTTTATAGTTTTATGTTTATTCGTTTCTTGTAAGATGGTTTAGGGTTTCTTGTAGTATAAAAGGAACCCACGGCCAATGCATTAGACACGACTAGTTTTCAATCTTAATGATTAATAAAAAGATCCATAGAGGATCAAATGTTATTAGTATATTGTGTTTATATTTAAATTCCGCATAGATACAAGCATACAGAGATTTTTCATATAGTTTTGCTTTTGATTACATTGGCAAGCTATCGATCCATTGGCTCAAAGATCTATCAAGAGTAGATCCTACAATCTCATATCCGCCTGTTGGTGCAGAACATCTACGATGTCTTCGAGGAATTCTCACAAGCTCATGTAATGGGCTCGTAGACCTAGAAGAACGAGTGCGCACGCACTGAGGACAAAATCAATCAAAACAAAATCGAGGCAAAATGACAGTGAACTTAAACCAATAATTACAAGATGAATGGCTTCTTTCAAAAAGGTACACCACTCACAAGGATACAATGTCAAGTTTTAATCCTTAGTTTGGGAACTTATTAATGTCCATACCCCCAGTTAGGTAGCCTTGGTTTTCGACAATGTATTTTATGTATTTATTAACAAGAAAAAGTAAAATGTTTTTGGGTTTTCGTGTATATGGAAAAAACTTTTGGAATTATTTTTGGTATCGTTCCGTTAACCAAAATCGTATTCCTTTTAGAATCACCTAAAAGAAATCTGAGATAGAAAACGTTCCGATTTGTTTTGTTTGTTTTTGTTTTTTTGTTGTTTTAACACTTTAGGAAAAGTGTTAATGACTTTTTGACGTTTTGATTAAAATTTACAAAAGTGAAGGAATTTTTACAATGACGATATTGAAAAATCACTAATCTCTAAGACGTTGAGAATACGCAGCACACCTCCCCGACAGCAGCGCCAAATTTTGATTGTCTCAAACAGTCAGAAAATATTGACCAAGGTAAATGGTCAACAAGGTCAAAACGGCTTAAACCAACTAATCAAGGAGTGCAGAGTTTCCCCGGGTCGTTATGTCCCGACGAGGCGTACAATTGTATTTTAGACGGCTTGTGATCAGGTGATTTTCAACAGGAAAGGGTTATGATTGGTAAAATGAAGAAAATATGAAAGAAAATAGCTTAGACAAGCTATATGAACAATTACCTGAAATTAGATTAATTAGAAACGCGTAAAAAGTAAAAACCTAGAAACGTACGTTTTTAATTAAAACAAACGTAAACATACGGGATAAAAAGTGAAATGAGATAGATAAAAATCCTACAAAGATGAAAATTATATTTTTACAAACCTAATGATAAAAGGAAATTTTTAGAAAAAGAAAAAGAATACTTTCAGCCCAACGCCCAAGGAAATTTTTAGAAAAAGTGAAATGGGTGGGTCTAAGGGTAATTCTGTAACATTTATGTCACAGAATGGTTGCTTAAATGGTGGTCTATCTCATTCAACATTTGTTTTAGAAGTAGATGCTGAATTGTCAACCATAATACTTTCAGCCCAACGCACAAGAAGCAGCATGCTATCAGCTATCTTCGACACTTTTTCTCTTAAAACTCTTTGATCTATCGTTAAAACATCGAACAGTTCTCGATCTTCCTTTCTCTCCTTTTTTGAACGGATAATCTGCTCAATTTGTTTCTAAAGAACACAGACATCATTTTGAAGATTCTTGAAGTACCCAGCGAGAGAATCGAAGATAGACATATTCTCTTTGCTCAAGTTAGCATAACGGTCGATATCCGTTTTAAAAGTCAAAATGTCCTTCACTGTTTGATTCAAATTTTGAATAGCAGATGGTAATTCAAGCATTTAAGAGCATAGCTGGACAGGTCTCTGAGAAATAGTTGCCACAGTATTCACAATGCTTGATACATTAGATGAGAGACTTGTGACGGATTCGCTAACCTTGATGAACTCTTCTGGAACATTTATCTTAAATCTATCCTGAAAAATGCCACATTTATACAGTCAATGAAACTATTAAGTTCCAGCTTGATTTGGGCAATTAAAGCTTTACTTATATCGCTCGCAGGTGTTTTTCCCAATGAACAACTGACGATTTTTTCTACCCCCTCACAAATTTTCTCTTGTTTAGTTGCAATTTCACCAACATCCTTTGAAATTAAAGAGTGACAATCCTTAACAAACTTGTCAAGATTTTGCATTGATTGGTCTCAAACAGTCAGACAATATTAACCAAGGTAAATGGTCAACAAGGTCAAAATGGCTTAAACCAACTAACCAAGAAGTACAGAGTTTCCCCGGGTCCTTATGTCCCGACGAGGCAGACAATTGTATTTTAGACGGCTTGTGATCGGGTGATTTTCAACAGGAAGGGGTTATGATTGGTAAAATGAAGAAAATATGAAAGATGATAGCTTAGACAAGCTATAAGAACAATTACGTGAAATTAGATTAATTAGAAACACGTAAAAACCTAGAAACGTACGTTTTTAATTAAAACAAACGTAAACGTACGGGATAAAAAGTGAAATGACATAGATAAAAATCCTACAAAGATGAAAATTATATTTTTACAAACCTAATGATAAAATAAAATTTTTAGAAAAAGAAAAATAATTTTTAAACTATTTAATTATTTATTATAAATTAATTACTAATTACTAATTATTTTTAATTACTTAAATTACACTAAATTACAACTAAATATGATTTTAAGCTAGAAAAATGAAAATTAAATTTGGAAAATTCTAGAATAAACTAAAACTAATTTTGAAACAGAAAATATATTTTTTTGACTTTTTAAATAATTATTATTAATTAAAAACTATTTATTAATTAATTTAAACTAATTTAAATTATGAAAAATAGAAAATGAACAGTGAAAAATCTAAAACTTTTTCTAAATATACTACAAGATGACAGGAACTTATGAAAATTATAAAAATGGAAATTGCTTTTTGAAAAAGCTAAAAATAAGCCAAATTGCTTAAATAGAAGCTATCACTATTTTTATAATTGGTTTTTCTTTTATAAAACTATTTAACTACTGATAATAAACAACTTTTACAAAGACAAAATGATTGAAACTCAAAAATAAGCAATTTGAATGCTTATGAGCTTAACAGCTTATGTTTTATAGCTTATTAGGACTTTGAAACTTAGAAAAAGCTAATAAAAAGCTACAATATGATTCCACAAGGTAAAATAAACTACAAACAATTGAATTACACTGAAAATAAGCAAAAGGAAGAAGATGAGCACTGGAAATAAGCTACAATAAGCAAATAAGCCAAGGATCCAAAACCTGCCAGGTGGGCAGGCTAAAAAGGGCAACTTGCAGGCCTTTGTGGGGTCCACTAGGGGGGTTAGGAGTCCAAATAAAGACTTGAACCTACAAGATGGACTGGAGGCTTATCCAAAAAGCCAATAAGCAGTCCAATTGGTCCACTAATAAGCTAGATACAAGCTCTTGAAATAAACCCAAGTTCACAGATGGTCAGTGTACTGAGGGGAATTGGCCAAGTTGCAGGCCTGTGTTTGAGGGCTCAAATAAAGTCACAATTCCAAAATAAGCCCTGATTAAGACAGATGGCTTATTAGAGTTTCCAAAAAGCCAATAAGCACAAGGTGGGGCCCACTATTAAGCAAGATATGACAGTTGAACTATGGGTGGTGTACACTGACTACTCAGTACACAAGGTTTGGTCAGACCTACTTTAAAGCACAAATAAGCTAAGTGAATGAGAACAGAGATCCAAATTAAGCTATGGTCTAAAAAGCTAAGCTGATAAGCTTTCCAAAAATCCTAATTTCAAGGCCTATGGTTTACTAATGGCCTAGGAGAGGCAATTGAAAAATGTCCAAAAATCAAAGTGCCCTGGTGCAGGGCACTATCCAGCCCTGTAGGTCTTTTCACAAGGCCAAATAAGCACTTTAAAAATTTTACAAAAATAATTTGAGCATGGATTTCACAAGTTCAACTGATGGACTTTAACTCCAAAAAGCCCAAGTCTTAATTGTGAAAACTAAAATCAAGAAAATTTGACTTTTTGAGATTATGAACTAAATTGACTAATTTGAACTTTGATCTAATCCTACTGACGTGTATTAGGCTAAAATATGACTAATCTAAGCTAACTTAACAAGTTGTGAGTTAATTTGGATGGTCTGCTAGTCTAAAACCTTTATAGTGGACTGCTTACCTAGGTTTTAAGATGAAATTGACTTTTTATGATAAAAGTGGTGGGACTTATGACTGGTATGGTCTGTCTAGCACAAATGAAATATGATTCAGGCTTAAATTCTCACTCTAACACCTTTGAACATAAAAGACCAAGCAAATCCAAACACCCTTTTGAAAACAAATTTAAGAACAATACTTATGAAACTTAAACAAAAACATAATCTAAGGACTGAGATCTATCTAATAAGCAATAATGAGACAAAATAAGCAAAAATAAGCAGGAAATAAGCACTATTATCAAGTACAACAGATTATGCAAGATTTACACTAAAAATCAAACTTTTAAGCAAAGAGACTTTGAACCTTGAACCTAGCTTTTACTAGGGCCTCTTTATCTGCAACAGGCTCCTAGCTTATCAAAGATAAGCTAGGTAAAGTCCATCTTGCCAATCCATTTTGACAACTTCCAAAGCTTTCCACATTCAAAATGCAAAGGTACCCTGTGAGTGTTTTAGTCCTGATTTTATGTTTCTTTTTCTGTTTTCTTTTTATATTTTCAGATACTAGTTGAGATTATAAGAGCTTATAAGGAACTTATACTTAGTTAATAACTTTTAAGAGGAATTTTGAAAAGCTTGTTGAAACTGAAAATTTGAACACAAGATTTAAAACATAAAAACTTTCATTAACTTGAAAAGATAGACTACACTGAGAACTAATTAACTACAATTAAGCTACATACACTACTTTTTTTTCTACGGCTTACAATGAGCCTATATTTATACTAAAATGGAAATAGAGCTTCTCTTTCTTCATTTGTGTTTCTTTTGTGAATTAGCAGTCCCCATGAGTCTTTTGAGCACCCTTGACCATATTCTAGCCCTTAATTTGGAGTTGGGATAATCTCAGCCTTTGGATTGAATTTGGCGCTAAAACAGGTTGTGGTGAATTGGTGAGTTGGAACTTCGGAAAGGGAAATATTATCACATGGGGTGTAGTAGGGTGGCTTGGTAGAGAGGAGGGGGGACAATTTGGTGGAAGGTGAGGGATTGGAGGGGGAACATGGAAGCGGGAAACTAGGGAAGTGGGGGAAGGTGGAGATGGTTTGACCATGTTGACTGGGGTGGTTTTATTTGTAAAACGGGGATGAGTTTTGAGGGGTTTTGGGCTTAGGGAGTAGGATTGGGCTTGGGGAGATTTGTATTGGATTTGGATCTTGGATTGTAAATAATACAAGGATCCGTTTGGCTTAAATTAACACGAGGACCAAACTTGCAATTTTCTGAAAATGAGGGGCTGAGTTTGGCAACTTTCCAAACTTGTTTCAAGGATCATTTCTGCCACATTTCAATTATAACAACCTAAAATATGGTATCCGAATCCGATATAGTTTGAAAAATTTTGAACATGATCATAACCTACGTTAACTTAATGTTATTAACTTGGAAACTACTAACCACTAATCTTATCTAAGTTATGTTTAAAGTTGATATCACATGTTTCCTAGCCAAGTTTTATCACACGTCTAAAAGACTTAGATGGGCCGAATAGGATCAAAGTATATACACTAATCACGCCTAAAAAAAATGTATAGAACCAAAAAAAATAAAAAATAAATAAATAAATAAATAAAATATGCACACAATATACTTGATATCCTAAACGTCTAGATTCATCACAGATTTTTAAATGAGAATTTAGCCTTTGACTCTCCCACATACTCGGTCAATATCAACTCCTGTACATCCCTTTTTTTTTACCACTCAGTTAAACCACGACACCCTCATATGCATCTCATAATCATTTTTTTTAGAACCTATCAAACGAAAAACCTTAACGATTTATAAATAAAAAATCATCTCTGCAAATATAAAAGTATTAGAGACTAGCATAATTCAAGTTTGGCACACATGTATTGCTCGTCTTTTGAATCCGTGTCCTGTCCAAGAGTGTTGTTTCGTTAGCTACGGTACGAGTTCGGTTCGATTTGTGGTTCACGGTTTGTGTTAAGATCAGTTTCGGTTGTGCATGGATGAAGGTGATGGTTAGTGCTTGGTCCATGTTCGAATAATGGTTTTGTTCGGGCGTTGGAGATCGAGTCGCTCGGGTTCGATTTTGATCTCAGTCCATTCACGTTTGTCTTGGAGGTCTCGGTTGTGCACCATAGCACATGTCTCTCGAGCTAGTCTATTTCATGTTCGTGGAGACATTTAGTTCGTGTTTATCGTTGTTGTTCGTGGCTCGTTGGACTTTTGTATTACGGTTTGTACATGTGTTCGTGTTCGTAGTTCGGCATCGATTGTATTTTGTTGTCTGAGGTACATCGTCACTTTACCTTGTTACCTGTTAATACATACGTAAATATGATACAACAGTTAAGTAGACTCAAACTAGAATGAACAGAGTGAATATATAATGATGAAATAAAACTATAAATTTATATATAGATATAAGTCAATATATGTGCATGGATTACATGGGGTTGAAACTACTAACTACAATAGAAAATGTATATACGAGTATGGTTTTAAGCGACATGCATGCATGTTTACGAATCGAGAACTGACATAAAATCATAGGAAATTACACATAAAATATATCTAATATAAATCGACCTATGTATGATCGTCTTTAAATCAGTGTTGTACGTAATTGATCTGCTCATTCACGACCTTAACATGTTTTGGAAAATAATCTTTAACGAGCTAACAAGATAATGAAACGCATACATACATATAACAGATACATGAAGTTTTAATAGATTGAAGGAAACGGTAATATTAAATATTCGAATTTGATAATAACGCATGCATACAATATGGTTATAATTGGTTAATACTTGTAATGTGGGGAAAGCAGATAGTAGGTTATGAATATAAGTATGGTGTCTTTGAAGCTATTCGATCAAATCTGCAACTCGGCCTAAGTATTTTCAAAATTGATCATCATTACCCAATTGAAATGATATGGAGACCCTATATAAAAACTTGTGTGCGTACGTACTTATATATATTTATCAGTTATGGTCTAAAATATGGAGTCTCGCATGCGAATATATCTATGATATCATACACTTGGCTATAATTAAGAAAATGCTACATTAAATATTGAATATAAAAAGGGTGCATGTAAAGCTATGATTATTCGTGTACATATATGTGTTTATGTAATTTACACACTAGACCCTCAACTTTGAAATATTGTCATATTAAACCTTAAACTTTGATAATTTACGTATTTAACCCTAAACTTTGCTAAAATGACATATTAAATCCTAAACTATGATATTGGTCATATTAAACTTTTAAGTTTAACTAATTGTCATTTGTAATACTAATTTGGCAAGTTACTATATTTGGCAAGTTACTAAAAACGGAAAGTTTCTAAAAATAGAAAGAAACCTAAAATAAGTAGTCTGATTTAAAATGAGCTTATAAATAATAAGACGATCATTAATTCGTGTAGATTCGCTGAAGAAGGAGTAACTTCTGATCTTTATATCTTCTGATGTGTTTGCAATTGCAGTTTAAGGTACAGATATTCTACCATTTCTTAGTAGGGGTTCTGATCTCATGACTTTCGATCCTTTGACTTTGATTTGTTTGCTATGATATGATTCGTTTGATATTATCCTTTGATAGGATTCTGTTTGCTATCCATTCTGTTATGATGATCTGATTACTATCTCACTAATATGAGATTCTGTTGATATTGTATGATTGATATGATATGATTACTTTGTTTATGGATAGCTCTGTTTTGATATGTATGATTCTTATGCCCGAGTTTTTAGTCTACTCATGGAGGTACCATGGACATGTCATTGAGGCACTAATGGCATGACACTATCTGGGACGGTGTGATTAGTCCCCGGCGTCCCCGTCTGATTATGATATGATATGAGATCTCTTGGCCACTTTGTATATGATTTGTTTGTGGGGGGCGTATGGATGCATCCTAGGATTTGTTTTGATATGATATGATACGATTTGATTTTGTGACTGGCTGTACGTACCTTGTACCCCTTTCACGTCTGGTACTTGGAGGTCGCCCCTCTATGTACACCCTATGAATTGACGGATATATGATTATGTGATTTGAGACCTATTCGAGTGGCTCTGGTAGGTCGGCTCATGGCTTTCCTATATTTCTTTGTGTCTATTCGAGTGGCTCGGGTAGACAAGCCTTTGTTGATACGTGCTCTATGATTCTGATTATTATCTGATTATGATTACATTTGATATCTCTATTATGCTTCATTCATTTGACTTGTGATACATTATGCTCATTCTTATGATCCTTTTCATTTCGTTTGCTTATTACCTTTGCTTTGCATATATATCTGTTCACTGGGCTTTTTATGCTCAGCCGCGTTTTCTTTTCCATGCGGCAGGTAATAAGCGGGAATCTGGGCTCGAGTGTTGAGAGTAGGAGTATAGCGGACCTACCCTATTTAGTTTCCCCATTGTTTGGATGATCATGGAACATATGTTGGATTATTTACTTCATTTTATTTCCTTTAGACTTATGTTGGATTGTGTAATGTTTAAGTCTAGATGTTCATGACTTATGTTATTTATGAAGTCTTCCGCTTGTGTATTATTCTTTGTATGTTCTGATATGTCACCATAATGTGATACTTTAGCCCTTCTCGGGTTGGGGTGTTACAATTATGGTATCAGAGCTCAGGTTGCGACTTGTAGTACATAAGTTATGGCCTGTGAAGTTTTGAACCCTTAGGTTTGCACCTTAGAAGCTTTAGGAATAACTTTGGAAGTTTTTGCCTTAAGTTTCTCCCCTTAAGAGCTTTAGTATGACCAGTGAGGATTGGGTAGATATATGATCAGACGTTGGTTTCTTGCATCCGCTTTACTCTGATTTATTCCTTTTCTTTTCGTTAAGCTCTTACTAGATCATTCGTTTCAGAGACTTAGAAGACTTATCAGGATTCGCGACATGCGTTTAGGATGCCTTTATACTTCGTAGTGTGCCTCGTAGGTTTCTTTCTCTGGAGTTATCCTTTTGAACTACGATTCTTGATTCGTTTGACATTTGTTTAGATGCCTTTTGTTCGTTCGGAGATTCGTGTATGTATGAATCCTACGTGTTCGACACATTCTATGACTTCTCCTTGTTTTTGATTCTTTATTCATTGTTGATTTTGACCTTACCTATTCTACCCCTATGATCGTTATGTGACTTTTCATCGTATATATTCGATTTGTCCGATGTGTTCTGGAGATAATTGGAGACGATTTTGTTGTGCTAATCTGTTTACATTGGAGATGTTCGATTCGATGTTATTCTGGATTTTGATTTGTTGCCCGAGTATTATGATGATTAAGACTGTCATTTTACGTTTGTCACTTTTGACGTTTTGTGAAGTTCATATTCTACACCATGATTCTTAACCTGATAATCGTTTATGACTACCCTGTTCTGAAATTCGTGCGTTGATTTCCCCACTGCTGTGAGGATACTTCTCTGAAGAAACTCGCCTCGAGAGTTATTCGATTTTTGAAACGTTCGTTGTGTATCTTTGTGTGTTTTTGTTTTATTCGTGGAGGAGAATGATGATGGTATTTATTGTTGGAAACTGGATTGTGTCTTATTTTGTGAGAGGAACGGGATACTCTTAGTAATTCTTTTCGTACTTGTGTGTTTGATGCCAATTGTATTGGTTACCTTTCCGACTATTCCTATGAATTTGATAAATCATGTTTTTCCTGAATACTTGGACAATTTGTCATAGTATGACATTTTAGTATATTCAGAGACGAAAGAGAAACACGAGGATTATCTTCGTTTTGGTGTTGATTTTCTACGTCTGAAAGAAGCCTCTGTGATATTTTCAAATAGTAACTTTTGTGGGATGAAGAATGAGAGGAGAAGTTTGAGAAGCCGAGGAGAGATTTTGTTTCTACTCGGGAGGAAGGAGATTTCTAGTCATGTATCTATAAACCTAGACCCGTAGGAGGTGAACGATCCGAAACATGAAGAGTGACAGACATGAAGAAGCTTAGGAGCAAGACGGTGGAAGATTAGCTACGTTAGAAGATGGAAAGAAGCAGTTTGAAGTGAAGCACACGATCCTATCAACTCTATTCATCTTAGTTGAACTAATATTTATAGAGTCTCGAAGCAGGAGCTGAACGAGATGGTATGAAGATGGTGGCGACTGCATTGGTTATTTTCCACGCACAGGAGGAAGAACAAACTAGTGGAGTTACAATGGAACATTGACTAGGACGGCTTGCTTGGAAGATCAGTAGAGATTTCCTTCAGCAGAAAATCATTCAAGCTACATGGCTCACCTGCAGTGATCGTGGCAGAGAATCGCATTTGAGTTCACACTTTCAGAAGAGATACAGAAGAGTTAAACGTTTTTGCATTTGAGGAAGTTTTGGTTCACAACACGTTAGTCCTTTGATTCGTTCTTATCCATATGATTAGTCTACCTATTATGTTATGCCGTTTATGCCTTCTGATACATTTTGATACTCTGATTCATGATTTGGAACGTCAGTATGAATATGTTACTCATCTCTTTATGAGACTCTTGATACGTTTGATGATTCAATTTGTGTTCCTCTGACTTTGGCAAGTTCCTTTGTTTGTTTAGAACTCAGTATGAGTTGATGAAGATTTACGAATTAGTACTATTGCTATGCTTGCTTTGTAGGTTTATGTGTTTAATGTATCTCCTTGTAGGATTCCATCCATTATCTATCATCTGTCATATGTCATCTACTACGCAGTTGATTCGCATTCGTTGCATCAGAATTGTTACGATGTGTGTTCTGTGGAGAGCCTAGGGCTATCCAAGTTTGTCGAGATAGAGTCATGAGAAAATATTCTGTTTATGAAGATTTTGTTGGAAGGACCTCCCCGAGCGTGAGGTTAGTTGTGACGTTCATTTGTGATTTGCTACGTCTCCGTTTAACTTTTGCGACTTCAATTTCGCAGACAAAAATTTCTTTTTAGAGAGGAAGAATTATAACAACCTAAAATACGGTATCCGAATCCGATATAGTTTGAAAATTTTGAACATGATCATAACCTACGTTAACTTAATGTTATTAACTTGGAAACTACTAAACACTAATCTTACCTAAGTTATGTTTAAAGTTGATATCACATGTTTCCTAGCCAAGTTTTATCACACGTCTAAAAGACTTAGATGGGCCGAATAGGATCAAAGTATATACACTAATCACGCCTAAAAGAAACGTATAGAACCCAAAAAAAAAAATGTGTACACAATATACTTAATATCCTAAACGTCTAGATTCATCACAGATTTTTAAATGAGAATTTAGCCTTTGACTCTCCCACATACTCGGTCAATATCAACTCCTCTACATCCCTTTTTTTTTACCACTCAGTTAAACCACGACACCCTCATATGCATCTCATAATCATTTTTTTTAGAACCTATCAAACGAAAAACCTTAACGATTTATAAATAAAAAATCATCTCTGCAAATATAAAAGTATTAGAGACTAGCATAATTCAAGTTTGGCACACATGTATTGCTCGTCTTTTGAATCCGTGTCCTGTCCAAGAGTGTTGTTTCGTTAGCTACGGTACGAGTTCGGTTCGATTTGTGGTTCACGGTTTGTGTTAAGATCAGTTTCGGTTGTGCATGGATGAAGGTGATGGTTAGTGCTTGGTCCATGTTCGAATAATGGTTTTGTTCGGGCGTTGGAGATCGAGTCGCTCGGGTTCGATTTTGATCTCAGTCCATTCACGTTTGTCTTGGAGGTCTCGGTTGTGCACCATAGCACATGTCTCTCGAGCTAGTCTATTTCATGTTCGTGGAGACATTTAGTTCGTGTTTATCGTTGTTGTTCGTGGCTCGTTGGACTTTTGTATTACGGTTTGTACATGTGTTCGTGTTCGTAGTTCGGCATCGATTGTATTTTGTTGTCTGAGGTACATCGTCACTTTACCTTGCTACCTGTTAATACAGACGTACATATGATACAACAGTTAAGTAGACTCAAACTAGAATGAACAGAGTGAATATATAATGATGAAATAAAACTATAAATTTATATATGGATATAAGTCAATATATGTGCATGGATTACATGGGGTTGAAACTACTAACTACAATAGAAAATGTATATACGAGTATGGTTTTAAGCAACATGCATGCATGTTTACGAATCGAGAACTGACATAAAATAATAGGAAATTACACATAAAATAACGAATGGATATCTAATATAAATCGACCTATGTATGATCGTCTTTAAATCAGTGTTGTACGTAATTGATCTGCTCATTCACGACCTTAACATGTCTTGGAAAATAATCTTTAACGAGCTAACAAAATAATGGAACGCATACATACATACATACATATAACAGATACATGAAGTTTTAATAGATTGAAGGAAACGGTAATATTAAATATTCGAATTTGATAATAACGCATGGATACAATATGGTTATAATTGGTTAATACTTAATACTTAATACTTGTAATGTGGGGAAAGCAGATAATAGGTTATGAATATAAGTATGGTGTCTTTGAAGCTATTCGATCAAATCTCCAACTCAGCCTAAGTATTTTCAAAACTGATCATCATTACCCAATTGAAATGATATGGAGACCCTATATAAAAACTTGTGTGCGTACGTACTTATATATATTTATCAGTTATGGTCTAAAATATGGAGTCTCGCATGCGAATATATATATGATATCATACACTTGGATATAATTAAGAAAATGCTACATTAAATATTGAATATAAAAAGGGTGCATGTAAAACTATGATTATTCGTGTACATATACAGTATGTGTTTATGTAATTTACATACTAGACCCTCAACTTTGAAATATTGTCATATTAAACCTTAAACTTTGATAATTTACGTATTTAACCCTAAACTTTGCTAAAATGACATATTAAATCCTAAACTATGATATTGATCATATTAAACTTTTAAGTTTAACTAATTGTCATTTGTAATCCTAATTTGGCAAGTTACTATATTTGGCAAGTTACTAAATACAGAAAGTTTCTAAAAATAGAAAGAAACCTAAAATAAGTAGTCTGATTTAAAATGAGCTTATAAATAATAAGACGATCATTAATTCGTGTAGATTCGCTGAAGAAGGAGTAACTTCTTATCTTTATATCTTCTGACGTGTTTGCAATTGCAGTTTAAGGTACAGATATTCTACCCTTTCTTAGTAGGGGTTTTGATCTCATGACTTTCGATCCTTTGACTTTGATTTGTTTGCTATGATATGATTCGTTTGATATTATCCTTTGATAGGATTATGTTTGCTATCCATTCTGTTATGATGATCTGATTACTATCTCACTAATATGAGATTCTGTTGATATTGTATGATTGATATGATATGATTACTTTGTTTATGGATAACTCTGTTCTGGTATGTATGATTCTTATGCCCGAGTTTTTAGTCTACTCATGGAGGTACCATGGGCGTGTCATTGAGGCACCAATGGCATGACACTATCTGGGGCGGTGTGATTAGTCCCCGGCGTCCCCGTCTGATTATGATATGATATGAGATCTCTTGGCCACTTTGTATATGATTTGTTTATGGGGGACGTATGGATGCATCCTAGGATTTGTTTTGATATGATATGATACGATTTGATTTTGTGACTGGCTGTACGTGCCTTGTACCCCTTTCACGTCTGGTACTTGGAGGTCGCCCCTCTATGTACACCCTATGAATTGACGGATATGTGATTATATGATTTGAGACCTATTCGAGTGGCTCTGGTAGGTCGGCTCGTGGCTTTCCTATATTTCTTTGTGTCTATTCGAGTGGCTCGGGTAGACAAGCCTTTGTTGATACGTGCTCTATGATTCTGATTATTATCTGATTATGATTACATTTGATATCTCTATTATGCTTCATTCATTTGACTTGTGATACATTATGCTCATTCTTATGATCCTTCTCATTTCGTTTGATTATTACCTTTGCTTTGCATATATATCTGTTCACTGGGCTTTTTATGCTCAGCCGCGTTTTCTTTTCCATGCGGCAGGTAATAAGCGGGAATCTGGGCTCGAATGTTGAGAGTAGGAGCATAGCGGACCTACCCTATTTAGTTTCCCCATTGTTTGGATGATCATGGAACTTATGTTGGATTATTTACTTCATTTTATTTCCTTTAGACTTATGTTGGATTGTGTAATGTTTAAGTCTTGATGTTCATGACTTATGTTATTTATGAAGCCTTCCACTTGTGTATTATTCTTTGTATGTTCTGATATGTCACCATAATGTGATACTTTAGCCCTTCTCGGGTTGGGGTGTTACATCAATAGTCCAAGGATAATAAATGCAATTTTCCATTTTTTGAGTGCCTAGGGACTAAAACTGCCAAGTGTTGAAACTTGAGGGACCAATATTGTAAATCCTTCAAACTTTCATTCCAAGGACCAATTGTGTCAATTTATGAATTCCCAAGGTCCAATGTTTACTTTTTCTCTAAAATATTCTTCTAGGGACCAAATCTGCCATTTTCTGAAAGTTTAGGGACTAATTCTGTCAATTCAGC
The DNA here is from genome assembly GCA_030686995.1 of Artemisia argyi. NCBI lineage: Eukaryota > Viridiplantae > Streptophyta > Magnoliopsida > Asterales > Asteraceae > Artemisia > Artemisia argyi. The sequence continues at coordinate 70,947,034 of CM060683.1, forward strand.
ATACTTTGCTCATTTTTCACCCGTTTTCAATCCTTTTGTACCTGAAACACATAAAAACACAATCCAAGGATATTTGCAGTACAATTAGGTGTATTTGAGTGTTTTCAGTATTTTTATAGTCCAATATGGGTGTAAAATGATGAGTGATTGAGCACTCATCATGCACCAACGATTCAAACGATTTAATATCTTCGGTGTGAAACTTCCTGATTTGTTCTTTTAAACAAATGTGTTCTGGGTTAACACCAGAAAGAACAACTTTAGTGATCTCTTCTGCTGATATTTTTGCGAGTGAAGATTGAGTTAATTTATTTTACTTGCCCAAATGTTTCTTTCTGTTTCAGCGCTAAATCACTTATTTCTTTTGCTATCAAAGAAAACGATGACTCAAAAGCATTGACAATATCAGCAGCAATTTTTTCTTTCTGCTCTGATGCTGAATCACTGACTTCTTTCATCATTGAAGAAAACGTTTCTTTCTGTTTCAGTGCTAAATCACTTATTTCTTTGGCTATCGAAGAAAACGATGGCTCAAAAGCATTGACAATATCAACAGCAATTATTTCTCTCTGCTTTAATGCTGAATCACTGATTTCTTTCATCATCGAAGAAAATGATGGTTGAAAGGCCTTCACAATATCTGCAACAAATGTTGTTGTGGATGCAACTGATGGTTTGTGAAGTTGCATGAGTTGACATTTAAAAGCTAGTTGCTCACTCTGAAGTTCACATATTTGATCTGTAAGAAGACGAACTTGTTTGCCAAAACACTGATTTCAGAAACATTCGCTGAAGTTTTTTTAGCCTTCTCAAAAGGAATTGAATTACCACTGGCTTCTTCAACTTGACCTCCAGCCAAATTCATCACAAATCATCGCCTCCGTTTAGATCCACGAATGAATGCAATGCTGATTCCTGTCTTCTAGCAATATCAGCAAACAAACTACCACCATTTCCTTCCTCGTGATGATACGTATTGTTAAACTATTTCGGAAAATTCTCATGTGGTTTCGCGGGACCATCTTCAACTGTTTTAGAAACAACGCGATATAAAAAGCAAAACATTAATATTCTCAAGCTGTATTAAAATACATATAATTAGGTGAATAAAATCAAAAGAATTATAAAAGTCTATAACGACCTGCATTTACTTTAGGATCTTCAATAACCCTTCTATCCACAGAATCAACAACATTGTCGGAACTTTCATGTGAATCATTAGAAGAATCAACTAACATGTCCAAGTCACAATGATGTTTATCATGAAACTTTCCAGACAAATCTGCACGCATAAATAAAAAATATGAATACAATTTCAAAATACATTTAAATATACAAATACAATTATATATGAAAAAGCATTCCAAAACCAATTAATGTTATTAGAAAAATTATCCAAAATATTATACCCCTAAAATGGAATGATAACTAATATAACAACATACCTTTAAATACATTTGCTTGTGCCGATTTCATACCTTCATTGACATCTTGGCTGATATAGAAAAAGATATATGAAATTCATTTTCTTTAAAAGGAAAAATAATGGATAACATACATCATATGAACTTCCTTTTCCTTATTTTGTTGAATCAGACATGTTTTTTGTAACAAATCAGAATCACCACAACCTAAAAACCAAAATTGTAATGTGGAACTTTTAAAATACACAAATACAACAAATATGTAATAACTTTAAATCAACAACAAAAGTGATTCAGGAAAATAATAAATATCCGAAATGACCTGCCGCTACCGTCGATGGTGATCCCTTTGACTTTGGATAAACCAAACCCAAACCTGACTTTATCTTTACTTCCCTATCAATTTTGTCTACACCAAGCTCAACAGATTTATCACCATAATACTCATGACCATCACTATCAATACCATCAATATTTTGTAATGGATGTGTAGGTTCTGATAGACTTTGGCATACCCTTTCCATTGCGGATGTGATTGGAACCTCAGAAGACTCTGGTTTGGCACTAAATATTGCATTTCCCATTATATGAAGTTTGACAGCCTTTTCATTACAATTCACATAACTTTCCCCAAGTAGTTTTTCCAAAATAAGAGAAACGAATCTTGTATATGCTGGTTTTGCAAAACGTACTTCAACATTCAGTTTGGAAGCAAGGTCATTAAAAATATTTTGCCCATAGTTTAGTTTAAGACCATTGACAAGTACATGTGCAATCAGCTGGTGCATATATTTCAACTGATCTGAAGACCCGGTATTACCTCCCAAACCGCTGCCTATATAGGTCATAAGCAATTTCCATTTCGCAGGAAACAAATACTTATAAAGAGTATGTTCAAGCTCTTTGCCTAGCCCATTTGCCTTTTTATAACCTATTTTTAGCATTGTTTGCTGAATATCATCAAAAGAGGGTTATTCATCATACTCAAAACCTTTTTCAAGATAATCGAAACCACAAATACTAGTGAATGTCTTGACACCGAATTTCAATTCAAAGGAACCCTTTTTAATGGTCATTGAAATTAGCTTCGTTTCTGTATTATATGTGGCTGTGTACCAATATTCCCTTAAATATGATTCATACATGACAAATGGATGAAGGACAAACACTTTCTTAATACAACAATTTATTATAAAATCTACTATCGGTTTATACCCTTTCTGATTTTTTGTCAGTGAAACATTTGCAACTTGGTTGTTTCTTCCTATTTCAATTTCAGAAAAGCGTTTGCTTACCTGTGGGGCTTTCCTAAGCTTTTGTTTATAGATTGAAATTGGCTTTATTTGAAAGTCTAATACTCCCTCTTCTTGTGGCAGTGTTTGTCGTTGACCATCTTGTTGCGCATTCGCCACGTTTTCTTGAATTAATGAAGTTTCCATTTTGTTGCTTTTTGAAATTAAGGATTCTGTTGTACGAATTGGGGTTTTTGATTGTATGTGTAAAAAAGATGGGGTATACGATTTGCAATTCAGAAATTTATATTTATACAAAAAAAGGCGGTTAGTTGAAAAAAATTACTACTGATAATAAAATTAAAAAAAAAAAGTACCAATAAAATAAACGTATAAATAAAAAAGTGTTAACTTTTCTGTTGAATCGGAAACATAAAAAATATATATACTCATAAACAACATTGAATTATTATTATTATTTTTTAATTGATATGCAATAATCTAAATAAAATAAACACATTCGAACCCAGAAAGTAATGTCAGAGTCAATTAATATGCATATTTATTTACAATCCGAACCAAAAAACTAAGTGACGGTAACTTTAGCAAAAACTGAAACAAATAAAATGTTAAAAATATACATATCAATCACCAAAGGTTTAATTGTGAATCCGGAACACAACATTTTTACCACGTAATACAATAAACACATATAAGTTGATCAAGAATAGTAGATTACGATACAAATGTAAAATCCATACACATGTGAATCTTCGGAGATGCAAAAGATAATAAACCATCACCACCCTCGTTGGGAGAATATCTATAATTTATAAATATACGTGCCCAGATAGATAACGTAATTAAAATATAAAAGATATTGATAAAGGTAAAATCAATTTTAGAAGATACCTCTATATATTATGGGAGACGTTTATGACAACACATGATCTATATATTTAGAAACAATTTTTAAAACCAACTAACATGCCCCTACTTATTTTCAATTATAAAATTTATGATAAATGTTTCAATAAAGATTAATCTGGTGTTATGTTTAACCTCTGATTCTTTTCGGTCATTATCTGATTCATTTATGAGAAATATATTCTCTAATTAAAGTAATAAAAGTAACCTGCGAACAACATAATTAAGTTTAATGAATCAACAAAATCATTTAGTACTCGCTCTAGATACGATTCTAATATTTTAAACCACGGGATAGATGGAATGAAAATATATATATACAATGAGTAATTACAATGTGAACATGTTTCTGATACAATAGATTTCATAAGAAAAACATTGCTGTGATGTGCAATTCGGGGAGAAAAAAAAAACTAAAATAAAATAAACAATTAATTGACATAAGTGTCTAAATCTCACAGTTCTATTTACAAAATAATTCTTTTAATCCAAAGGAAGTTTGCGTCTGATATGATAAAGATACATGTAAAAAATAAATATAATGTAATTCCGATGTAATTGAATATGATCATAGGACCATAACGATGAGTCATAATTTGTTGTTCTTATAATAATGGGCTCAACCGCAATGGAATCTGATACACATTACCATATAAGAAAAATAGTATTGTGATGTACAAACCAAAACACAACAAAAAATAGACGAATCTTTAGTATAAGTGTCTAAAATTCAAAATTCAAGTTACAAAACAGAGACTCTTCGTCTGATGCGATAAAGATACAAATATTTTGTTATATATACGACGTTGATGTATTAACATCATACAAACAAAGTATTAAATAATTATAATATATTCAAGTTTCTGTTACACTTAAATCCGATATAGCAACGTCACGTAAATAAAGTATTATATCAGAAACATAGAAAACACAACTGATTGGTTAATCAAATCACTCAGGTCGGACAAAAGTGAAACAAAATCAGAAAATATGGTGTGAAACCATGTTTCTGATGTATGTGATATAATTCTTTAGAATTCAAAAAAACACATGCCTGTATAAAATAAACTATATATCTATATAATATAATTATGCAGAAAGGCGATATTTTCTTCTGATGAGACGATGACATGTTTCTGATTCATATGAATCTAATATTATAACGTTACGTGAATAAAACATCGTATAAGAAATATATTTGATTGTGATATTCAAAGGAAAACACATGTTGCACAAATAAAAAACTAAACATTCTGTAGAAATAAAAGATTAATTTACAAATGCGATAGTTTCTTCAAAAAAACCTCTTTATAAATGTATTCGTGGAAGATACGAAATATTTCCTGCATGTGTTCATTTCCTGCATGTGTTCATGTTAAAATCTTCACCTCAATGACATGATCTGATAATCTTGTAATCAACAAACATGTTTCTTTACACAACCCTCCTTTATGATTAACGTTTATTAAAAGCATTACAATAGCGCCTATTCCATCCGTCTCCATTGGAACCAATATAAGTTTATTGTCAGACCATTCCGGATCTTCATAACCAATCGCTTCAATAAACAAATATAAAAAATTAATGAGTATCCATAGAGGTTAGCAGAAAAGATATAAATGATAAAAAATGTTCAATATATGCAATCAACAATCAAAAACATCATAAATAAATAAACGGATAAGAAAGAAATAAATACAACAATAATTAATTAAACAAACAAACAAAATATAAATCAATATAGGAAAAACAAAAAATAAAATAAAATAATAGAAAAATACAACGAATCAGATTTAGGGTTTCATACCTAGTAACAACGAAATCTACAGCATACACCTGCTAAAAAAAAAAAAAAAAAAAAAACGATAATCAATCAGAATTAGGGCTCTACACAAACGCATGAGAAATAAATAAATATAACAATAATTAATTCAACAAACAAAATATAAATCAATATAGAAAAACCAAAAAAATTATATAATAACGAACGACAACGAATCAGATCTAGGGTTCCATACCTGGTATAAGAAAAAGAAACGATAACCAATCAGAATCAGGGCTATATACCTATTATATTTCTGTGATTCTGATAATTATGTAGCCTATAATAGAAACATGCGATAAGAAAACGAAAGCAAAACAATTGAAAGTCTGATGAACGATGAGCACCCACATTTGGCGACTGTATATAGGCTCAGGATTAGGGTTTCACAACCGTGGGCCAAAAGATAACGCGCAATTCAAATATAGAAAAGATATCGGAGAGGATAACCATCGTTTTTAAAACATTCTAGAAGGTGTCTCTCATACTGCCAGAGACCCCAGGATACTAAAGTTTCAGAAAACACACCCGGTTCCAAAAGGTTTTTTTATTCGCGTTTTCGACACGTCTATGTTTTGGGAGGCCCCTCAAAAAACACTTTTGGTGCTCAAACATTCTCTCGATTGCAAAACCAATTAACCAAAGAGAGGCCTCGATTTCAAAATGGAGCCCTCCTATTGGTTAATCGAATCCCTCGATTTGGCCTTATATAAAAGATTTAAATTTACTTTCAAAGATTTTAGTAAGAATATCCGGAATTATTATTTTAAAAACTGTATATGCACGAGTTTAAAAGTTAATTACGGTAAAAGTCACTATAAGTCTCGTATTAATTTAAACTAAAATTTATTCATATTTGTAACTAATGCAAACGAAATATGACTATACAATTATACATATATGACTGTATTGATTATTATCGTTGCCAGCAACTCTAGAGTCCAGCAAAATATCCGAATCAAAATCTAATGCTTTCAAGAAAACCATGCATTGATGGTATCTTGTAGGCCACAGAAAAAGATTTCATCACTAGTGATGATGCTATATCCACACATACATGTATGCATGGTCATATATTGGTAGGGTAACAATGTTATGTGATGGAGTGAAAACTAATGAATTTAATTGGAGGTTGCATGTCTAGGGAGAGACATGTTTGATCATTCATGTTCAATGCCCATTTGTCATTCGTGACACCAACAAAGCATCCACACTATTTTGCTTTTTTGTTTCATTTCCCCCTTTTGAACCACATCATTGTTTGTATTGTGTTTATATTCCGTTTCAAATTATGATGACTATATCCTTGTATGATCTCCGTGTACGTGACAATCCTAACATCTCCCACCCACTGTGGGCAAACTATGACATTCTTTTAGGTTTTACTCTAAAAGTTTTGATTCACTAATTGAAGTCAAGTAAGGTAATTGTGGAAATGAACGTTTTGTGTATCTTGCGGAATTAAAGAAGATTACGTAACGTTGGACACAAGTTTGGTTATTGCGATGGTGCATGGAAAGGATGGGTTAAGACAGAGGCCGTTGGCTAAGGAATGGGGAAGTTGTGTCAAAGTTGGCGAAGTCACCAATTTAGGCGTCTTCCAATATCACTAAATTGTGAAATCGTGACCGTCGAAATAGTTTGCCCACAGTGCATATACGGTTTAACCCAAGCATTTATAGAAGCATTTATAAATTCGGATAATTCGAAATTGACCAACTTATTCTAGAAAACTACTACCTCCGTTCCACATTAAGTGTCCACTATGACTTTTCTAAGTTTTTTTTCACCAACTTTGACCTTAAATATATTTATTTGTGTTATATAATACTTAATGAAAATTATACAAATGAAAACACAATTAAAAATTTAATCCATTCATATATCTTGCATCAAGTACTATATAATACGGACAAAAAAATTTGAAGTTAAAGTTGAAGAAAAAGACTTGAAAAAGTCATAGCAGACACTTAATGTGGGACGGAGAGAGTATTATAAAGAGAAAAACAACTAACACGTATATATTTGATGATTGAGAGATGGTGCTTGGCAGGGAAGCATGCTACCGAAAACCCCTTTAAGAAGAACTCTAAGTGTTTTGATTTTCTTAATTCGAGTCATTAGATTAGTTTATTATAAAGTATGTAAAGATTCAAGTGTAAGGGGAATATTCATTCCCTATGATGTATTATTTTGGATGGTAGGGTAAGAGTGCATGCAAAAAAAAAAAAAAAAAAAAAAAAAAAAAAAAAAATCGGAAAAATCAAGAAAAAGAAAAAAAAAAATAGAAAAAGAGAAAGAGAAAAAACATACGGACTACCATTCCGTTTTATTCTATGTTCATTTTATGTTTTTGTTATTTTTCATTTATTAGCTTAAGTCGAGTCTAGTCTTGGCTTAGCAACGCCATATTGCACATGTAATTAACCAAGATTGTTAACTCGCCACCAGTAAAGACTGCATTTATCCAACAAAACCGTGTATTCCATATCCCTACACCTAACGTTACAACCCTTTAAAAGACCTCTTTGATAGTTTATCCTAGGTGCTTACGCCATGTGGTGGAGGTTTGATCCTTTCCCAAGCCTATAGTAATCTATTTTGCTATGACAGGTAGTGAGAGATATCTTCCGTTTCCATATTGTAATTTATACTTTATTACACCCGAGAGATGTGAGTATCTAAACACTATTTGTGAGGTGCTTGTGTATGACCTCCGTGCTTGTCTATTGGTCTTTAGTGGAACGATTATTTGTTGTAATTACTTTTATATTAGTGTTAAATGACCCCTAACTTGTATTTTGACTAGAATAAAAGCGCATTTGCTTGAGGACAAGCAAATCTCAAGTGTAAGGGTATATGATGAGGCGAAAAATGAACCACTTTTAGGGGGTCATTTAAGCCCAGAATTGAATTTATTTGATCAAATATTGCCCTAAATCGTTCCTTTTGTGATTTTAGGTACTTTGGGAGTGAAATCTGGAAAAGAAGGCATTTTGGACGTTTTTGGAGCATAAAAGTGAAGAAAACGGCAAAGTCTCAATTTTCCAAGCTGGGAACAGTAGGTGACGGCGTCAAGAGTAACTTTTTGACGGCGTCACGAGTATTTTTCATGACGACCCAGTACAGAAATGACGGCGTCACAAGGTAGGGCATCAAGAGTAAAATGCATGACGGCCTGGAAACACATAACACTTGACGGCGTCAGAAGTAGATCAAGGCAGTCCGAGAAGTATTTTGGCGGCGAGATGACGGCGTCACCAATTTGGTCTTGACGCCGTCAGACCCTATTTCCTATATATAGTTTTCTAATTTTTACACATTAAGAGATGAAGTTTTGGAGAAACCCTAAGGCCGAACTTAGTACGAATTTTACAGGTTTTTCAAGGGTTCTCAGCCCTTGAACCCTTTCATGTGTAATTGAGATAAGTGTTCTTTTAATTCAATCAATATGTCTATGTGTTGGTTGTCTATATTTTGTTCTTGTCTTAATTCCATCATGCTAGGCTAGATCTATCTTGTGTTTGCTTAGATCTAATGAAACCTAGATGTTAATTATGTGTTGATTACTTGTTTATGGTTGTATTAGACGAATGATTTCGATGTTAGGCTTAAGAAAACTGGCAGATCTCCAAATGGTAACATGCTTGAACGTCTTAGGAAACATGAACCGATGTGCACTAGGTTTTATTGGTTGTATTTAATGCATGAGTAAATTCTAATGATCCCATGTTAGGAGCTTCTTAGCCGGCTCGACATAGGAGTGAAGTAGGCACTCATAGGATTGGGGAAGTAAGTGCGCCACCCCATGAATGGTATTAAGGAATACAATCCATCATCCACGCAACTATAACAAGTAATTAACGTGTAAAAGATGTCTATGGAGTAGTGAAATCTAAGTAAACACATTTTCTCCACTTATTGCTCACAACCTTAGTTAAATTAGTTTTATTTTCATTTCTAGTATTTTATTTTGATTGCATCTTAGTATTGGGTTAGTTGACTAGCAACTAATTGAGCCCAAATCCTTCAAACCCGAGATTTTACTTGCTTTCATAAAAAATTATAAAAATACAAAAAATAATCATCTTTCATCTTTAGCACTAGTAATTAGGTTTTCTAATCCTAGCGACACTATTCCTAGCTGAACGATCAATCCCCCGGTACTTGTCACTATACTATACTACAACGATCAGGTACACTGCCTGGTGAGGGTTGTAAGCTTCTCAAGATCCCTTAAGAGGTAAAGTCTGGTGCGATTCCCACGTATCAGTAGTAATGGGTCGAAACATGGTGTTCGGGTTAACACCCGCATTCTAAGTATTTAACACTTTTGCACGTCGTTGTTATGAAACTTATAAACACAAATGATGTCTAATGTTTATGAATGTAATCACAGATTTTCATGCTTTATGGAAATGGATTGAATGTAGTTTTACTAAGTGCGAGTTTTGGGTTCAGAGTGTCATACAGTGTATGGAGCTTTAGTCCATACGTCGTATCTACAGGTATAACAAATATATAAATTTATGGGCGTTTCACCGACGTAGGTGATTCAGGTTAGGTTTTATCTATAATTGTAAAACGAAGAGAGTGACGCTAACCACGCTAGGTACTCCAAACGATTTGAAAATTATGACTAAAACAGTATGCAGTTAGGGTTTGGCCGAAAATTTGAATTTCTTTTTTCAAAGAAAAGGAATAATGGCGGTGGTAGGGTTTGAAGGGGTGGCTTAGAGGAAGTGACTCAACATAGCCACTTAAGTCTGAGAATCAGACTCACTCTAATACCATGTTAGATTGATAAAATCTTGTAAGTGTATTATATTATTAGCACAACTATATAGTCGTATAAAGTACCACATAATATGAAACCTTAATAAACTCAAGCACACAACCATATTTGAGTCATATCTATCGTCTAATAAAAACCTCACTCTTGACTTGTTTGGCGGCAACACACTAAAAGAATTCAGGACCACTTGTACATAACTTTTGATCCCCAAAATAAAGAATGTGCAAGATTTACTTGACATCGTGTTCCCACTTGCACGTTTTGAACAGACCTTTGACATGATATTCCATGTTAATGGTTAACACACAATGACAAGATGCCATACCAAGTAGGCTTAGGGACTAAATTATCGTGGCTTGATGTCTCATGAAACGTTTTTTTTAACGGCATTAAACGTAAATTCTCAAGTTTGACTTCCACTAATAAATTATGAATTACCAATGGGCCATAGTCATAACTTTATCGGTGATATTTAATGTTCTTTAACTAAGACCCTAAGTTTAGGGTGTGATTGTCCAGGCAATTTATTCCGCGGGCCTCATGTTATTTTTATTATTATTATTATTATTTTTTTACAAAATTCAAATATTTATATATATTTTATATTATATTTTGTCATACAAAAGTAAACAATGTTAATGACAAACTTAATTATATTCATTGTCATTTTACATCATATCAAATTTGATACTTATCATGATTCCTAGCAACAAACCAAACGGCCCTTTAGTTTAGGCCACATTATATTCTACTAGCAAGATACACGTGCATTGTGACGACGGGTATTCTGTAATCCAAATTTTCAACAAGTCATACTTTTCGAGTATCAGCTTTTCTTAATAATAATTTTATAAGAACTTTATATTGAAATTTAACTTTACACAATCACCAACTATTATATAGAAAAATCTATTTAAGTTTGATAAAAATGTATATTGTAATAAACCACATCATTATTTTGAAATCCAACATAACATCAAATCGCCCACTTCATCATATGTTTACCAATTAAAAAAAATAATAATAATAAAAAATAAATAAAATAAAATAAAATAAAAAAGACCGCAACATTATTTAATCTAAAAAGACATATATAAATGAATTATGGCACATAATGATTGTTGGTAATTCTAACTTATTATCATATACGTAGTTAGTTAGAAAACAAAAGCATTACAATAAATTTTGTTTTGTTACTAATGCGCTTAACAAATAAATGAAAGATATATTGAATTTTAGGCTCGTATGTTTTTTTATACATGAATATTATGGTTAATATGTTTTCCTTATCGTCATGTAAATCAAATCATCATTATCAGTTCTCTCCCTCTAAGCCGCATCATGATGTCTCCGGTTCTATCTTTTAACTCCTCTTGTTCTTTTGGTTTGAAAATTTTCTGTTATTGATTTCTAAAGATATTAAGTCTTTTTAAGGGATAATAGACAAAGATGTTACTAAAGTTTGCCAAAATGTTCACCTAAGTTACTAAAGTTTTTCGTTACAAAGAGGTTACTCAAGTTTCGCCACCGGTTATATAAGTTACTCTGTATGTTTTAACCTACTACTACGGGGTTTTTTTTTTAATTAAAAAATGAATAAATAAAATAAAAAATAAATAAAAATAAAAATAAAAGTATAAAATAAAAATATTAAAAAAGTGTAAAATAAAAAATAAAAAATAAAAAAATAATAATAAAAAATAAAAAAAAAATGTATAAAATAAATAAATAAAAATAAAATTAAAAAAAAAAAGAGTATAAAATAAAAAATAAAAAAGTATAAAATAAAAAAATAAAAATAAATAAATAAATAAATAAATAAATAAATAATAAAATAAAATAAAAAAGTGTAAAATAAAAATAATAAAAAAGAAGTAAAAAATAATAATAATAATATAAAAAAAGACAATTTTTTGGACGTTAGTAGACGATTTTATATGTTATATACAATTTATGGATTTTCTTACGTTTTTGTCTTTGTACAGTTTTTTACAATTTGTCACACATTCGTATGTTTTTTTAACGTTTTTTAGCATTATTATACGTTTTTGGACGTTATAATACGTTTTTGGACGTAATTTTATGTTTTGAAACGTAAAAAGACGTATGAAACGTACACAAGCATATAAATGCGCACACAAATTTAATTAAAAATTATGAAAACCTATGAAAACATAAATGGAAAAAAAACGTACGAAAATGGAAAGAAAAAAAAATGTACGAAACTAGAGAAAAACGTACGACAACAGATAGATACATAAAAAGACGGACGAAAGTATACAAAAACGTACGAAAATGGATAAAACGTAAAACAATGTAAAGAAAGTACGACAAGAGAGAAAAACGTACATAAACGTATAAAACAGACAGAAACATACAAAAATATACAAAGACGTACGAAGGAGAAAAACATAAAAATTAAAAATTAAAAACAAATTCAAAAAAAAAAAAAAAAAAAAAAAAAAAAAACTAAATTGTTACTTTTTTTTAAGCTTTAGTAACCTATTTCATAAACCCGTAAACTATAGTAACTTCCTTGAAACATTTTAAACTATGGTGATGACGTGGACAAGAGGAACCGGTAATTATCCAGTTGCCCACCCTCATAGTAACAAGAATGCCACTTTTTTAAACGTTAAGTAACCCATATAATAAACCCGTTAACTTGAGTAACCTCTTTGTAACGAAAAAAACTTTAGTAACTTAGATGAACATTTTGGCAAACTTTAGTAACATCTTTGTCTAATAACCCTCTTTAGTCATCTACGTTACTCTTAATCACTATTAAAAAAGTTAAGATAATAAGTTATCATCTCTTATAAAACTTAGCTTTAATACATAAGTTCTGTTGATGTTATAATATATGTTCTATAAAGTTTTAAACTTCTCATTTTTTTCATTGTTCGTTGACTTTTGTGCTTTTGTTATTTAGGATAAAAAAAAAATGCAATTAATATGAATTTGAATCCATTGGGATAATTAAGTAAGTGAGGCCAATATAATTAGATTAGGTAGCAAATGTATAATAATTGTCTATAAAGTAATCGAGTGTTTCTCTTCATTTAAATCTCTTTGAGGTAGGTACTATTACCATTGTATGCGTTATTTATTGGAAAATGATAAATCCTCCTACTTGATATGTATACAAATCCTCCTACTCATAGGATTCTGACAAATGTCAAAACTAATGGTTTAGATATAGAGAGAGAATGAGTGAAAAAAATATATAATATTATTGTGTGTGTAGAAGGATATTGTAAAAGACTTTAACAATGCTCTTATTTATTTTGTGTCAAAATATTTCAACAGTTTGTAATTAAAGTTGTTCATTTCAATTACATACCTGATGATACTTGCGCATTTAACATAGTTGTACGTGTTTTAAGATGCATGATTTTTTTTAAGTGTTTGGCTTATTATATTTTAACAATAAATGATTAGTAGCTTGATTAAATTGTACAATGTGGTAAAATAATTGTATATTTAAGTGATAAAGTGATTTAAATAGTGTATTGACTGTATGTGTTAATGTATTTGTAATTTAAATAGTTGTAAATAGCATTTTTTTTTTTTTTTTACTTGTAATGCTTACAATAGATGATTAGTAGCTTGATTAGATTGTATAATGTGGTAAAATGATTGTATATTTGAGTGGGGGTGATTTAAATAGCGTACTAATTGTTTGTGTTAATGTATTTATGCTTTAAATAGTTGTAAATAGTGTTTTTTTACTTGTAATGTTTAAAATGTATAGATAGACTTGTATTGATTTAATAACAAAAGTAAAACAATTTTTTCTATTATAAGGCAAGTGTTGAATCTTAATTTTTAAGCTTTCCATTATAAGCAAATCCAAATACTTCATAAAATAGTATAGACTAATGGTGTTAAGCTATCCGTTACTCACCTCGATTGATTTAAGCATTCCTCTTGCTTACACTTGACCTCCGTGATCATTTAAACACATAATAAACATTCTATCATCATTAGAATCTACTACTACTTCTTTAACACATAAACTTCATCTTCATCTATTTCTACTAATTTAATATCTTTTAAGATCTTATGCCAGACACCTCATTCACTATCTTGAACTAGTAGTCAGTAACATAATTATATCATAATTTCTACAAAATTCCATAACATGATTTCTACCAAGAATGCTTCGTATCAACATTCAGTCATAAAACAATCATCTTTTAATGATATAAACACTATAGCATGGTCTAAATCATCCTAATAATCACTCTTTTCTAAAATCCCAAATTTATTCATAATATCAAAAATCTTGAAAACTAATAATTCTCATTACTTACCTGGAAGGGAACTAGTTAAGAACACTTGAATCCTCCTTATGATTACACAATATCTTTTAATCCTTAATCAAATAATGATCCTTGTAACCCTCCTGTGAACATGGAATCATAAAAATGGCTAAAAAAGATTTTTCCCTCCTTTTTCTCCAATATTGATTTACCCTTGAGGCCACGAACTAGTTAAGAACACTATATAAGCCGAAACAAACACCCCCTAAATCATAAGCACAAGCATTTGGCTATGTTTGGCGCAAAGCTTTTTGGAGCTTTTTGAGACGATGAGCGATAAGAATGAGCTTTTTCATTTTTAGTGTTCATTTGGCATGAGAGCTGTGAGCTTTGCTATTTTTTAAGAAATCTCATTTTTCTAATGCTTTTTTGTGAAGCTGTGAGCGGTGAGCATGAGCTGTGGCTACTTACTACTCACAACTACTGCTCACAACTCACAGCTATTGCTCACAGCTACTTTTGCCAAACATAACCAAAGCGGAAGGTCACGGTTCAAGAACCGCTCGCTTTCGGTTTTTCTAAAACTTAATCTTTTAAGAACATACAATTTATTCCCTAAGTTTTAACAATTATCGATAAATTTTATATTTATTGTCATTGTAGATCATATAAGTTTTATGTTATTATTTTCAACTATAGTATTTTTGATCTTATTATTGATGTTTTGAGTTTCATTTGAGTTGTTTGAGTTGAGAATTATAGTTTGTAGATGGATATTTAAAATTTTAATTTAAGATGTGTTAGCGATCTTTAATTTTGTAAATAACGATGAAGCGCTAGGAGAATAATCTTACATAAAAGTATATTAGATCTCTGACTAGAAATGGTTTGACGTTCACTTCAAAACATGAATAAAGTGATTAAACTTTTAGTATGCAGATGGTTAACGTAAAGTATATGAGTCAACAATTCTTCTTTCTTGATAAAGCAAGTAGATAAAATCAGACACTCTTAAACGGAAATCCATATCGTCGTCCAAATATACATGTTTAAAATCTCGCCGCAACGCGCGAGTAGACATCCTACTAGTTACGTCTATATTTCAGGAATAATTGATGCAACAAAGCTTATATATAATATCAGCAGTTCATGCCCGAATAAAAAGTTTATTAGGTAAGTATACCTTTGTTCGGAAGATTTAATTAGTAATGTATGTATCAAACTATGCATCAAGTAACGGTAAAAAAATCTTCATATCTAAACCCTTGTGTTCTACTTGATATGCATTGTGACAATTGTCTTTTCTATCAGTTGTTAATTAGCTAGAAGCTTTTATAAACACATGTTATCGACATCTCCATATGATACTAATAGTCATCAACTCCATTTCTTGTTATTCGTCTTGTAATACACACATATATTATATAGTGACATCTCTTTAGCACCCCTGTGTTAGAGTTTGACAATCAAATAACACATATTGCGGAAGCTAGGATCAAGTATAACACATAATTATTAACTAAAACATAAATAGTAAACGTACCCAATGCACTTCAAATAAACCTTGATTCTTGGACAATTAGATCAATGATAAACCCCTTACCGTTTTGTTTATCGATCTCTTGATAATTACTAAAGTAAGTAATTACCTCGTTCTTGTACACACAAACTACCAACGAATAAAGGTTTGTTGCAAGTAAACAAAACACTTAAGTTTGGATTAAACCAAAATCGACCCAATCCCTTAGGTGGGGGGTTGAACCGATCGGCCTAGGAAAACAAGAAAGAAAAACAAGGATTTTAGGGTTAGAGTGTGTGCACAAAAGATGTGAAAGTCTTACCCTTGGCCTTGTATTTATACTAGGTGATTTCTTGGTGATCAAGCAAGGCTTGGGTCGACCCTTGTGTGGGCTTCGACCGGCCATAGCACCCCAAAGGGGTTTCTAGATCCTTCTTGACTCCCAAGTTTCACTCTAGTCCTTATCTTTCGTCCCTAACGATAATTAGTCCATACGGTTATTAACTAACGACCGTTTAGTCCGTTAAGTGTTATAAATATATATATTCGATACATTTAATATATATATATATATTTATTTTACATTATTCTTGTTTGTAAAGTGTGCAATCCCGAGGTCTCGGGTTCGATCCTAGACATTTACTTATTAATGTTTATACGTAACATTTAACAGCTCCCACTCGTATATCCATTAATAGTAAAATGACACTGGTTAGCGTCTTGCAACACTCCAATGCCCCTAGTTCAATCCGAGCTAGGTTTCCTGGAAAAACCTTTAATGATTCATCATTATAATTATCATTTCATTACTAATACCACATTAATAAAGATGTGAGTTCCTTTATTAAAATTCTGTTTCTCGTTTCTTTATGATTGAACAAAATTACCAAAACATCTGAACGTATTCCAGATAGACTTTGGGCATGGCCATGCAAACATTTTGTCAACCCTACGAGGGGCCCAGCAGTATTAAACTTCTAAACAAATCAGAAGGAATAAATTCTTTCTTGACTACAAGAATAACCCATGAACTTTGCAACACTTCTGAAAACAACCCTTATAACTCCCTGTTACGGTGAGCGGTAGATTGCTTCACAAAAATGCACTACATCCATGACACTTATCTGGTATCTCAAGTCTGAGGATAACTTTAAATATGATTCTCACATTAAATTTTAAATCATATTATTGGGATAAGTCCAATATTCAATTCATCGAATATTATGTGAAATTGGTATGACTACGCATCAATATACTTTCAAGTATATCCTAAACCAATACTCAAATTTGTCTTAGTTTAATGATATTCCCATATCATTAATCGACAATGGACATTTTAGAATAATAAATTATTCATGGATCTTAAACATGCAAATATAGGATATATTATTAAGACAATGATAAATAAACATAAAACATATTTTATTCCATTAAAATAATAATTGTACATTACATCCTTTATCCAAACACTAATCACAAATGGGCATGAAACTTTCAGCTAATCTAAGTCCTACACCTTCAGCATGCTTGTAAAGCTTGGTGCCAGGTAGAGGCTTTGTTAATTGATCTGCCAAGTTATCATCTGTGTGAACTTTGAGCATTTCGATTTCGCCTATTTCGACTTGTTCTCGAACATAGTGATGCTTAATCGGGAAATGTCTGGTGCCTTTCATGATTCCAGGCTCATTGGCAAATGTAATTGCAGCTGAATTGTCACAATACATTTTAATAGGTCTTTGAATCGAAGGCATAACTCCAAGCCCTGAAACAAACTTCCTAATCCAAACAGCTTCCATTGCAGCTTCTGAAGCAGCTATATACTCACTTTCTGTAGCAGACATTGCTAGTACACTCTGCTTTCTGCTCCTCCAATCCACAGCTCCTCCATTAATGACAAAGACATAACCCGTCTGAGACTTCGTATCATCCTTATCACCTTTCCAAGAAGCATCGCAGTAACCTGTAACATCAAGTTCTGCCGATGGATTTCCCCCATAAACCAAGAACATCTCTTTAGTAGCCCTAAGGTACTTAAGAATATTCTTAACAGCAGTCCAGTGAGCTACACCTGGATTTTGCTGATATCGACTGGTTAAATTCTGAGCAAATGCTACATCAGGTCTTGTACTTTTTACCGCATACATTATAGATCCCACAGCCGAAGCATAAGGGACTCTTTTCATGCGTTGCACCTCTGCAGGTGTTGAAGCACAAACCTTGTTGCTCAAGCCATGTTGTTCTTGCATTGGCAAATATCCTTTCTTGGAATTTTGCATACTGAATCTCTTCAGTATTTTATCAATGTAAGCACTTTGGCTTAATCCAATTAATCGCTGAGATCTATCTCTATATATCTTGATTCCCAGAATAAATGCAGCTTCCCCTAAATCTTTCATAGAAAAACACTTTCCAAGATATGCCTTAACCTTTTGCAAACTTGGAATGTTGTTTCCCATGATCAATATGTCATCAACATATAATATAAGGAAAATTACATTACTCCCACTAACTTTGTGATATACACATGGCTCATCAAGATTTTGAGTGAATCCATACTTTTTAATTTCACCATCAAATCTCTTATTCCATTGTCGTGATGCTTGCTTTAATCCATAAATGGATCTTTTAAGCTTGCATACACGATTTGGGAATTCTGGATTTACATACCCCTCAGGCTGCGCCATATAGATGTCTTCATCTAGGCGACCATTTAAGAAGGCGGTTTTTACATCCATTTGCCAAATCTCATAGTCATAGTAAGCGGCTATGGCTATAAGAATCCTAATTGCCCTTATGTCAGCTACAAGAGAAAAGGTCTCCTCATAGTCAACACCAAAAGTTTGTGTATAGCCTTTAGCTACACAACGGGCCTTATAGGTGTGTACAACGCCATCCATGTCAGTCTTTTTCTTGTAGAGCCATTTACTACCAACTAGTTTGGCACCCGGAGGTAGGTCTACTTCTTCCCAGACATCATTGTCTTCCATGGATTGCATTTCCCCATCCATAGCTTCTTTCCATTTGGCCTTTTCAGGTCCATTCATGGCAGCTTTATAACTTGTAGGCTCATCAAGATCACCCAGTATATTCTCATCACTCTCTACATTAAGACATAGACGAGTAGGAGCTTTTACTGGTCTTGTTGACCTACGAATGGGAATCACTTCAACTTCAGGTGGAGGACCTAAACTTTCAGGTTCTACCAGAAGTTGGTTAGTGTTTTCAGAAGGTTCTACATCTTCTTGACCGTCTTCCAGATCATATACTCTCCCACTGAATTCTTGAGATATGAGCTCCCTTTCAAGGAAGTCTCCATACCTTGCAACAAATACTTTGTTTTCAGGTGGGTAATAAAAGTAGTATCCCATAGTTTCCTTAGGGTATCCTACGAAGATGCACTTCACAGATCTTTGTTGGAGTTTGTCTGCTGAGTCACGTTTAACATACGCCTCACAACCCCAGACCTTAAGATAAGACAGGTTTGGAGCTTTTCCAGTCCATACCTCATATGGTGTCTTATCAACCTTCTTTGTTGGAACCATATTTAGAATGCGAACCGCAGATTCTAAGGCATAATCCCAAAACGAGAAAGGAAGAGTTGTTAGATTATACATAGATCGTATCATGTCTTGCAATGTACGATTCCTTCTTTCAGATACACCATTTTGTTGTGGAGTATACGGAGAAGTAAGGTGCTGGACAATTCCCTCCTTTGCTAGATAATCTATGAACTCCTGACTCAGGTATTCACCACCTCTATCGGATCGAAGAGCTTTAATCTTCTTTCCTAGTTGCAACTCTACTTCTGCTTTAAACACTTTGAATGTTTCAAATACCTCATGTTTATGTTTAAGTAAATAAACATAACCATAACGGCTGTAATCATCCGTGAATGTTAAGAAGTAGCTAGCACCTCTCCTTGACACATGTCTAAGTGGTCCACACACATCTGTGTGAATAAGACCAAGTAGATCATTAGCCCTTTCAATCCTATTTTTAAAGGGTTTCTTAGTCATCTTCCCAGCAATGCAAGATTCGCATTTATCAAATGATTCATCATTGATCTTATTTAAAAGCCCATCATGTTGCAGCTTTTTCATGCGATCTTTGCCAATGTGAGCAAGTCGACAATGCCAAAGATAAGATGAATCCAGACCTTTCTTGATTCTCTTATTGTTGATGCTATACATTGAATTATTTTTAACAAAAGCATTATCATTATCATTCATATCAATTTCAAATACACCATTCACAGCAATAGCATTAAAATAAAAAACATTATTTAAAGAAACTGAAATTCCATTGCTTGAAATAGTATGATGAAAACCAAGGTTTAACAAACATGAAAATGAAATTACACCTCTAACAATTGACGGTGCATAATGACAATTATTTAAAGATAGTACTAGGCCCGAAGGCAACACTAAATTAAAAACTCCTATAGCTTCAACTCCTGCATGCGCTCCGTTACCAACGTGCAAGAATTGTTGTCCATAGGCCAGCTTTCTCTCAACTCTAAACCCCTGCAATGTATTGCAAATATGAATGCCACATCCCGTATCATATACCCATGAATTCAATTTAGGAGTAAGAGTGAATAATTCAATCATAAAGAACGCACCTGATGTGCTGGGGTTACCAGCATCATTCCCTTGCTTCTTGAGTCGCAAGTCATGAATGTAGAGAGGGCAATTGCGCTTCCAATGACCCTTTTCATGACAATGGTGACAAGTCTGATCCTTCTTGTTTGGCGGATTCACCTTGTTCTGCTTAGGCTGATGTTGCTTCATCTTGGGTTGAGGTTGATAGGCCATGACCTGCTTGCCTTTATCACCTTTACCTTTGCCTTTGTTCACATGCGATTTCTTCTGGATTCTCCCCCCATGAATTGCCAACACTTGTGGGGTAGGAGTCTTGACCTTGGCTGGTAGACTTTTCTCATAATCAACAAGCAATGCGAGTAATTCTGAGACTGTCTTCCCCGAGCAATGCATGTTGAAGTTCTGCACAAAACCAGCAAAATCCCTGTTGAGGGATCTGTTGATCAAGTGCACTTGCACATTCTCGGGGTAACCAAAACCAATTCTGTGAAGTTGATCAAAGGAATCTTTCATCTCATCCGCATAATCGGCTACTGGTTTACCATCACCATGCTTGCAGTTGTGTAGCTTGTCAAGTTCATCATACAATTCAACTGCAGGTGACTTCTCATAAGATTGCCTGAGGTTATCAAGCATATTCTTAGGAGACGAGTACTCATACTTCTTTTGTAATTGAGCACTCATGCTAGTGAGCATTAAACAAGCAACCTCATTATACTTAGCATTAGTCACCTTCCATTCTGCCTTTGCCTCTGGTGTTGCAGTAGCAGCAGGTTCAGCAGGGCATTCCTCGGTCACATAATCAATCTTACCAGACGCCCTCAAGACAATTCTGAGCGAACGGTACCAATCATTGAAATTCTTTCCAGTCAGTTTTTCTCTCTCAAGATGACTCTTGAAAGCAAAAATCACAGTTTGGTTATCGGGTTGAGCCATATCTACAGATAAAGTTCAAATATTAGTATTTTCGATAATCAATATCTTCAAGAAAAATAAAATACCCAAGGTTATATTCATATAACCAACTAAGTTTCTTGAAAATCTAGGATCCAACTTTACATAGATTCCACCACATCAGTTGATCTGCTAGTGGTGAAAGTACAAAAGTTGGTAATCTGTCGAACAATAATTGGCAAACAAGATTTCCAATTCCTAGATCATTATGGGATTTACTACAAATTGATTCATCAGTTTGCCTTGTAAGCATGTTTCATCCCATCTCATGCCTTAGGTTCTAGGTCTCACGCACAACTTAATTAAGTCGTCTACCTTAGAAACTGTAAAATTACAATTATGGTCTCACGCGTTAAAAGAATTTTACCTTGTTATAGTAATTTAGCCTAGGTCTCACGTTTACTAAATTAAAATTCCAAGTGTTTCTTTTAGGTAGATGGCACGTAACTTAAATTATTAAGGGTATTAATTTTTGATATGTCAATCAAAATTATGTACAAAGATGCATGCACTCATCTTTATAACATAAGTTTTCATAAAACCTTTTTATATCCAATTCGTGAAATTAATACACAAAGTTTTACTTGAGGTTTATGCCAAAACCCTAAGATGACTTTCTACAATGTATGATTTTAAAAGTAATTCGTTTAAGACATATTCAAGATTGTGATAACCAAGGCAGACTCTAAGGCTCTTTTCTAAGCCTTCAAATCACGGTTATGAATATCATCTTAAAAGACTTAATTTTAAAAGCATATTTGCACAAAACATCATTCAAGCAAAAGTTTATGGATTCAATCTCAAAATAGTAATAAAGTTTGAATTTTGCTAGTCTCGCCTGGGAGCTGATTACCGTGCGAATCGGACCACGATTGGCAATAAGACCTTGCAAGATTCTTACTTTATCACTTTAGGTTTTCACAATTATTAGTCCGTATTAATTTTCTTTATGAAAACAACCCTTTTATTGCTTACAACAAGTCCAACTAAAAACAATAAACAAGTATCAAAGAAAATCAAAACAACCAATAATAAATAAGTGAAACAATTAGCCACATGCAATCCGTATTAGAAAAGATCCTAATAAAATCAATTCTAGGTATAATAATGCATGTAATCAACTAAGGTCTTCCCCTCTTAATGGAGGTGAGTCACATACATTGACGAATCAATTGCGTAGGCCAAAGCTAAAAACACACCACATAGCATATATTAATTGATTTTAATAAGTATTGGAGTCTTCCCCAATTTAAGATCTATCTAAACATGTGACAAATAAAACAAGATCCATGACAAACATGCATGTAAGTCACAGATTAAAACCTAACAATTAGCAATTAGGTCACAAGATACGTTCAATTAACCGGTTAATGACCTAGGGTTTCTAGTGATTACACATAATCTTAGAAAACCACAAAACCCTAATTAGGGTTTCATGGAAAAATCGACCCCCCCCCCCAAAAAAATTAGGGTTAGGGTTTCGAAATTTTTAGAAAAAAATAAGGAAAAACCCTAGATAAAAAAAAACATGTATCTAAAACATTTAAAGATCCGGTTTTTATTACGTTTTAGTAATCAATTACATGTTATACATGGCTCGTGATGCCACTGTTAGAGTTTGACAATCAAATAACACATATTGCGGAAGCTAGGATCAAGTATAACACATAATTATTAACTAAAACATAAATAGTAAACGTACCCGATGCACTTCAAATAAACCTTGATTCTTGGACAATTAGATCAATGATAAACCCCTTACCGTTTTGTTTATCGATCTCTTGATAATTACTAAAGTAAGTAATTACCTCGTTCTTGTACACACAAACTACCAACGAATAAAGGTTTGTTGCAAGTAAACAAAACACTTAAGTTTGGATTAAACCAAAATCGACCCAATCCCTTAGGTGGGGGGTTGAACCGATCGACCTAGGAAAACAAGAAAGAAAACAAGGATTTTAGGGTTAGAGTGTGTGCACAAAAGATGTGAAAGTCTTACCCTTGGCCTTGTATTTATACTAGGTGATTTCTTGGTGATCAAGCAAGGCTTGGGTCGACCCTTGTGTGGGCTTCGACCGGCCATAGCACCCCAAAGTTGTTTCTAGATCCTTCTTGACTCCCAAGTTTCACTCTAGTCCTTATCTTTCGTCCCTAACGATAATTAGTCCATACGGTTATTAACTAACGACCGTTTAGTCCGTTAAGTGTTATAAATATATATATTCGATACATTTAATATATATATATATATTTATTTTACATTATTCTTGTTTGTAAAGTGTGCAATCCCGAGGTCTCGGGTTCGATCCTAGACATTTACTTATTAATGTTTATACGTAACATTTAACAGCTCCCACTCGTATATCCATTAATAGTAAAATGACACTGGTTAGCGTCTTGCAACACTCCAATGCCCCTAGTTCAATCCGAGCTAGGTTTCCTGGAAAAACCTTTAATGATTCATCATTATAATTATCCTTTCATTACTAATACCACATTAATAAAGATGTGAGTTCCTTTATTAAAATTCTGTTTCTCGTTTCTTTATGATTGAACAAAATTACCAAAACATCTGAACGTATTCCAGATAGACTTTGGGCATGGCCATGCAAACATTTTGTCAACCCTACGAGGGGCCCAGTAGTATTAAACTTCTAAACAAATCAGAAGGAATAAATTCTTTCTTGACTACAAGAATAACCCATGAACTTTGCAACACTTCTGAAAACAACCCTTATAACTCCCTGTTACGGTGAGCGGTAGATTGCTTCACAAAAATGCACTACATCCATGACACTTATCTGGTATCTCAAGTCTGAGGATAACTTTAAATATGATTCTCACATTAAATTTTAAATCATATTATTGGGATAAGTTCAATATTCAATTCATCGAATATTATGTGAAATTGGTATGACTACGCATCAATATACTTTCAAGTATATCCTAAACCAATACTCAAATTTGTCTTAGTTTAATGATATTCCCATATCATTAATCGACAATGGACATTTTAGAATAATAAATTATTCATGGATTTTAAACATGCAAATATAGGATATATTATTAAGACAATGATAAATAAACATAAAACATATTTTATTCCAATAAAATAATAATTGTACATTACATCCTTTATCCAAACACTAATCACAAATGGGCATGAAACTTTCAGCTAATCTAAGTCCTACACCTTCAGCATGCTTGTAAAGCTTGGTGCCAGGTAGAGGCTTTGTTAATTGATCTGCCAAGTTATCATCTGTGTGAACTTTGAGCATTTCGATTTCGCCTATTTCGACTTGTTCTCGAACATAGTGATGCTTAATCGGGAAATGTCTGGTGCCTTTCATGATTCCAGGATCATTGGCAAATGTAATTGCAGCTGAATTGTCACAATACATTTTAATAGGTCTTTGAATCGAAGGCATAACTCCAAGCCCTGAAACAAACTTCCTAATCCAAACAGCTTCCATTGCAGCTTCTGAAGCAGCTATATACTCACTTTCTGTAGCAGACATTGCTAGTACACTCTGCTTTCTGCTCCTCCAATCCACAGCTCCTCCATTAATGACAAAGACATAACCCGTCTGAGACTTCGTATCATCCTTATCACCTTTCCAAGAAGCATCGCAGTAACCTGTAACATCAAGTTCTGCCGATGGATTTCCCCCATAAACCAAGAACATCTCTTTAGTAGCCCTAAGGTACTTAAGAATATTCTTAACAGCAGTCCAGTGAGCTGCACCTGGATTTTGCTGATATCGACTGGTTAAATTCTGAGCAAATGCTACATCAGGTCTTGTACTTTTTACCGCATACATTATAGATCCCACAGCCGAAGCATAAGGGACTCTTTTCATGCGTTGCACCTCTGCAGGTGTTGAAGCACAAACCTTGTTGCTCAAGCCATGTTGTTCTTGCATTGGCAAATATCCTTTCTTGGAATTTTTCATACTGAATCTCTTCAGTATTTTATCAATGTAAGCACTTTGGCTTAATCCAATTAATCGCTGAGATCTATCTCTATATATCTTGATTCCCAGAATAAATGCAGCTTCCCCTAAATCTTTCATAGAAAAACACTTTCCAAGATATGCCTTAACCTTTTGCAAACTTGGAATGTTGTTTCCCATGATCAATATGTCATCAACATATAATATAAGGAAAATTACATTACTCCCACTAACTTTGTGATATACACATGGCTCATCAAGATTTTGAGTGAATCCATACTTTTTAATTTCACCATCAAATCTCTTATTCCATTGTCGTGATGCTTGCTTTAATCCATAAATGGATCTTTTAAGCTTGCATACACGATTTGGGAATTCTGGATTTACATACCCCTCAGGCTGCGCCATATAGATGTCTTCATCTAGGCGACCATTTAAGAAGGCGGTTTTTACATCCATTTGCCAAATCTCATAGTCATAGTAAGCGGCTATGGCTATAAGAATCCTAATTGCCCTTATGTCAGCTACAAGAGAAAAGGTCTCCTCATAGTCAACACCAAAAGTTTGTGTATAGCCTTTAGCTACACAACGGGCCTTATAGGTGTGTACAACGCCATCCATGTCAGTCTTTTTCTTGTAGAGCCATTTACTACCAACTAGTTTGGCACCCGGAGGTAGGTCTACTTCTTCCCAGACATCATTGTCTTCCATGGATTGCATTTCCCCATCCATAGCTTCTTTCCATTTGGCCTTTTCAGGTCCATTCATGGCAGCTTTATAACTTGTAGGCTCATCAAGATCACCCAGTATATTCTCATCACTCTCTACATTAAGACATAGACGAGTAGGAGCTTTTACTGGTCTTGTTGACCTACGAATGGGAATCACTTCAACTTCAGGTGGAGGACCTAAACTTTCAGGTTCTACCAGAAGTTGGTTAGTGTTTTCAGAAGGTTCTACATCTTCTTGACCGTCTTCCAGATCATATACTCTCCCACTGAATTCTTGAGATATGAGCTCCCTTTCAAGGAAGTCTCCATACCTTGCAACAAATACTTTGTTTTCAGGTGGGTAATAAAAGTAGTATCCCATAGTTTCCTTAGGGTATCCTACGAAGATGCACTTCACAGATCTTTGTTGGAGTTTGTCTGCTGAGTCACGTTTAACATACGCCTCACAACCCCAGACCTTAAGATAAGACAGGTTTGGAGCTTTTCCAGTCCATACCTCATATGGTGTCTTATCAACCTTCTTTGTTGGAACCATATTTAGAATGCGAACCGCAGATTCTAAGGCATAATCCCAAAACGAGAAAGGAAGAGTTGTTAGATTATACATAGATCGTATCATGTCTTGCAATGTACGATTCCTTCTTTCAGATACACCATTTTGTTGTGGAGTATATGGAGAAGTAAGGTGCTGGACAATTCCCTCCTTTGCTAGATAATCTATGAACTCCTGACTCAGGTATTCACCACCTCTATCGGATCGAAGAGCTTTAATCTTCTTTCCTAGTTGCAACTCTACTTCTGCTTTAAACACTTTGAATGTTTCAAATACCTCATGTTTATGTTTAAGTAAATAAACATAACCATAACGGCTGTAATCATCCGTGAATGTTAAGAAGTAGCTAGCACCTCTCCTTGACACATGTCTAAGTGGTCCACACACATCTGTGTGAATAAGACCAAGTAGATCATTAGCCCTTTCAATCCTATTTTTAAAGGGTTTCTTAGTCATCTTCCCAGCAATGCAAGATTCGCATTTATCAAATGATTCATCATTGATCTTATTTAAAAGCCCATCATGTTGCAGCTTTTTCATGCGATCTTTGCCAATGTGAGCAAGTCGACAATGCCAAAGATAAGATGAATCCAGACCTTTCTTGATTCTCTTATTGTTGATGCTATACATTGAATTATTTTTAACAAAAGCATTATCATTATCATTCATATCAATTTCAAATACACCATTCACAGCAATAGCATTAAAATAAAAAACATTATTTAAAGAAACTGAAATTCCATTGCTTGAAATAGTATGATGAAAACCAAGGTTTAACAAACATGAAAATGAAATTACACCTCTAACAATTGACGGTGCATAATGACAATTATTTAAAGATAGTACTAGGCCCGAAGGCAACACTAAATTAAAAACTCCTATAGCTTCAACTCCTGCATGCGCTCCGTTACCAACGTGCAAGAATTGTTGTCCATAGGCCAGCTTTCTCTCAACTCTAAACCCCTGCAATGTATTGCAAATATGAATGCCACATCCCGTATCATATACCCATGAATTCAATTTAGGAGTAAGAGTGAATAATTCAATCATAAAGAACGCACCTGATGTGCTGGGGTTACCAGCATCATTCCCTTGCTTCTTGAGTCGCAAGTCATGAATGTAGAGAGGGCAATTGCGCTTCCAATGACCCTTTTCATGACAATGGTGACAAGTCTGATCCTTCTTGTTTGGCGGATTCACCTTGTTCTGCTTAGGCTGATGTTGCTTCATCTTGGGTTGAGGTTGATAGGCCATGACCTGCTTGCCTTTATCACCTTTACCTTTGCCTTTGTTCACATGCGATTTCTTCTGGATTCTCCCCCCATGAATTGCCAACACTTGTGGGGTAGGAGTCTTGACCTTGGCTGGTAGACTTTTCTCATAATCAACAAGCAATGCGAGTAATTCTGAGACTGTCTTCCCCGAGCAATGCATGTTGAAGTTCTGCACAAAACCAGCAAAATCCCTGTTGAGGGATCTGTTGATCAAGTGCACTTGCACATTCTCGGGGTAACCAAAACCAATTCTGTGAAGTTGATCAAAGGAATCTTTCATCTCATCCACATAATCGGCTACTGGTTTACCATCATCATGCTTGCAGTTGTGTAGCTTGTCAAGTTCATCATACAATTCAACTGCAGGTGACTTCTCATAAGATTGCCTGAGGTTATCAAGCATATTCTTAGGAGACGAGTACTCATACTTCTTTTGTAATTGAGCACTCATGCTAGTGAGCATTAAACAAGCAACCTCATTATACTTAGCATTAGTCACCTTCCATTCTGCCTTTGCCTCTGGTGTTGCAGTAGCAGCAGGTTCAGCAGGGCATTCCTCGGTCACATAATCAATCTTACCAGACGCCCTCAAGACAATTATGAGCGAACGGTACCAATCATTGAAATTCTTTCCAGTCAGTTTTTCTCTCTCAAGATGACTCTTGAAAGCAGAAATCACAGTTTGGTTATCGGGTTGAGCCATATCTACAGATAAAGTTCAAATATTAGTATTTTCGATAATCAATATCTTCAAGAAAAATAAAATACCCAAGGCTATATTCATATAACCAACTAATTTTCTTGAAAATCTAGGATCCAACTTTACATAGATTCCACCACATCAGTTGATCTGCTAGTGGTGAAAGTACAAAAGTTGGTAATCTGTCGAACAATAATTGGCAAACAAGATTTCCAATTCCTAGATCATTATGGGATTTACTACAAATTGATTCATCAATTTGCCTTGTAAGCATGTTTCATCCCATCTCATGCCTTAAGTTCTAGGTCTCACGCACAACTTAATTAAGTCGTCTACCTTAGAAACTGTAAAATTACAATTATGGTCTCATGCGTTAAAAGAATTTTACCTTGTTATAGTAATTTAGCCTAGGTCTCACGTTTACTAAATTAAAATTCCAAGTGTTTCTTTTAGGTAGATGGCACGTAACTTAAATTATTAAGGGTATTAATTTTTGATATGTCAATCAAAATTATGTACAAAGATGCATGCACTCATCTTTATAACATAAGTTTTCATAAAACCTTTTTATATCCAATTCGTGAAATTAATACACAAAGTTTTACTTGAGGTTTATGCCAAAACCCTAAGAGGACTTTCTACAATGTATGATTTTAAAAGTAATTCGTTTAAGACATATTCAAGATTGTGATAACCAAGGCAGACTCTAAGGCTCTTTTCTAAGCCTTCAAATCACGGTTATGAATATCATCTTAAAAGACTTAATTTTAAAAGCATATTTGCACAAAACATCATTCAAGCAAAAGTTTATGGATTCAATCTCAAAATAGTAATAAAGTTTGAATTTTGCTAGTCTCGCCTGGGAGCTGATTACCGTGCGAATCGGACCACGATTGGCAATAAGACCTTGCAAGATTCTTACTTTATCACTTTAGGTTTTCACAATTATTAGTCCGTATTAATTTTCTTTATGAAAACAACCCTTTTATTGCTTACAACAAGTCCAACTAAAAACAATAAACAAGTATCAAAGAAAATCAAAACAACCAATAATAAATAAGTGAAACAATTAGCCACATGCAATCCGTATTAGAAAAGATCCTAATAAAATCAATTCTAGGTATAATAATGCATGTAATCAACTAAGGTCTTCCCCTCTTAATGGAGGTGAGTCACATACATTGACGAATCAATTGCGTAGGCCAAAGCTAAAAACACACCACATAGCATATATTAATTGATTTTAATAAGTATTGGAGTCTTCCCCAATTTAAGATCTATCTAAACATGTGACAAATAAAACAAGATCCATGACAAACATGCATGTAAGTCACAGATTAAAACCTAACAATTAGCAATTAGGTCACAAGATACGTTCAATTAACCGGTTAATGACCTAGGGTTTCTAGTGATTACACATAATCTTAGAAAACCACAAAACCCTAATTAGGGTTTCATGGAAAAATCGACCCCCCCCCCCCAAAATTAGGGTTAGGGTTTCGAAATTTTTAGAAAAAAATAAGGAAAAACCCTAGATAAAAAAAAACATGTATCTAAAACATTTAAAGATCCGGTTTTTATTACGTTTTAGTAAATCAATTACATGTTATACATGGCTCGTGATGCCACTGTTAGAGTTTGACAATCAAATAACACATATTGCGGAAGCTAGGATCAAGTATAACACATAATTATTAACTAAAACATAAATAGTAAACGTACCCGATGCACTTCAAATAAACCTTGATTCTTGGACAATTAGATCAATGATAAACCCCTTACCGTTTTGTTTATCGATCTCTTGATAATTACTAAAGTAAGTAATTACCTCGTTCTTGTACACACAAACTACCAACGAATAAAGGTTTGTTGCAAGTAAACAAAACACTTAAGTTTGGATTAAACCAAAATCGACCCAATCCCTTAGGTGGGGGGTTGAACCGATCGGCCTAGGAAAACAAGAAAGAAAACAAGGATTTTAGGGTTAGAGTGTGTGCACTAAAGATGTGAAAGTCTTACCTTTGGCCTTGTATTTATACTAGGTGATTTCTTGGTGATCAAGCAAGGCTTGGGTCGACCCTTGTGTGGGCTTCGACCGGCCATAGCACCCCAAAGGGGTTTCTAGATCCTTCTTGACTCCCAAGTTTCACTCTAGTCCTTATCTTTCGTCCCTAACGATAATTAGTCCATACGGTTATTAACTAACGACCGTTTAGTCCGTTAAGTGTTATAAATATATATATATATATATATATATATATATATATATATATATTTTACATTATTCTTGTTTGTAAAGTGTGCAATCCCGAGGTCTCGGGTTCGATCCTAGACATTTATTTATTAATGTTTATACGTAACATTTAACACCCTGAAGTTTACTCCTGGCTCCACCACTGTGGACATCTCTATAGCTAAAGAAACGTTTCATTAGTAGTACGTGTCATTCTGTAGTATCATTAATAACTCACGTTCTACAACCCACAAGTATTTGGCCTAGTTTTAATCTCAGGTTATTAAATACTTGAATCATGTCGTCATATGAAATAAAAATGCAGGCCATGTGAGTTATGTTTCCAAAAAAATAGCATGCATTCTACCAAATATATAACAATTGTAAACTTCTCTGTTGATGACTTAATCCAGGTGTTGCAAAATGCAGGATATTAAGGGCACGGCAGTATTTGCTACTAAACTTGTGCCTTTTTTTATGTGGCTGCACCTCTGCAGGTGTTGAAGCACAAACCTTGTTGTCTTAACAACACAAATGATTAGTTGTCTTAACAACACAAATGCAGGATTACTGGTTCGTTATCCACAAATGATTAAATGCTATCTCATTTATTAATCAAAATAGTTTTGTAGTAAGAATTAGTAATTAGTTGTCTTAACAACACAGGAAACGCCACTGTCATTTTCAGATAAACAATTCTTGCGCGAGATGCAGAAGACTTCTACAGAGCCACTTCAAACCGCTTGATCAAACGTTTTCTGGTCATGCTGCTGACCCGAGGCTGGATTTAAGTGGCTCACAAATTGGGAGCCGTGACAGAACCATTTTCAACAATGACCGATCCATGGTTCGGGCCCCTCCTGGATTTGACACCGTGGTCCGTGACTTTTATCTTCTTTCTTTAGCATGACATCCGTTTTATTGATTCCGTTGATGACCCTGTAATAGAGACTGATCAGTACTATGACACTAATCACAAAGTTTAAATCAAGAAGTGGCATGCCCTGATAACTCAAGGGATATTGATCAAATATGTGATGAAAACATTCAGCTATTCATGAGGTTTACTTGCTATTTTTTCACTTGCATATGCTTTTTAATTGGTTGGTTGGTTTATCAAATGACCCTTGTGGTTATGTATTGCAGGTGTGAGCAATATACACAAAGGGAGAAAGAGTTGAGAACCACGGTAGGTCCAAGTTTTGCCACTGCTTTATGGTTGGGTGGGTTACACCATTTTGGGTAATGGGTCAAACGGGCTAACATGGTCGGGGTCGGAATGCGCTATAATGAACTTTCTTTAAAACTTATTATATACACTGACATCGTCTCTGTGTTGCATGTTGATGGAAATAGGTGGAGGATTTAGAGAAACAGATTGCAGAAACCAAAAGGAAATCTGTTGAACTTTCTTCACGCATCGAGCTTTTAAGTGAACGACTTATATAAACAAAATAAAATCAGGTAGCCTTTTCAAATAGTATTTTGATATATATGTTTTATTTGGAATTATGTTAATCAACTAATGGAAATTACATACATCTGTTGATTTCCATACACTATGTTGGTCTGTTGCAGACTCCATCTACTTAATAGTAATTAGTTTTCAGCATAATTATGTATTGCGTAACATGTGATAATTTCTCCAAAATATATCTTTGATGACAAATGATGATTGACTCTACAGGTTTCAATTAGTGGACATCTGTTTGGCTAGTTTATAAAGGAAGCGTTAGATATTATCGAAGCCGCAGGTGGCTCCTTTCATCTGGTCAAGTGTCAAGTGGGTCAAGGCACAGACTCAATGTCTTACTCAGAACTTGAAATGTGTTGTTTGCAAGAGTAGTCACAAGATTAATCTCAATGTATCAATAGAAAGTAGTTGTAATATCATTGAATCTTCTCTTATTTGAATCAATATAATGTTCATTTGGCTAAAAGGAATTGAATTTCATAGCTGCGTTTTTTTTTTTCTTTTTTTTCTTTCACATAGAGCCATGTTCTTTAATAGAAAACCGGGCTCTATAACAGGTAATAGAGCCCGTTTTCAAAACCGGGCTCTATTTGCTTTCGAATAGAGTCCCTCCCCCTTTGTGCCCTCATGAAAAACAGGGCTCTATTAGCCTTTTAAACCGGGCTCTATGCCATTTTTTGTAGTAGTGTGGCTAAACTCATATCTGTCTAATGTTACAAATTTAGAAGCTTTTTGCGTTAGTTTAGACTTTAGAGCTCATGAACTTATTTATATTTGAAACACCTCATAAGCCTCTCTTTTTTAAGCAAGCACATACACCACGTTAAACTGATTCAAAAATGTCGAGCCGCTGGTATCAGACATATAACTTGTAGTCTTGTACAACTTACAAGGCTTACGAAATGCGAATATGTTAGAAGTGTAGAGGCCATACATGACTTCTATAGACTTAAGTGCTACTTGGGCATTCTTACTATAGGGCCACAAATTGGGCTCAGAAAAAGAGCTTGGATACACAATATCTCATACGCAGACAGACATTGGTGAAAATAACATCAAAATATAACTATAAAAGTGGCTAATTAACCAATAACTTTATATTGCTAAAAAAAATAGCAAGAACTTAATTTTTTTAATCTTTAGTTTAAGACCTAACAAGTTCTTTGGTTCTTTCTAGGATTTTCACATTCAGAGTTTGTAATTTATTATTATTTTTTTTTGAGTGGCCATATATTATTAAAAGAAAACTAGCAAAACGTTAGCAATTACATAAACGATTTCAGCCAATCAATCTAGCTATTACAAATTTTACCTCTAAACTTTAACCAAGAAAAGAAAAAAGGCTTTTTCTAACATGTGCCACCATGGCATTTGTTAAACACAATTAATAAACTTAAATTACCATGTTTAAATGTCAATTTTCATTAATCATTTCTTAAATTTCTTCTAATTACCATGATTAACTTTGTATTATTTAGAAATACATTTATTTTAGGAAATAATTTACTTCATTTAATACTTCTAAACAAGTGTCATAGTGGCACATATTAGAAAATCCAAAATAATAATAATAATAATAATAATAATAATAATAATAATAATAATAATAAAATAAAAATAAAATAAAAATAAAAAAAATAAAAGACCAAAATTATCAAAAAATGTCATATTTCCTCATAACTTGAGAACTGAAAGTGACGTTATTCCTAAAACGCCAAAGCATCCAACATGTTGCGGCAAAAATGACATAAGCCCAACCTCTCGAATCCTTTGAAGCACACCAAGCTTATAGAAACCTTGAATTCCAATCTTCACAAATTGCGAACCTTAACTCACTCTACACTCGAAAAAAGCCTCCAAAAATTAGAAGCTATATCGCAAGCAAAGAAACATGGGCATTCGATTCCACATGCTTATTGCATAACGGGCACATAATCGAATCAATATCCAAACCCCGAGAAGACAAGTTAAGGCGATGAGGCAGTCTATCATCAAGAAACAAATGCCACATAAAAATGTTAACCTTCCTAGGCAATAACCATAAATGGGCCCATTAGTATCCATTAGTATGCATAAGCAAGAAGCTTCTATCGATACTATAAGAAAATTGTTATAGAAGTCCATACAGTTAAACGAGTCATTTGTTGATCATCCACATCCACTCATGTATAAGGTTATGCGAAAATAAAAGGTCATCTAACTCAACTTTAAACAATGAATTAAAGATTTTTGTGGACTTCCCAAACAAATGTTTGAGCACACTCATTAAGTGAAAAAGAAACACATCTTTTGATAGATCAATGTCTTAACTGAAATAGTATAAAATAAAGTTTTCATAATAAAAATGCTTTGTTATCTTAAATAAAACTAATGATGTCCACAAACAGTAAGCAACTACATACATAATTACTATCAAAGATAAACATTAAGAATCTAAATACAAAAATTTGAAAAGAAAAAACAAAGGCAAAGGGTTACCTTTTAAAAATCAAAAAGAAACATTGAGAAAACGTTGATAAATGTGATGATGACGATCTATCAGTTGTATATTTTCGTTTTTATTGTCGTTGTTTACTCATCGACATGGGTTAGGGAACCTGAATTTAATATTTAAACTCAGTTTGAATCAAGCTAGTATTGTGCTATTAAAAAGAGTTTATGTCAACTAACTATACATTGGGCTTCTAACAAAAATGGTGCCCTTCAAAACTTTGGGGCCATGTGCACTAGCCCAACCCGCCTCTCTCCAAAACCGCGCATGACTAAATCCATGTTCACAACGCAGGGGGCCTATTGGTAAATATCAAAGTTGTAAAAATTGTTAGGCGTTAGTTGGGTAGCTGGGTACCACCTAACGATTCATCGATTAGATGAGGATTAACTGAATTGGATATTTTATATACATAATTAAAAGTTTTTGAAAATATAATATATTTTATATAACATAAATGAAATGCTTTAAAATATTTTAAGGTTAAAAGTTCAAATGGTTCAATTAATTTAGAGAAATCAATTTTCAAATTCAATTAGTGTCATTAATAATTGAAATAAAAAATAAATAAATAAATAAATAAATAAATAAATAATAAAAAAAATAAAAACCGAACATACTTTCACATTTTGTGCTAAATCATTACTCGAGGTGTGTTTGAATGACTGTGTCGACTGATTTTGTGAAAATGAGAGATATATTAAAATAAAAACCTCAATTTTAATTTTTGAAAAAAGTTGACACGCGTTAACCGAGCTGGCTGATTTAGCTGATTTTTGTTCGATTTAGCCTATTTATGCCCGATTTGGCCGATTTTATCTGACTAATCGGTACGTTAACCGATTTTTGACCAATCTGATTAATAAGGCCGATTAATCTAGATCTGGGCTGTTAATCCCCGCCTAGCGCCTAGGCGATTTATGACACTCGTAATATCCTTTAGATTATCCTTCACACCTTAAGATTTGGAGTTCATAGTTCAAGTAGCTCAGAATTAAAGAGAGTAGCGAAAAAATTATAATCACCTAGGGTATGTTTGGCAAAGGGGGCTTGGGTCGAGGATAGGACTTATATTATAAGCCAAAATTGAAATTTGTATTTTTGTAAACTTGTTTGGCAAATTAGTTTAAGGTTTATTATTGCAAGATTACTAAAAAGGAAATAATTAAATGAGTTCTTATATATGTTAGATATTTTTGTGGGTAAATAAGTAATTTATTGTTCAAAAGCCCCGGTCTAAAATTTTTAGCCCCTTTTATGGGGTTGGGGCTTACAGAAACTTATGACTTATAAGCCCTTCTATAAGCCCGCATAAAAAACGAGACTTATTTTATAGACCGACTTATTTTAAAAGTCTAAGCCCCTACGCCAACCCCTTCTCTGTTTTGGAGAACCAAATCAAAGATTGTTGCAAGAATTACAACTGTTGAGGTAAAAATCAAGTTGGCTTATTACCAAAACTTGATTTTTCACGTCTCCAACATGGAATAGTCGCCTTATGCAAGTAGAGAGGATGAGCTCGTGATAGGCCCTAACCCTTGAGACTGCTATGTCCCTAAGTCCTATAACAGCACCCTGACGAGATTTTATTGGGCACGACCAAAACAAGTGGTCGAGCTTCATACCATCACTGATCACAATTTGACAGACTTACATCCCAGCTAGACATAGACAGAAGTTGGGTGAACTTGCTGGGAGGGCCGAGTGCTATATCAGTCAATTTGGGAGGGTCAAAGTTGTATTTCCTTTAACCAAAGGCCCTCCCAGGTCCATGCAGCTAGATGATATAAATGCATCAAATAAACATTGAGAAAACGTTTTTCTACAAGTCTTCATGTTCATGTTACATAAACAGGAAATTCACGGGCACAAATTCAAAAGAACCCAAAAAATAAAGTGAATGCACAGCAAAGTGAAACAACACACTGAGGTATTTATAATTTGGAATAAGCAGAAATCAACTTTTAATAGTCACAAACACACACATTGACAACTGCAAAACATCTACACACATCTGACTTATTTTGGTGAAATGGTAACTGTAAGTCTGCAGTACAAAGTTTTTCATCATGATTCACATGATAAACTTGAAAATACAACAGGTATAAACCCATTTAACGAAAGGCTAAAAAAAAATCTAACCCTTGTTTTTCTCAGGTGAAACCGGTGAGTCCTTGGTGTCAGGTGACTCGGCATACGATATTGAGATCAGCCCGCACCTAACTTTATCTTTTTCATCAGTATTTACAGCTTCTGTGACACTTTTCACATTTTTGGGGAGTTCTGGTAGAGGAAGATCGGAGTCTGGTAGAGAATACGATAGAGCAATTAGTGACTCTCTTGTCAAGTCCTCAGCAACATCACTTCCAACTTTTCTTTCAGCCATATAACAGCAGCTCCTGCAAATATATTATGCATATGGTTCAGCCAAAACTAAACCAGCTGTATCCATTTTCAGTAAAACGCAGGGTCAAATGTTTAGCAGTTTTTTGTAGAAACATTGACCAACTATCACAATATACATGACTAAAACGATCACAATATACACACTGACATGGTTCAATTTGGGCAATAGATGAGTCTTGGCTACGGCTTAAAAGAGATAGAAGTATATGCAATTTAACCTGACACAGTATTGTATATGCAATCTAACCTGACACAGTATTGTATATGCAATCTAACCTGACACGGTGATGTATATGCAATCTAACCTGACAGTCTTAATATCATGTAAAGGAAGGTGACAATTTAAAAAAGCATCAAAATCAGTTGTTTTGTAGATGCATTGGCTAACAGCAATGTGGAGCATCTCTCTGCCAATGCTAACCACCAACGCTATCTAATCTCAACTATTTGTGCCTTATACTATAACATTATTAAAAGCATTGAAATTCAAACTGCTTATTGTTCTAAAAGTAGGTATCAATTTTCTTTATTAGGCTTATCTAAACTAAAATAAATAGATAAGCAGATTCGTCCAAACACTAAAAATTGCTATTCTGCTTTAAAAATAAGCAATCCGAACACCCTAACTAATATTGATCGGGTACAAAAAAACTAAAAGCCTTCTCATTGATACAGTTCAACTATAACAAGAACTAAAACCAAGAATTTCACACAAAATGTGAAAACGGACTATCTGTAAGTTCATGAATGGGCTACAGATGGCATAACAACTATCAACAATAAACAAAGGGAGCTGTATGCAACAATATCAAAATAACTATATAAAATCAACAAAACACTGAAAGCCAACAACTAACGTTGAGTCCAAGAAATGAAGTCAACTACAACAATCCGAGGTCATCCAATCTTCTAAGCTGCTAAAACAAATGAAAACTCCAATAACAACCAACCTGTCTTCGTGTAATATTGAGAAAAATCTCAAACATTACATGAACAAAACCAAAGCTCATCCATGAAGCAACATAGACCATCGGGGTGCAGCTTCACAAGACTATTCATCACACTTACCTGAAAAAAGTGAGAAACTTCACATCACAAATGAGCTCGGTTCCCTTAAGACCCGCATGCCTTTCCGGTCAACGCATCATCCTCTCCATCACCGATCAAAACCTTGACTTTGTTCCTTTAGGCCCGACTCCAGAGTGCCGAGCACATAATAGGTAAATCCAGCAACGCGTTAACTCCATGATAATTTTATCATTGTTTCCACAATCAACTGTAGGAAAACAAACTTTTGAAACACAACACCGCTTAATTCACCTTTATGCTAAAACCTATCATAAAACCTCTAAAACCCCAAAAAGCAAAGTCCACCCACAAACAATTAAACTATCACTCTATCAAGTTCTACAAGAACTCAATACCAAGATTATATTTTAGCATATAAAACATATACCCAAAACAACCACCCAGGAGTGGCTCTCAATTCATGATATGTGCAAACAACCCTAAAAGTCAGAAAACTAACATATACCCAAAAGGCTAAAACAAACAAATCCAACAAAAACATCATTCATAGGAACTAAAAGTCCTAACAACAATTTCAAGAAACTGGGAATATTATAGACATCAAAATCAAGACAAAAATAAACAAGATTCAAAGTCAAGTCATACCAAGTCAAATGAAAATCTTACATCGATCATTGTATATCTTAACACAAAGATTAATGAGTATTATTATGATCAAATTTAAACGGGTACCTTTTTGTGTTGTTCTTGGTGTGTTTCTTGATACTTTTCTACGGACTACTTTTTTTTGTTAGAATTGTCAAAGAGCGACTCTCGAAGGGTCTAAATGTTGTTGGTATTAAATTAAATGGAGTAATATTGACGGTTGGTGGATAAGACGTTGACGCGTACTTTTAGCATTCAAGAATAAACAATGTGAAAAATGACTTGTTAAAACTTTGTGGTAAGATGTTTATCTCAAAATAAATGTAAGCATTTCAATGGTAAGAGGTTACACTCGCTACTAGGCAAGGTGGTGTAGGGTTAAGCAAATGACCTGAATGGACCGGACCGATCGAAGGATCGACTGAGACCGGACTGCATCGGAATGGACCGACCAAATTCGGTCCGAACCACAAATCGATTATTTGGCCTATTTAGGTCGGACCGACCGACGGACCGACTGAGACCGGACCGACCACATTTGGTCCCGTCCTCGGTCTTGACTAATTCGGTCTTCGGTCATGGACCGATGCTCACCCCTAGTGGTGATGATTTCACCAAATGGCCCCACCTCACGCGTCGGATCCCTTGCCCATCTCCCCACATCATGCGCGATACACGGTTCCCAAAAGACGAATTAGTGGTCTGACCACCAAACGGTTTGCAATTAAATTCGGGACCCATATGAATTTATAAATGTTAATATTACCGTTTGGGACCAAAAAAAATCATACCACCCCACTTATTTTTTTTGTATATACCCACAAACCTTTATTTTTTAAACACAATCTCAAATCAACACTCTCAACTTATTTACTTCATCCTTTTTAAAAAAATGTCACAAGAAAATATTCCCCGAAACATCAATCGTACCCAACGAAGAAATAATCAAAGCAATCCTCCGACACCTGAAGGAACCTTCAATCTAGGAAATACTCCCCCGCCAAACCCACAACTCAACTTACGACCACAAATCATTATATTATAACCAACCCTACCCAAACCTACCATACCGTAATCCATACCCACAACAACCATTATGTAACCAATTCTCATCGCAACACCAACAAAACGCTTTTACCCAATTCTTGGGCCAACATAACTCGTACCCATTTGATATTTTACAAACCCAATTTGGTGGTTCATTATCACAACCTCATACCCCAACAACCCATGTTTCCGGTTTCTTCATTCCGAAATGAGGATTTGTACTCACCTCAATTTGATGAGGGTTATTATCAAAACACTCAACGTGAGCGTTTCTACCACAGCCCCGTCACCACCACCGGTTACAGCGAAGACAAGAAGACGCCAAAAGAGGCCACAGTCGGCTCAAACCGATGAGCCACTAAGGAACATTCCATGGACCCAAGAAGAAGAAATTGCGTTGTGTAAAGCTTGGGTTCATGTATCCGAAGGTCATGCCAAAGGTAACGCGATGAAGTCGAATGGATTTTGGTCTGACGTACAGGCGTACCTAGCGAGCAAAACAAATCCGGATCGACGAGGGTACGATATGGTTCTTTGGAAATGGAAGACGGTGCGGCCAAATGTGGCTCGTTTTTGTGGAGTGTACAATAACCTCATGCATATGCAGTCTATTAGTGGATACGGAGATGAAGATTACTACAATTAGGCAACTCTAAACTATGAAGCTGAATACGGAGTAAATTTCGCACTCAAACATTGTTGGGAGCAGTTAAGGAAATGTGAGAAATGGAATGACTCTGAAGTTCCCCTTTTTTATCGAAGTAAACAAATGAAAGGTCCAAGAGATACAAGTCATCTGGGTCTACTTCGTTCAACCCAGAAAGTGGAGGAGAAAGTATCAACCTGAATGATGGTGCCACTGGAGATGACAAGGAAAATGAGGTGCAAGAACTTCCACTACCAATGGGCAGGGACAAAGCGAAAGCTTTGAAGAAAAAGGATGTGAATAATTCGGGATCGTCGGCTAATGACGAGGCGTTGGCTAAAATGATGATATCGGAGATGGCACTGCAAGTTGAACGTGACATTGAATTGAAGAGGAAAGAACGGGCTGAATGGATGGCGATAAAAAGGAAGGAAGTGGAAGTGAATGAATATAAAGCAAAGCAAAAAAGACTTAATGTTCTATATGCAGCCATATGAACATTTGACTGGGGAGGCACGCAAAGCCATTGACGAGGTTAGAGTTGGGATGAAAGCGAAGTGGGGTTTCTACTTTTAGTTTAAATTTCGAAGTTTATGTAATGTTTTACTTTCGTATGTTTGCGTCTTTAATAATCGTAGTTTATGTATTGTTTTAATATTCCCGGTTTATGTACTATGTTTAAATTTGAAGTTTATGTAACATTTTAATTTTGTACGTTATGTTTTTAAATTTGAAGTTTAAGTTTTTATATATTTACGTTTATATTTTTAATTGTGTAAGTAACTAAAAAAATTAAGGTGAAAATGGGTTTTCCTTGCCCACTAAATGATGAAGTGAGGTGAAAGGGAGTGAGATGAGAGAGAAAACTGACGTTGCGCTGATGTTTATGATGAAAAAATTGCTTCCTTACCTACTAGCCTAAGAGCATAAGGTGTGGTAACACCAAGTTAAGGTTCCACCCACTCCACGTCAGTTTCATATCAGATTTAAACTTTTCACTTAAAAACAAAAACAAAAAAAAAAACAAAAAAAAAACAGAAACAAAAACAAAACAAAAAAAACTTATCATAACTCAACTTAACTCAACCATAATACCACATTTTGAGCATCACTTTTTTTCTTTTCCATTTATAAAATGCAAACAAACATTTTCTTTAAAGTTATTTACAATAACTAGTAATTTTTTTTTTTTTTTTTTTACTTTTGAAAAAAAAAAAAAAAAAAAAAAAAAAAAAAAAAAAAAAAAAAAAAAAAAAAACCACAAGGACTGAAACTGTAAAAAACCAAAACTTACTTTCTTCCACCTTTAGAAACCTGCAACTTTTTCACGCACTAAAACACACACACGTTCTATAAACACATACCAAAATACCCACGAAAACCAATTTAAATCGGAAGAAAAAAAGTGTTTAACGCTGCGTTAAGGGGTTATGTGGGGCGTTAACTCACCCTTAACGCAGCCCCACGGTGTGGTTAATTCGCCTTAATGTGGCTGCGTTAAAGTTTAATGTCGGGTATTTGGTTACCACATC
Source organism: Artemisia argyi (assembly GCA_030686995.1). Taxonomy (NCBI): domain Eukaryota; kingdom Viridiplantae; phylum Streptophyta; class Magnoliopsida; order Asterales; family Asteraceae; genus Artemisia; species Artemisia argyi. The sequence continues at coordinate 70,989,287 of CM060683.1, forward strand.
GATTGCTCTAAGAGCACTAGGTGTGTTAACTTAAGGTTAACCTTTCACCCACTCCACGTCAGCGCCCCCTTGGCATTTAACCTTTCACCCTTTGCTCTAACTTGGTAGGGCGGTGTGGTTAACTCACGTTAACTTAGCAAGTTAAAGCTTAACGCAACGTTAACGTAGGGGGGGTGGTTAACTCACCTTAATGCATGCAAAGTAATTTTTTTTAATTAAAAGTAACCCTTAACGCAACGTTAAGGGGTTAACGTGTTGCGTTAACTTGGCTTTAACTTGATAGGGCGGTGTATTAACTTGGCCTTTAACGTGGGAAGTTAAGCTTTAACGTAGGGGGAGGTTAACACACCCAATGTTCTAACGCACAACTAGTTAAAACAAAATTTATAAACAATATTGTTTAATGTACAGTTTGAAGTGTGTCAACTAAAAAGTTAAGTGTGCAAATCATTTATTATTTCAATGTCTACCATTATTTTGAGATATTTTAAAATATATTTTTATTTTGTTTTTAATCAATCAAAAAAATAGTGAATTGGGAATGATATTTGATTAGCTAAAAGTGTAATTAGTGGTAAATCCTAAAACTTTGTTCAATTTAAAAGTGACCATTTATTTTGGGACGGAGGGAGTATGAGATACGGGTGGCGTTATAGGGACAGTTATGTCTTGTATCGCGCGTCACGACACTCGGAGTTGCGCTATAGGTTATGTGTCATAGCATGTCGTGCGTTGTTCTGATGGCGTGCGTAAGCCGTGCATAAGACTAGGTGTAGTGGTGACCAGCATCATCACTGTCATCAAGTTTTTACTCCACCATCAACAAGGTGTAATAAGAGCATCAACTTCACCACACAAAGATACCTCAGTTATACACAAATATTGATGCGTGGGAATCGCACCTTGCTTTACCTCTTGAGGGATCTCGAGAAGCTTACAACCCCCACCAGGCAGTGTACCTGATCGTTGTAGTATAGTATAGTGACAAGTACCGGGGGATTGATCGTTCAGCTTAGGAATAGTGTCGCTAGGATTAGAAAACCTAATTAATAGTTCTAGAGATGAAAGATGATTATTTTTGTGTTTTTATATTTTATGAAAGCAAGTAAAATCTCGGGTTTTGGAAGAGTGGGCGGAATTAGTTGCTATTCAACTAACCCAAAGCTAAGATGCAATCAAAATAAAATAATAAAAATGAAATTAAACTAAATTAAACTAAGGTTGTGAGCAGTGGTTGGAGAAATTGTGTTTACTTAGACTTCACTACTCCCTAGATATCTTTTACATGTTAATTACTTGTTACACTTGTATGAATGACGGATTGTATTCCTTAATACCTTTCGTGGGGTGGCATACATAACTCCCCAACTCTATGAGCTCTTATCTCCTCCTACACCATGACCCAACACAACTATAGGGATTGTAAACAGTGGCTCATGCATTAAATACAACCAATAAAGACCTAGTACGCCTCGGTTCATGTTTCTTAAGACGTTCATGCATGTTACCATTTGGAGATCTGCCAGTTTTCTTAAGCCTAACATATAAATCATTCATTCAAAACAAGAATAGACAAGTAATCAACACATAATCAACATCTAGGTTTCATTAGATCTAAGCAAACACAAGAGAGATCTAGCCTAGCATAGTAGAATTGAGACAAGAACAAAAGATAAACAACCAACACATAGACATATTGATTGAATTAAGAGTATACTTATCTCAATTACAATGCAAGGTCTCAAGGGTTTGGAACCCTTGAAAAACCTGTAAAAGAGGCACCAAAATCGTCTTTAGGGTTTCACCAAAACTTCTCTCTCTTTTAATGAAAAAACTAGAAAACTATATATAGGAAAAACAGTCTGACGGCGTCAAGAGTTAATTCTGACGCCGTCACCTCGCCGCCATAAACTTCCTCGGACGGCCTTGATCCACCTATGACGGCCTATGTGACGCCGTCACCACCCACGGTAAATTATTCTTGGCCACTTTGACGCCGTCACCTCTCCATCTGACGCCGTCACCAGCTACGGTAAATTATTCTCCATGTCTGACGCCGTCAAGAAGCAAGTCTTGACGCCGTCACCTTGTATCCTCAGCTTGGATTTTTGGTACTTTGCCGTTTTCTTCACTTTATGCTCCAAAAACGTCCAAAATAGCCTCTTTTCCAGAATTCACTCTCCAAACACCTAAAATCACAAAAGGAACGATTTAGGGCAATATTTGATCAAATAAAATCGGATTCGGGCTTAAATGACCCCCTAAAAACGGATCATTTTTCGCCTCATCATATACCCTTACACTTGAGATTTGCTTGTCCTTAAGCAAATGAGCTTTTATTCTACTCAAAAGACAAGTTAGGGGTCATTTAACACTAATATAAAAGTAATTACAACAAATAATCGTTCCACTAAAGACCAATAGACAAGCACGAAGGTCATACACAAGCACCTCACAAATAGTGTTTAGATACTCACATCTCTCGGGTGTAATAAAGTAATATAACATTATGGAAATGGAAGATATCTCTCACTACCTGTCATAGCAAAATAGATTACCATAGGCTTGGGAAAGGATCAAACCTCCACCACATGGCGTAAGCACCTAGGATAAACTATCAAAGAGGTCTTTTTAAAGGGTTATAACGTTAGGTATAGGGATATGAATTACACGGTTTTGTTGGATAAAGGGATTTTCACTGGTGGCGAGTTAACAATCTTAGTTAATTACATGTACAAGATGGCGTTGCTAAGCCAAGACTAGACTCGACTTAAGCTAATAAATGAAAAATAACAAAAACATAAAATGAACATAGAATAAAAACGGGATGGTAGTCCGTATGTTTTTTCTCTTTTTTTTTTTCTTTTATATTTTTTTTTTCTTTTTTTTCTTTTTCTTGATTTTTTTCGATTTTTTTTTTTTTTTTTTTTTTTTTTTTTTTTTTGCATACACTTTTACCCTACCATCCAAAATAATACATCATAGGGGATGAGAATTCCCCTTACACTTGAATCTTTACATACTTTACATTTAACTAATCTAATGACTCGAATTAAGAAAATCAAAACACTTGGAGCACTTTTAAGATTAACGTACATATGGGGGTAATAAGTCTTCCCCATTACTCCATAAAATAAGTACTTACCCATGAGTCCCAATCGTCCCAAAACAATATGTACAATGATATGACTCGACTTAGCAACCATGTAATCAATTAGAAAGTTAACTTAGGGTTTAACAAATAACAATAATGCACTAAAAATGAGCGCATACACGGAAGGCTAAGGCGATTTGGGTGTACATTTAAGTGGGGTGTAACAAATTCTTCCTTTAAGTAAGATGCTTAAAGTTAGAAACGAAAAGATAGGCTCGGAGGGTTGTACTAGGGGTATCGTGTACTAAAAATGAGTACAACGCAAAGGTGTGGGAGAATTACTTGACCTATGAAGTCAATGTAATTATATTACAGGTGTAGAACAAGGGTTATCCTAATGCCTCTTATCATGTAGTAAATCCTAACTACACGAATGTAGTCTCACTAGCAGTCTCGGGATGCATCGCTATCACAAGTTCTAGAATCTAAATACTACCGGTACACTCATAAGCACCTACAATGAATGCTTTTTCCTAAAGATCTAACGGCGAACCTCACATATTTGGGGTGGAAATTTTTGAGTGGTATGGTTTTTGTGCTAGTCATACAACTCCTATCCATGAGACGCTTGCTATGGCTAAAGTTTCACTCCTAAATGTTGTAAAAAATTTTAAATTTGGCGCTAAAATTACACTAACAAGTATTTCTCGTAGTTTTATTACTCATCTACTATCAAACAAAACAAACTCAAGCGAAAGTGCATATGTAAGGTATCATCTTTTTACCCTCCCCTTACACTTAAGATGAACATTGTCCCCAATGTTCAAGTAAAGAATGTAAAAGTTAAAAAGTAAAGAGAATGAAATCAAATACTCCCCTGATTCGCTCGGTATGGATTTTAGTTGGCCAGGTTAAATCTTCTTCCAAGAAAACGAACAATCAAAGCTTCCCTTCCAGAATATAAATCATCTTCTTGTCACAAATAACCTGTAAATCCTGACAAAAGTAGACAAGGCAACCTCGCGTAAAATCGGCGGCATCCTATATAAGTTACTAAATCCTAGAAAACAAAGTAAGATATAATGCTTGTGGAATGAAGTTTGCAGATTTCCTGGAGATTATAAAACTTAATAATTCACAAAAACTATAAGACTCCGTTAGAAAAACAAAACCGGTAAAATTTCCAGATTTTAACTCCTGACGCCGTCAAGAGCAAACCCTGACGCCGTCAGAATGGACCTGCAGAAATTCTTATGTTAAGTTTCCGAAAAATTTCTGGAAAAACTTTGTCCTACTTCCTGGAAAATCCTGCAAAACTTCATTATGACTCAATACAAGCATTTGACTCTAACAAATACGAATATACATGTTCATTAAATATTGTGGATAATCATGATCGGTTTGTTTCTTAAAAACATATTTAGGGTTTCCCCTTACACTTATCTTTTGCAAAAATACCTCTAGGTTGAAGTTAAGACTAGGCTAAACAACATAATAAAGTATTTCCATTTTTTAGTAGAGAAACATGATCAACCAACAATAAAAATAAAACATGCATACGGAAGCAAATAACAATCAAACAAATAAAAATCACACAAAACATGGGTTGCCTCCCAAGAAGCGCTTTTCTTTATTTACGAGTCTTGTAGCTAGACTCAAAGTCGTGGGTTACTACGTGATCTCATCATTGGTTCCACTCTCTAGGTCGTCTTCTAAACTAGTATCGCTTTCATAGTGTAAGTACTTCGGATCTTCGAATTCGAAAACATCCCGTCGATACTTAGAGCCAAGCTTACTAACATCCTTAAAGAACCCACAAGATAAATCAGAAATATTTCTACACCCTCTCCTAACATCATCATCACACAAGACAACTTGGGAGCTCATCACATCGAGCCCGTCGCAATCTATCTCCCTAAGGTCTCTTCTTTTGTATGGCGTTTGGTACGAAATCCTCCTAATCCCGTCAGTGAAAGTCATGATTCCGTTCAAGTCATCCACTATCAACTTAGTGATTTCACAAAAGGGTGCTCCAAAGACGACTTGCGATAGCCTAGGGTCAACAAAGTCCTCTATGTTGTCCACAATTGTGAACTCCATAAGGAATGCCATATTTCCTATGAACACTTGGATTTCATGATCCTTACCAACCACCTTCTCTCCCTTGTAAATCATCCCCCATCTGCAGATATTGTTATAATGAAACAATGACATGAAATTCTTTGGCAGGAATACATTAATGTATATGTTTTCGAAGTACTTATGACCGATCATGCAAGGGATTTTTAGGTTATTCGGATCACGTCGTTTGATCTTTCTCAACTCTCCATCCTTTGACCCATATAGATTCCCCTCAAGGGAGGGACGATACTCATAAACCTCCTCACCATCCTTACGAAAAATTACCGTTCTAACACCATTGGTGAGTAATACACTACCATCTTTCTCGTCAAGGATTGCTCCCGATTCATTGATGAATGGCATCCCAAGGACAAGGTTGGTTAATGTTTGATTGGCGAGGGGGTCTACGTCATCAAACACGGTGAGGTTAGTATTGAAAACAAGCTCTCCAATCCTAATTGACAAATTCGCTACTACCCTTTCGCACGCAATGTGTTCTGGGAAAGCCTTGCGATATAGGGAAAGTGGGATTACGTTGACTGGGAAGCTAGGATCTATATGACTATCAATTAAGACCTTTCCTTCAATGGTACAGGAGATTTTGAAAAGTTTAGAGCCGCTCCCCTCGGTTTGATTGCTACCTATACTAATAACATCCTCTATTCCGGATTCTTCTATAACAGATTTACTCAAAATGGTTGGGCCTTTCTCCTGTTCCTCTGATGTCTCGTTCCTTTCATCCGGTTTGTCGGATTTCTGAGCGGTGCACTGCTCGGGTGAGTTGGTAGGTTTCCTTGCAGAAGCGTGGTCAACCTTTGAGATCTCATCCTTCGCTGTCTGACTGAGTTTGTCAGTTTGTTGTTGGGTTGGATCGGATGCTGTAGCTGATATTGTGGTGATGGTGTTTACGAAGTGGATTGGTCCAGGGGGGTTGATAGGTCCTTTTTCGTTAGGAGATAGATGTTTGAATAGCTTGCTAGGACTTTTTATTTTTACAGGGGAGGCTGGTGGACTCATGACGGTAGCAGACTTAACCTCATCAACGTGAATGGGCTTATTATCAATATGCTCTTTGATAGCCGTCAACAGATTACAAATCTTGTTGTTCACGTCAACCTGCTGTTGTTTGAATTTTGTCTCGAGTGTAGTGAGCTGCAGTTCTTGAGAAAGAATGAATTTTTTTAAATCATCTTCACAGCTTCGCCTAGGGGTACTTTGCGATGGAAAATGTTCGGACCAAATGAGTGGTGAGGAGTCATTGAATGATACACTTCGTGTTTGATACCCTCTAAAATTAGGTTTATCCTTCCATGCCTCATATGCTTCGGCAGAAGTTCGAGGACCCTGCCCTACGTGTGATGATGTAAATTCGTTATAAGCATGTTTTGGAAGTTCCATGCAGTTGTAGGTCTCATGAGGGCCATTGCACAGTTTGCATGTAGAAGCGATTCTGCTTACTTGGCTTGAGGGCTTATGAGCTTCGTAAGATTTCATAAGAGACTTGACTCGACCTTCAAGTTCCATGATCCTACGGTCGGGAGTGCTTAAATTGTTCGAACGCAAAGATATTGCCTTGACCGTTTTGTTCAAATCACGGGGATCATTCCAACTTTCGTTGTCATAGAGAGCAAGATCTTCTATGAGTTCCCATGATTGTTCCGCACTAAGATCACGTAGCTTACCACCGGCCGATTGGTCAATGGTTCGCCTCGTGGATATGTCGATATGGTCATAGAAGATTTGGACTTGGAGCCAAAGATCTATGCCATGATGAGGGACTTTTTGGAGTAAGTCCTTGAAACGAGTCCATGCTTCATAAAGAGATTCATTTTGACGTTGTTGGAACATCAAGATGTCATTCCTAAGTTTAGTAGTTCTCCCCGGTGGGAAAAATTGAGCAAGGAAACGAGTGGTGAGATCATCCCATGTGGTGATGGATCCCGCGGGTAAACGCTCAAGCCATTGACTAGCTTGATCCCGTAGAGAGAATTGGAATAGGCGTAAACGGGTAGTCTCTCTAGTTTCAACACCTAGGTCTATGGAATCTACGATTTTGAGGAAGTCCTTAAGGTGTTGGTTTGGATCTTCGGAACGAAGTCCATGGAATGCACATCCGCTTTGCACCAACCGGATGGTGTCGGATCGCAAGGGGGTCACATTGGCTCCGGTGAGCTCAATGGTGTTTCGGTAGCCTTGGTGGCTAGGTCGGGAATACTCTCCTAAGGTTCGGGGCCTAAGGGGTTCTAATGGTGGGTTTTGTTGTGGTGGGATGATGGGTTCAAAGATGTTACCACCTTCCATGATGTCGGATGGTAAAGAGTTACGAACAAAGGCACGAAGAAATAAGATAGACTAAAGAAGACCTAAAAATAAAAAAAAAAAAAAAAAAAAAAAAAAAATTCTTACTAGAAAGGAATCTAGCAAGTAGACCTAATAAAAAGAAATCCTAACCTAGACAATAACTATTCCCCGGGCTGCGGCGCCAAAAACTTGATGCGTGGGAATCGCACCTTGCTTTACCTCTCGAGGGATCTCGAGAAGCTTACAACCCCCACCAAGCAGTGTACCTGATCGTTGTAGTATAGTATAGTGACAAGTACCGGGGGATTGATCGTTCAGCTTAGGAATAGTGTCGCTAGGATTAGAAAACCTAATTAATAGTTCTAGAGATGAAAGATGATTATTTTTGTGTTTTTATATTTTATGAAAGCAAGTAAAATCTCGGGTTTTGGAAGAGTGGGCGGAATTAGTTGCTATTCAACTAACCCAAAGCTAAGATGCAATCAAAATAAAATAATAAAAATGAAATTAAACTAAATTAAACTAAGGTTGTGAGCAGTGGTTGGAGAAATTGTGTTTACTTAGACTTCACTACTCCCTAGATATCTTTTACATGTTAATTACTTGTTACACTTGTATGAATGACGGATTGTATTCCTTAATACCTTTCGTGGGGTGGCATACATAACTCCCCAACTCTATGAGCTCTTATCTCCTCCTACACCATGACCCAGCACAACTATAGGGATTGTAAACAGTGGCTCATGCATTAAATACAACCAATAAAGACCTAGTACGCCTCGGTTCATGTTTCTTAAGACGTTCAAGCATGTTACCATTTGGAGATCTGCCAGTTTTCTTAAGCCTAACATATAAATCATTCATTCAAAACAAGAATAGACAAGTAATCAACACATAATCAACATCTAGGTTTCATTAGATCTAAGCAAACACAAGAGAGATCTAGCCTAGCATAGTAGAATTAAGACAAGAACAAAAGATAAACAACCAACACATAGACATATTGATTGAATTAAGAGTATACTTATCTCAATTACAATGCAAGGTCTCAAGGGTTTGGAACCCTTGAAAAACCTGTAAAAGAGGCACCAAAATCGTCTTTAGGGTTTCACCAAAACTTCTCTCTCTTTTAATGAAAAAACTAGAAAACTATATATAGGAAAAACAGTCTGACGGCGTCAAGAGTTAATTCTGACGCCGTCACCTCGCCGCCATAAACTTCCTCGGACGGCCTTGATCCACCTATGACGGCCTATGTGACGCCGTCACCACCCACGGTAAATTATTCTTGGCCACTTTGACGCCGTCACCTCTCCATCTGACGCCGTCACCAGCTACGGTAAATTATTCTCCATGTCTGACGCCGTCAAGAAGCAAGTCTTGACGCCGTCACCTTGTATCCTCAGCTTGGATTTTTGGTACTTTGCCGTTTTCTTCACTTTATGCTCCAAAAACGTCCAAAATAGCCTCTTTTCCAGAATTCACTCTCCAAACACCTAAAATCACAAAAGGAACGATTTAGGGCAATATTTGATCAAATAAAATCGGATTCGGGCTTAAATGACCCCCTAAAAACGGATCATTTTTCGCCTCATCAAATATACCCCCACAAAAATCATTTAAACAACTCAAGCACGTAAAACAACCAACTTCACAAGTCGTTGATTCCTTCAACCAACCTCTGCTTTTTATTCTCCAACGTGTGGGTCATGCATGTGTTTTTGGAGTGCCAACAAGGCAATAAATGCGTTGTTTGTTTACTACATATAGTCTAAGAGGTTGATTTGTGATAGTTTGAGTGCAACGATTCACTTTTAAAATAATTATTCTTTAAATTAAATTTAATAAATACCTTCATACACAATCATTTTACATGCACATTATCATTTTCACTTCAATTTCTTACTTTTCATCATAATAAATAACCTAATTGACAACTTAATAACATGCTCGTGATTTCTCGAACTCAAAATTCATCATCTTCGCCTAAACCCGCTACACCTACGTCCGTAAATACAATATCGTATAATCCCTAATTTCCTCCATTTGGTAATTTATACACTATTCCAAAATTCTCGCAAAAACGTTTCGACTAACTACAAAACAATTATCTTCAACAACAACTTGATACGAATCAAAATGGCTAAAAGTTATTTATATCTTGACTAACAGGATAATTGTTTATCAAATCACAAACATAATAACAAGAAAAGATAATACCACACTTTAAGTTGTAGACAGTCCCTAGTCAATAAAATTTTCCCAAAAATCTTAATGTCTAGCATCGAGGATCTTGAGGTCTACTTAGACACCCTAAACTTTTTGAACAAGACAATACGTAATAAATGAAACATACTCCTATCCTAAAACATAAATAATTTGAAGAAACACTTCTAACATAACAATATTAATTAATTGCCCTAGGGCCCTTTGACTCTTATTCAACTTTGTAAGACCTTTCCCCAGTTAGTATTTTAATTCATATCATTATCCCCTGTCAAAAGAATTACATTGCCCTCAAGGTGGAATTCTGGAAACTGTTCACGAATCATGTTTATGGGTTGGTAGATTCTTCCAACGAATTAAGAATTCATGACTCCCACCAGTTTAGATGAGTTACTTCCTTTACGAATTTCAAATAATTCTTGAGGTTGTAATATCCCTTCCACATCTTTAATTAAACCTTGTGGTATAATCAGTTCAACAACATCATTACCAATAACGGATGTGGTGCAAAATTATACTACTTTTAGGGGTCATTTAACCCTTAATTTCATGCACTTTGTATCATTTATTGCTCAAAATCATTTCTATTTGACTTTTAGGTCTTTGGATATGCATTTACTGGAAATGTACAAGATTTTTGCTCATGTGGACGAAGATTGGACAAAAAGACAAGAGTTTCAAAGTTGTTACTGACATGTCTGACGTCGATACTGAAAGTGCCAGAAAGATGATTTTTGAAATTTTGTGACCGGTCATTATGTGGAGACTGCCTAGACGTCACATCCTCATCGTGATGTGTCACAGCCAAAAGTGGGGGAAGTCTTACAACCAAAGGCTGACAGCGTCACAGGAAAAGGCTGACGCCGTCAAGATGAGTTCCTATATATACTTTTGCGTTGTTTTCATAATTTGTGTGCAACGTTTGGGAACCAAATCCTAGACGAAGTTTATGAAGTTTTCACTCTTTATCAGCCTTGTAAACATTCCATAACATCAAGATAAGTTTAGGTTTAATCATTCAATCATGTCTAGTTTTATTTGAATTATATGTTTGCTTTGTCTTTGGTTGCTATGCTAAGCTAAACCACCTAGTATTTATCTAGATTGCATGAAACTTGTTAGTTTATAATTATGTTTGCGTATTGATTATTTGATTGATTGTGTATGATTACTAGGTAATTAAAAACTGATTAGAAACGTTAGCTAAAGTGCTAACTAGATACTTGAGTATTAGGTTGACCTTCGCATCTGTACCATAAGGGTTGATTTATAGGATCATTTAGTTAGCAATTGGATATTTCATGTATGCTAGATATTTAATCATGTGTACAATCGAATTTGTAACATAGGTCACATAAGATGACACTATCAACAACATAGAATTGTGGTTAAAAGTCCATATGACTGGTAATTAAGAATATATCAATTAATCAAAGCATGACAAATCAATAGGTAGAACTAGACGCTAGCAAAGAGTAATGCACCCTAGATAAATACGTCTTTCCAAACCATTGTAACACTATATAAACATAACCCCATGTTTCCCTTTAGCTTGAAATCATTACTAAACATATAAAACTTACTTACCTTAAATTTAAGGAAATACCATAAAATCACTTGAAGCTTCTTGATAACCTCATCCTTGAACCCTTGATTAATCCTTGCATAAACCTTGTTATAATCCTACTAGAACTTGATAGATATTGATGATTCTTCAAGATGACGAAATCCCCTTGACACCTTATGTTTTTTTTTGTATAACGTGTAAATGGGGGAGTTTTACATCTCTAGAACGTTTCTATAATAATCCATAGTGGCTTTTTAGTCCTTTTCTGTTAACTTTGTTACTTGGTCACACTTAGTCCCTATGGCAAAAACCGCCTTGCAATACAAATCCAAGGTAGTTATCTCTCTTTTCATAACAAGTCCCAACTAACTATCTAATTAACTTCGTCAAAATGTGTCTTTTCTATTTATTTCACTATAATAATAGTCATATCCAATAACATAATAGATAAATCCACTTCTATTTTTTGTAAAAATTGGGATTTTACATGTAACACCCCCAATTTCGTGAATGCATCGGAATTCAAACTGGGTGTTACTTCATGGCACAACAGTTATAACAATAGAAAATGAACTCTAATTCAGTCGTTTTAAAAGATTTATCATTCGAATTATATAAATATCAGAGGTCCCAATAGTTTCAAGAGTTACAAATTACATTAAATGGGCTTTCGAATGATAATAAAATTTATAGCCTTTTTGAGTATCAGTGCTCCTCCGTGCCAGCCTCGATCATTATGGACCTGAGATACATGCTTAAAATAGTCAACACAAAGGTTGGTGAATTTATAGAGTTTATAGTTATACAGTTGAACACATTATCTTCGGTGTGAGTTATGATCTTACACCTAATTGTTGAAAACAAAATAGTTATTATTCCACTAAGCTCATGACACCGAAAACGTTAACAGTTAATTCAATATAATCATTGCAATAATGGCCCTAATAGGTAATTTGCCATTTATACCTAGAGTTCTTCAAATAGAGTGCGTTTCTTTGCCGGACTTGGTTAAATAGAGTGTGTTTGTTTGTTTACCTAGAGTTCTGCGATAGTGGTCCCAATAGGCCTATCTACATTATTCGCGTTCACTGCACTTGTTATTAATGGTTAATGATGGTAGGGACTTAAATTTGGCAATAGTGGTACTTAGTGCAAATAATACATTCAGATATAACATACAGTTTCAAAGTAATGTGTTCGGTTTAAAAATAACATGTATCCCCACAAGGGTTTGTAAAACAATTAAGTAATAGAAAGTGGGGCTATGAACTCACCGTGAATTAATGATGTTAAGTGAGTAATGAAAGTGACGGTCAAGTCGTGAAAACTTTTATGAGCAACTTATAATACAATATTGTGCCTTAGTTTTTGAAATAATGATGTGGGAAATACAAGTGATTCTATATATGTCTTTATATTGATCAAGATGTTGTACATAGTATTTTATAGCAATCGTGTTTGTCGTTGTAATGGTTTACTTGCTTATAAAATGTGTTTAGTTTAAATATCGTATCACTGTTTAGGCCATCATAATTCAAAGGTCATGTAGCAAATGTTTGAGGAGCTTGGACACTTTAACTCGTAAATCCAGCAAACTCGTAATGAAGCCCCTCATATGAAGCTCCCTAGTAACGTGTTACATTTAATTGGTAAAACGTATAATTTACATGTTTACGAAGTTTATAAAGGTTACAATAGTTATAAGGATTATAGTTTCATATGTGAAAAGTTATAAGGTTTATAAGTTAGAAATATGGTTTTACTTGTGAAAAATTATAAGTTAGGATTATGGTTTCGCTTGTGAAAATTTTATAAGTTATGATCATTGTTTCACATGTGAAAAACTGGTTTTCACATGTGAAAAACACCATTTTGAAGGCCAAATAAACTTAAGTTTATTTAGGATATTTGCATATTATATTTTCACAAGACATGCCAAGTTATAAAATTTATAAGTTATGGAAAAGACATAAAAACAAGTTTTTGATCATATTCCTCGTTATTTGAGAAAACACTACTCCGAGGGTCAAGTGTATGGTTTTATTTTATGGAAATGACGTTTATAGGTTAGTAATGAAGTTTGGTAAGTTTGGTAAATCATCAAGTTCGGGAACCAGATCGAATGAGAAAAAGTTTTGGATAAAAATCAAAGTTTCGGGACTAAACAGCCCGTGTGCACATCCCTCATCTTACGTTTTCAGGCCAAATCTCGTAACTTTTGATGTAAAACATCATTCCGGACAACTTTCGTTTTTACACTTTTTGTGAATCGGATCAGAAGGGCCTCAAAAATGCGTTTCAAAATTGATACAGAACCATTTTAGCAAAATTACCAAGTTTCCTTTAATAACCTAAACTTGGCGTAACTTTCAAACCGTAAGCTCGTTTTAGTTGATTCCAACTGCTATGGTTTTGTTTAAACTTCCTCTCTAACTGTATGATATTACTTTTGGTCATAGATTCATGGTTTTTTCCATTTACATAGCACAACATACTTGATTCTTAACTAATTTTCAAAGTAATACTTGCGCATAAAATCATAGAAAGTCTTTATAGGTTTACTTGTTTTAGCATATGTACACAACATGATCAATATAGTTAACAATATATAGCATGTAATAAACATATTTAGCACATAAAAAGCATGAAATCATGGATGATGATGTTGATTATATGCTTACAACTTTTGGGCTAACAAAAGGGAAATCAAGAATCAAGGACTTAGAGCTCTTCTCTCTTGGATTCCTTCACTATTTCTTGTATGATCGAGGTGGTGCTAGGTCTTTGGTTACTTGAGTGGCTTAAAACTCAAGAGAAATCACCAAAGAAATGCAAGGACTTGATGTAGTTTACTTGTATCTTCAATACTTGTGTAATACCTGAAGTAGAAATCAAATGGTGAAAGTGTTTGTGTGTGTGAGGTTGTGAATGACCAAGAGAGGGGGGAGGGGTTTATATAGGGTCTTGAGGAGGTTAGGAATGCATGAGTCAATTTACTTACTAGCTAAGTATTTACAAGTGTTACAAGATTAGGAAAGACTTAAGGCTTAAGGTTGCTATGTGTTGAAATATTAGACAAGCTTATCATGATCATGCCAAGTGCCCTTATGACTAATAGAAAACGCCAACTAGGGATGGAAAAGAGGAGGTTAAGAGTTTTAGATAATTATCTTCACTTTACGGAGTGATTTTTGGTCCCAGTAATTGCTAACGGTAAGTATTTAAATCATGAAACGTAAAATCAGGTATCGTAAAAATATGAAACTTGTAGACATGTTTAAACTCATCAATATACTCATTATTAACTTATAAAATGAGTGATAAGTTTAATGGATCGCGTATATGCTGTTAGAACCCGAAAACGTAGGTTTAAACGCGTAAAACGTAAAACGTAAGAAGTTTACGCGATAATGGAAAAAGTGAAATGTGATTTTTCCAATATGATTATTATGAACCTAAAAGGTTTATAATGTTTAGACTGGGCCTAGTCTAGCGCCGGTTGGTGTTAAATGCACGTTAAGTCTAAAACCTGAATTTGTTAAATATCTAGTTAAACTTAGCTAAGAAGTTTAAGTAAATGTCTTAGTTACTTAGGTATTAAGTCTTGGAAATATCTAACTTACCTTGACAATAAGGACTAAAAAATGGCTAGTTAAGTTTAGGAGGTATTTTGTGATATTTAGTGTTTAATAATCAAGTGTTGATTTTATGTATGTTGACTTTTCTAAAAATGTATAAGTCTTTAAACATTTTAGAAAATGCGGTGCATATATAGGTCAAGTTTTCATACAAGTAAAAATGTTCAAAACACAAGTTTAGTCTCGTAAATCACAGGGTCTATTTGGTAACATTTGAAATTAAATTTTAAAAATTTCATAAAATGATTATAAGTGAACTAAAAATTAATCTGATGTAATAAAAATGTTCATAGTCGGTTTTCGTTACACGCAAGATAACCTAAACGGTTATATTCAAAGTTCAAAATTTTACGCGATTTTGGATAAAATGTTTATGTTTCGAATAAATATTAACGTGAAATTTTTGAGCTGTTACATTAAATTATTGTAGTGAAACGGATCTTTTGGTATCTCAAAGGCACAATTCATATGGGCCTTTAGAATCCAAAAGACTCTGTTCAGATGCAAATTTCACAGGATGTCAAATTGATAGCAAGAGTACTTCAAGCACGACTTAGTTTCTGTAAGATGAGCTTTTTAGTTGGTCATCGAAGAAACATAATCGCATTTCATTATCAACAGTCGAAGAAGAATACGTATCTCTTTTGGGATGTTGTACATAAGTACTATGGATGAAAACTTAGTTCACAGACTGTGGTTTATTTTTCAACAAAATCCCAATTTACTATGTTTCAAAAAGTGCCATGGCTATATCCTATAATCATGTACAACATTCCAGAAAGAAACATATTGTTGTTAGATACCATTTCATCAAGGACCATGTGGAAAAACGGACAGTGGTATTGTACTTTGTAAAGACCGATTACCAACTTGCCGACTTCTTCACAAAAGTTTTGCCGAAAAATGGTTTGAGTACTTAGGGCACGTTTGGTACAAGTGAACGGAAAGCTGGGAGACAGAATTGGGTTGCATTCTCGCGTTTGTTGCAATTCAGAATGGAATGAGATAATGAAATTGTGATTCTCTTTCAAACTTATCCTTTCTCTAAAAAAGCGGAGAAAGCTGGGAATGGGAGGTTGAAGGCAAAATGTTATTCACGCTGAGAATGAAATATTGAATAGCAAAAATACATGAGTATAAAAAAGAAAGGCATGTGCGTTGCACATGCTTATCATCAAATTAGAAATTATCAAAACATTAGCAACTTATAGCTCTCTGTGGGATTTAAAGCCTTCAGATCTTCAATTTTTTTTAATGCGATTGGAAACATATGTCGTTTTCAAATGGATATTTCACTAATCAAAACCAGAAACATCTCTTCTCTATGTTTGATTATAACTTTTGGGACTTTTAAGCTTTTGGGGCTGATTTCAAAAATCCGACCCCTAGCCAAATGTGTTTATGTGATTTACTAAAGAAGCTTAAAATTCATTTAATTCTTTAATTAATGGTATCACCATAGATTTTATTTTTGTAACATGATGTTGAATTTAGCTTTTTTACTTCATTTTAAGTGAATTTTTCTTTACAAAACATACTTATATGATGTAGCAACTTTCTTGGTTGATTATTTTGTTCTTCCCAATGCTTATTTGATTTTCTGGGCTCAATTTAGGTTTGGATTGATAGATTGTAGGTCTTGGTTTTTGTTGATGCGTTATACATGCTTCAAAATATTAGTAATTCTCTATGCAAACCAAACAAGAGAATCATTCTCTACATAGTTTCTCTCTTGTGATTCTTTGTGTATACCAAACACATGAATACATTTCAATTCGTTGAGTTCATTCTTATTCTCTTCATTTCCATTCTTAGTTGTAATTCAATTCTTTATAACTCCCTCGTACCAAACACCCCCTTAAGGAAAAGACTTGGAATGGCAAGCATGCGCGATAAGGATAACAAAGAGGCCAAAGAAGTCAACAAGTAGTGATCTTAACGAGTACACTTGATATATTTTAGTCTGTTATTTTTTTTCATTTTATAAAATTTAAGAAAATCCAAAAAAAAAAACATCTTTTTATATAAAACTTATAAAAATCAAAAGGTTTTCGTTTACAAAATTTATAAAATACAAAAATATTTTATTTCTATTTTGTTAAAGTATATGTTACTAACCTTCGGACTGTAACTTATTCTTAGAGAAAAGGAAGTTGTACATTTCAGTGCAATGATCCTCATGAACAAAAAAAGAAGTATTTTCGGTATTGAGGGGTTTTTTTTTTTTTTTTTTTTTTTTTTTTTCTTTTTTTTACAAACATATTTTAAACTTAAGACAAACCATTTAAAAAACAACTCTCCTCGGAAAACTCAAATTCAAAAATATATGCAATCTTTTGAGGGGGAGAAAAAGTGTTTAAATGAAAAACAAACGATTTTAAAATTAGCATTATCAAAAAAGAAAATCATTAAAAGTTTGTTTTTGAAATGAGAAAGAAAATGTTGAAAATTGTTGTGAATTGCTCAGAAAAAAGATGAAAATCCTACAATCATTTCGAGGGGGAGCGATACTTATACAAAACTTTGTAGAAAACTAGAATGGGGTTGAATAGTTTTAATGATTAAAACTTCGATTTAAAACTTTTAGACCGACTTATGTCAATCTATTTTGGACATGTGGATATTGATAGTTAGATATGTATAAACTATGCTACGAGATAAAGATAGAGAGACACAACCACAACACAAGTATTTATAGTGGTTTGGCTACAATGTCACCTTCCTTGCCCTACTCCACTCCCCGAGTACCCAACTTGAGAGTTTGTATTCACTACACATCGCAAGCTCCTTTAACCGGCGAAGAAGCCTTCACAATGTTGCTTACATTCTTTCTGGTACAAAGCTAAATACCAGGTTCTTCCACAAGGTAGAACAAAACCTGCATCTCCTACACTTTATCCGGTACAAGGCTAGATACCGGGTTCTTCCGCGAGGTAGAACCAAACTAACGTCACCTACACTTTATCTGGTACAAGGCTAGATACCGAGTTCTTTACAACGGTGGAACTTATCCCAACACCACTATCTAACGCGTCACATCTACAACATGATAAGAGGGATCAACTACAAGATTCACTTCAGTGGTCTTGTGAAGATGACGAAGCCTAGCAACCCATGTCTTCGAGCTTGCAAGTCTTCAATAGGTCATGATCTCACCTTTAAGAGGAACCTAGAGAATCACTAAGAGAAAAGCTACACAGAAGATCCTTTGATCTGAGGTTAGAGAAGTTAGAATATAGAGAGAAGATATATCTAAAAGTGGTCAAGCTTCGTGGGTCATGCGTTTTGGGCATGGGTTTTGCGTTATGGATAGTCCAAACTATTTATATTACATGTTGCATTTAACTAGTATGTATTTTATAAAAATGTAAATAACCAAAGTTACTTATAAGTGTTTTATAAAAATGGTTTTGTTTTTATGTAAACTATATAACTAAACATGTTCAATGGTTTACTTGTTTAGTGAAATGAGTTAGTAAATTATTGGCTCAAAACTTTACGTATTTTTTTATATCATTAAAATGATTTAATCGACAAAAGATAAAAAGATCGTAAAATATAAATAAACATTTTTACAGTTTATTTGTATTAACAAACTTTTTAATGATAAACACAAAAAATTGATGATCAAAAATGTTTTCAAATTTAATTTTATAATAAAAAATTAACTCCGGTTGGACTTTGTGAGAAAACAAGACATGAAAAAAGTAAAGTGCTTTACAAAACAGGAAGATACAAACTCAGAATTGGGCCCAAATAAGCCTTTTGCACACGCACATAGCATGCAGCCCAAGTAACAAAAAGATAATGTACATGCACTTCATACCCCAGACATAAACATTATTTTATACGTAGAACGGTAACAATAGTATTTTAAAGTGATTGGAGTTTGTTCCATTGACAATTGTTACATATAGATAATGTGTTCACTTTTTTTTTTTTTTTTTTTTTTTTGGGGGGGGGGGGGGGGGGGGGAGGGTTTGCAATTTATGAAAAGATTATACCTCTACTTAAAATGTGAACCGACTAATGATAAGGGGTCAAATACCTATTTTTGTTAGTCCGAAGCCTCACAACTCACACCCACAAAACCAAACACCCTTTTAACTTAAAAAAAACGCGCTCACAAGTTTTAAATTTGAGGAAATCTTCATTTGTTTGTTTCATTCAAAAAGTAAGATTAAAAAGCTCCATTTCATGTTTATGTATAACTGTTTTTCTCAATAACATTTATCCATTAGATTTTGTGGAATCTTGATTTATAGCGTGTGTTTATGAGACATAAGAACACGAACTGGGTTTTTGAATTCTAGGTTGGTTTGGTTGAAAATAAGTGGTTAAATGACTTAGGGTGTTGGCAGTGGTCACGGCAAGGCACCAGACGGGATTCATCCTGTGCGGGAATACCGTCGCCGGCCATGCGGTACCGCACGGGATCCTTCCCACACGGAAAACTTTCACGCACGGGAAGGGCAAGGATTTTCAACCGTTGGGTTTGTGTTTTTATTTAACTAATTGTGATGCGTATTTGATGTTTTTGAGTGACTTTTTTCCCCCTTGTTGCAGGGGAGATGGAGGAAGACAACATATTTGATGTTTTAGGGTTGGGCTTAAATATGCAAAAAGCCCATTTGTGTGATTTTTTGACACTGGATTAATTTGTGTGGTAACTATTTACTATTGGAGGCAATGTAAATAACTGTTTACTTCAATGATGAAATAGATTTGGGTATAAATTTTGGGCTTAATATGCAAAATGTTTTATTTTAGTTTTGTTTAAAAAAATTGAAGTGAGTGAAGGGATGTAGTGAGTGATGTGTTGCCAACAAAAATATGGGTGAGTGATGAAAAAAGTAGGTGAATGATGTGGTATGAGGGGATTGGTTGGGAGTGAGTGATGGGAGAGAGAGTGCCACAAGTGTTGCAAACACCCTTAGATTATGCTTTAGGATCACTCGAAAAAATATCTATTTGCAAAATGAATGGTTACATTTTTAGTTAGAGCTATCGGTAAGGTAACATTCGTGCCCGAGTTAAATGTTAACGCACCCCACTTTTTGACCACGTTACCTTACCGCCTATGAAAGGCAAGGCCACGTTAACGTGGCACGTTAAGGGCTTAACGTGCGTTAAGCAGCCTGTGTTTAAAAAAAATAATTGTACACTTTTGGCCCTTGTAATATTAGTTTCTTTTTTGAATACCAAAATGAAAAAATTACAAATTCAACCTCTACGATTTAAAAATCAAATCATAACTTAAAATTCATTATCGAATACAAAACAATACGAATACATAAACCATCCAACGATACGCATGAAGCTTTTATATAGATTTGTAATTGTTGATAAGATCTGACTTCTCCTCCTATACTTGCAACACTTGTTCCCTAATCATTTTCAAGGAGACCTGAAGTTGCATATCCGTTTCATCATTTCTTAATAGAGTTTCTAGACCGACCCTGATAATTGGATGGTCTTGAGGCAGCTCACGTAACCTTTCGACTTCAGGAGCACGATTATGCATCTGCATTGCAAAACGACTTATCTCACCTTGTAAGCAGCAACTCTTTGTAAATATCATTATACCTACGACATTCAAGGTTGATTCTATTCCATTGAGCTGTAATACTATTTTTATTATGGTGCTCACCATTAGTCTGATCATTGAACCTTTGTGTAACTTCATTCCAAAAAGAACGTCCATTCACAAGGTCTTTAGAATCGTGAACTTCAAGCCATGCGTTAGCTAGCAAGTATTCTTCTTCCATTGTAGTTTATTTAAATCGTAGTTTATGTTTAAGTATCGTAGTCTAATTAAGATGTTTTCTTTTTAATAATTGTAGTTTAATTAAGATGTTTTATGTTTAATTATCGTAGTTTAATTAAGATGTTTTATGTAATTTGTGTTTTATAAATGTTTATGTTAGTTTTAAATGAAGTATTTATTAAAATTTGGGGTTGAAATTGAAAATAATTGGGGTGGAGGTGAGTTATAGGTGAGTTATGCTACCGGGGTGGAAAATCAAGAGTTAAGGTTAAAAGGTAAAAGCTGATGTGGTGCTGACGTGGTAGTGAGTTAAAACTTAACCTTGTGTTACCTTACCATGTGCTCATAGGGTTTGATTTTGGATCGCTTGGGTGAACAGTAACCGTTTTCTTCAAAAGAGAAAATGAGTTTCATGATTATGAGATGCATATGATTAAGTTTTATTTCGAGAATTAGACTAGGATTGCATCATTATATTGCCTTTAGTGTATATTAAGATGCATATGTTTAATTTGTGTACTTAGTCATATCTATGATTGTATCTTGTGTATTGATTTAATAAAATTTAGGAGATTCACATTTTATTATGCCAAGAGATTTGTGATGAATTGATGATTTTGAATTCAACAATTTTGCAAGGTTGCCAAAGCTTAGAAAAAATTTCAAAAATATTTTCTAGCAACCTCAAGACAATCACTTCAATTTTTTATTTTTTTATTTATTATTTTTTTAATCTTTTTGCGATAAATTTACTCTCTTAAGTATTCTAGTACTCTGATAAGATGACTGATTTTGTGTGGGGATGACTAGTCTTTGAGTAGGCGTTACCTTAATCACTTTAGTTAATCTGACTTGTTGTATCTAGTTAACTAAAATTTTTGAAGTTTCAAAAGAAACAATAGTAATCCTTTTTAGTATTCCAGGACTCTGATACGACTACTAATTTTGTGTGGGAATGACTAGTCTTTGAGTAGGCATTACCCTAATCACCTTAGTTTATCTGACCTTGAGCTAGTGGCTCACTTAAAATTTCCTAAGTTTGATGAAAATTCATTTTCAATGATATTTTTTTCTCAAAATTGTTCTAAGACTGCAGACATGTTCAATGCTTTATCTACATGGGAACCTTTAAAACTAAAGGACTTTGACCATGTCATTGCCATAGATATATTCAGAAAAGTTAAAGGATTTGCTAGTATTCCCACCTGTCACCTAATCCTTAAAGACTACAAGTTTGTAGTACCCAAAGACTATGTCAATTATGATCTAATGTACCTCATGAACGGTCAAGACAAATACAGACTATCTACTCATAGAAGTGCTTTGTTTAAGTATACATGAATATTTTTGGAAGAAGGTGTATTGGCTAAGAAATTTGTTAAAGTGTTGTGAAACCAGAATTGTATAATGTAGATGCACGTCTTGGGATTACAAACTTGGATGCACGTTCAAGAAGATTCTTTAAAGTAAGACAAAGGAAGGCTAAACCACGTCATCTCGTATATTCTACTCACATTATAATGCAATACCAAAGTGTCAATTCTGCATACTTATTCAGTCATGGGTTCGTTGTGTACTATTTTGTTAGAGACAATGACACTCATTACTGGTTTTGTGAGGTTGATTACACTAACCTTCATCCTCATGACATTAAAGACAAGTATCACTACAGCATTAGTCACAACATCAAAACCATAGTTGGATAAGACATCGTTGAATCACTGAAGATATTTATGAGGTTGAGGGTGATTGTGGTACATGTAGAAGACTTATAGATGGGGTCTGAAAGCTATCAAAATAGGATCAACTTGACACGTCCAATGTTAGTTTGTCCAGTCATTCAGATGGTCAAGAAATGGTTATACTTTGAGAAACCAATCTTGGACTTTGCTTAGTGTAACTGACTGACATAAGTGAGAAGAGGCTATTCAGAGTTAATGAAGTAGCCAAGTTTAGTTCAAGGACGTTGATATGGATTCAGGAAAAGCTTGAAGAAATGTTGGATAGGTGTTCTTCAGTAAGCTAAAAATGGATGTTGAGCAACAGGAAAAGATAAGTAGAGTTGTGCAGGCAATCAAAGAAAGATTTGAAATTCGAGACTCATGGAAACACATGGAGCAGTACATCGGAGCTCGAAGTTACAAAGACAGATTGTCGTACAAGGAAATACCCCGACGATCTACCCTTAGGGGGAGATTGTAAAGCATAAAAAGTGTAAATCGTTAGTGTAGGGTGTTTTATGTAACAGTTGTTAGAAAATTTAGGATCAGAGTAATCTGAGAGTCGTGTAAACACTTTCAGATTGAAGTATTTTGATGCTTCTATCGAAATCTCAAATCGGATAAGACTCAGATTTAGAAATGAGATTGTGTTTTGTTGTTATGAAACAGAACCGGACATAGAGAATATGATATTGACCAACCAAAACCGAAATTTGGTTGTAACTACTATGCAGTTATTATAACCGCTAAATCAGTTAAACTGACCTGGCAGCTCGACCCCAGCCAGGGGCACTGCCCTTTGGACCCTGCCAGGGACTGCCGCCCCTTGGACCCTACTACCAGGGGTTGCCGCCCCTGGGACCCTGCTACCGGGGGCGCTACCCCCGGACCCCCATGATTCGGGGCTTCACCCACGAATGATAATCATAATAACGTCATACAAGTGTGTACTCCGCACAACCCCGACTTGTTGAACCTTTATCATGATTACACATTGGTCAACTAAGTCAATCCATTATAGAGTTGGCATAACAGGTGCACACGACACGAACACGACACGAACACGATAAGACACAGACCTGTTAAGCCTTGACATGAACACGACACGATAAGCTAATCGTGTCAGATCTTAAAACACGAACACGAACACAAAAATTAACAGGTCACACGAACACGACACGATAAGACACGATAAGAGGTCTTAACAGGTCTTGACACGCTAAAACACGAAATCTTAACAGGTCTTAACAGGTCTTTAACAGGTCTTAACAGGTCTTTAACAGGTTTTAACAGGTCTTTAACGGGTCTTAACAGGTCTTAACAGGTCTTATCGTGTCTTATCGTGTCTTAACAGGTTACACGAGGTCTTGACACGAACACGACACGTTATCTTATCGTGTCATCTTACACGAACACGAACACGACACGAAACACGATAAGCCCAAACATGAAACCTGTTAACTTCGTGTCGTGTTTTCGTGTCGAAATTTCCAGCTCTAATCCATTACCCTTAAATCATATTGGTGACGCAAAATCACCAACAACAAGTTGGTAGTGTATTATGTAATATGTTATTTAGTTGGTTACTGCCATCTCAAAACTTATATAGTTGAAAGGGGAAAAACAATGTTACCACCCTTGGAACGTTCGGTTCTAAGGGTTGTAACATCTCATGTAATGGGTATAAATACCCCATCACTACCTTACTTTTGAGATGTGTGTTCTAATGATAAAGTTCTTACATTCTCAAGTATCTCTCTCTTTCTCTCACTAGATTAAGAAGTGTCCACACCCACTCTCTCTTTAGATTAGTATACATTTAGGATAATTATGGGACAATAAAACCACTCTAATGTGTATCCAGTAGGAATAGCTGAAGATATGTTGATTAAGGTAGAAGATTTTGTGTTTATTGTAGATTTTGTGATTGTGGACATAGAAGAAGACGATTTTATGCCTTTGATTCTAGGAATATCATTTTAGCTATTGCTAGAGTTGATATAAAATGTTATGAGGGAACCATATTGCTAAAAGCTAGAAAATACAAATGTAGGTTTAAGAAATCACTTCAACTTCTAAAGACTAAGAAAAAGAAAGAAAATATCTCATTTCTAATTAATCATGTGAGTAATATATATATATATATATATATATATATATATATATATATATATATATATATATATATATATATATATATATATATATATATATATATATATATATGGTAAATATTGGCTGCAATTAATTGCATGTAAATGGCTGCAATACCCCACAATATCATGTAGGTAATTTTGACAAGAGTCTAAACACATGATTCAAATTTTATATGTTACTCTCTCTCATTTAGCTCATTTGCAATTAAACATTTGATGATATACACTGATGCTACAATTTACTCCATTTAGCGCCAACTATTCCCTCCAAAAGATATTACTAAATTTTAAACTTCTAAGAATCATATAAAATCTCAAACTTTAATTAGTAATTCTTAACTTTTTTATTATTATAACCAATCAACCTTCTCTATAAGCTATGAGTTTTTCAATGAATGCATCAAGTAACAAGGATATACCAGGTTCACTCATATGTTTCTTCTTACGATTCTTTGTTAAGTTTCTTTATGTTTGAAAGAAATTTGTACTTACAAAATCATTTTGATTTTTCTTGTTCAGATGAAGGTGAACATAAGAATCAAGTAACGGTTATCTCATGGATGAGGAAGACGAAATGGAACCAACAAATGTTTTTGATCAATCTATGATGTATTCTATACTTGGAAAAACATTTGAGAACTTAGATGTTGCTTACGATTTTTATAATGGATATGGTCTGTCTAAGGGATTTGGTATTCGTAAGAATCAAGTAACTAGGCATAAGAAAACAAATGAAATTTATCGAAAGATATTTGTATGCAACAAACAAGGATCTAAAGATATGAATGATAAGAGACATTTAGGAGATGATGTGAAACGTCGTTGTATTGTACGAACGGGTTGTGAGGCCATGATGCAAGTGACTTTATCAGATCATGGAGAATGGGTCGTAGACAAATTTATTAGTGAACATAATCATCCTCTCGATCCCCCTTCACATGTACTCAAACAACGATCTCATAGTATATTTCACCGTTCCCATGAATGTAAAGATGTTGTCACTTTATTGTCAAAAGCAGGAATTAAACCGTCGGAAATAACTAAAATAGTAAATGCATTTAGAGGTAATGACGAAGATAAGCTTACGCGAGTTCAGTGATAAAATATTGTAAGCAATGAAAGGAAATTTAACTTAGGAAAAGAGTGTCATGGAATTATCATGCATTTCAAACAAAGGGCTCAGCTAGATAAAGAATTTTACTTTGACATGGACTTGAGTAAAGATGGCACACTAAAAAGTGTCTTTTGGGCAGATGGGAGATCTAGATATTCTTATTGTCAGTTTGGCGATGTTCTTGTTTTTGATACTACATATAAGACAAATAAATTTAGTTTTCCATTTGCTTCGTTTGTTGGAGTGAATCACCATGGCCAGTCGATTTTGTTTGGGGGCGCATTGTTAGAAAATGAGACTGAGACGACATTCACATGGTTGTTTAAACAATTTCTAAAATGTATGAATGGGTCTCCACCAATTTCTATAATTACGGACCAAGATTTGGCTATGCGTAACGCAATTGCAAAGGTTTTTCCCAAAACACGACATTGATTTTGTGCTTGGCACATTCAAAAGCACGTTTTAGAACATCTTCAACCGTTACGGTCTCGATACGACGATTTTCAAGATACGTATAAGCAATGGGTCAAAACTCCAAATTTTGAAGATTTTGAATCAAAATGGGAATATATAAAAGAGAAATATCTTATCAGTGAGAATAGTTGGTTGGGAAACATGTATAATTTGCGTCAATATTGGGTAAAAGCTTATTTGAATGATACATTTTTTGCTGGAATGACTACTACTGGAAGAAGTGAAAGTATGCATTCTTTTTTTGATTGTTTCGTAAACTCTAAACCATGTTAAATGATTTCGTACAACAATACGACAAAGCGGTAAGTTCTCGAAGAGGTACTGAAAAAGATCAAGACTTTAGAACTTTGAACTCAAAGCCTACAATACAAGGTGATCATCCAATTGAAGCAATGGCAGTCGAATGTTATACGCGCAATCTTTATGATGTTTTCAGAAAAGAATGGAAGGCTAGTTTTGATTGCGGACACAAAAAGATAACCAAAGACTCTTGTATCGTACAATATCGTGTTGGATTCTTGCAAGGGAATATGGAAAATTGGAAAGTTGTTGAATGCAAAGTAGGTTCAAAATTTTTTGCTACTTGTTCATGTGCAAAGTTTGAAACATTTGGAATATTGTGCAAGCATATTCTCTACATCATGAGAAAAAAGTTATTGACAATAATTCCTATTCACTATATCTTACCAAGGTGGACGATGAAAGCGATCGATTTGGTTGGAAATATTGGAACAGAATGTAGAGGTACTAATGAAGAAGTTAGTTTGTTAACTTTGTGGTCTATTCGAACAAAGTTTACCAAAATACTTGAGGATGGAAAAGATTATCCATTAGAAATTAAGAAACTAGATGACACTCTTAATGGTATTCTGGAAGAGCAAAACATGAGAAAGAAGGCTAGAGTTGATTTCGATACAAATGATAGTTCGGGTTTAGAATCTGGAACACAAGTGAAAGTGTCACAACCAGAAGTATTAGTTTCAGATCCTATAGTTCCCGTATCGACAAAAGGACGTCCTAAGGTTGATACACGAATCAAGCATGGAATGGAAACATCTATGAACACAAAGAAACAAAGAATGTGTAGTTATTGTGGAGGCATGGGTCATTACGTTACTAGTTGCAAAATAAAAAAGGTACTCTTAAGTCTAAATGCATACCATGCACATACACTGTATACTTAGCATGTGTCATATTTCTAATTATGATTTTTCTTCTCAGTTCAATGAATCTCAAAAATGACGATCTTGTTGAGGACCGGAGCTTACGCAAGAGATTTGTAGTTGAAGATTCCAAGTTTATTCCTCCTACTGCTTTCCTTTCTTTTTGGCTAATAGCATAATAAATATCTATATATGTAGTCGTGTGTTCCGATCGGTTTTGTTCCATAGATTATGTGACTAGACATCTATATATGTAGTTGTTTCGACCAGTTTTTTGTCCATAGATTATATGTAGTCATGTTTCGATCAGCTTTTGTCCATAGATTATATGTAAATAGACATCTATATATGTAGTTGTTTCGATCGGTTTTTTGTCCATAGATTATATGTGATTGCTTTTTGTCCATAGGGCATATAAAACATGTAGACTACGTCAAAGAGATGCAATAAAATTACAAAATAGCTATGATATTCTAATCCTATTTTACAGCAAGTAGTAGTACAATGAATTTCTTTTTTTATTATATATATAGAAATTCAACATGTTATTACTACTTATTAAAAATTAATTAACTAAAAAGGGCAAAAAAAAAAAAAGGCTACACATCCTGTATAATTATATAAAACAATGGGAGGTTAAAACCCATGGAGCTAATATTAAGTTTACGTGTTGTGATAAATTACCTTTATTGGGGTTTGGATTGTGATTAATATATTGAAGACTAATCATTGATGGAGTTTCATCTTATAAATGTCTATGTTAATTGGCGCCAAAATTTAACAAGGACTATTGATGCGTGGGAATTGCACTAGGCTTTACCTCTCGAGGGATCTCGAGAAGCTTACAACCCTCACCAGGCAGTGTACCTGATCGTTGTAGTATAGTATAGTGACAAGTACCGGGGGATAGTGTCGCTAGGATTAGAAAGCCTAAAAACTAGGTCTAGAGGTGAGAGATGATTCTTTTTGTATTTTTTATATTTTATAAAAGTAAATAAAAATCTCGGGTTTTGGAAAAGTGGGCGGAATTAGTTGCTAGTCAACGAACTCAATAACTAAGATGCAATCAAAATAAAATAACAAAAATGAAAATAAACTAATTAAGCTAATATGGTGTGAACAATATATGGGAGAATTGTGTTTACTTAGATTTCACTACTCCCTAGATATCTTTTACAGGTTAATTACTTGTTACAGTTGCGTGGATGACGGGTTATATTCCTTAATACCAATCATGGGGTGGCGTACTTACTTCCCCAATTCTATAAGCTCCTACTTCACTCCTATGTCGAGCCTGCAAGAAGCTCCTAACATGGGATCACTAGAATTCGCTCATGCATTAAATACAACCATAAAAACCTAGTACACATCGGTTCATGTTTCTTAAGACGTTCAAGCAAATTACACAATGGAGATCTGCCAGTTTCTTAAGCCTAACATTGAAATCATTCATCCATTACAACCATAGACGAGTACCCGTGCATAGCAACGGAATTTTATAGCGACAAATAATTTATTGAAAAAAAAAAGTTTATAGGTTATAAACGAAAAATAATAAAAGTTTGAAGATTTGGGAATTAAACATAATGTTTTGAAACCCGGTTCGACCAGGGTGGTTCAACCGGTTGAACCATTCTGGTCGAAAAATGGGTCGATTTAAACCGGGTCAACTTGCTAGGTTGGGTCGAAAACGGGTCAAATTAAACTGGGTCAACCCGCCGGGTTTGAAGCGTCCCGGGTCAACCCTGTTTGTGTTTTAATTGGTTGTATTTAATTTGGTAGATATGTTTTAATTGGTTGTACAATGTGAATAAATCATTGTACTTTTAAGTAATGAATAATGTTTTGAAACCCGGTTCGACCCGGGTGGTTCAACCGGTTGAACCGTTCCGGTCGAAAAATGGGTCGATTTAAACCAGGTCAACTTGCTAGGTTGGGTCGAAAACGGGTCAAATTAAACTGGGTCAACCCGCCGGGTTTGAAGCGTCCCAGGTCAACCCGGTTTGTGTTTTAATTGGTTGTATTTAATTTGGTAGATATGTTTTTAATTGGTTGTACAATGTGAATAAATCATTGTATTTTTTTAAGTAATAGATAATGTTTTGAAACCCGGTTCGACCCGGTTGGTTCAACCGGTTGAACCGTTCCGGTCAAAAAATGGGTCAAGTTAAATCGGGTCAACTTGCTATGTTGAGTCGAAAACGGGTCAAATTAAACTGGGTCAACCCGCCGGGTTTGAAGCGTCCCGGGTCAACCCGATTTGTGTTTGATTGGTTGTATTTAATTTGGTAGATATGCTTTAATTTGGTTGTACAATGTGAATAAATAATTGTACTTCTAAGTATTAGGGTGTTTTAATAAGAGTATTAATTACTTCTAAGCAAACACACAATAGATCTAGCCTAGCATGTTAAAATCAAGACAAACGTAAGATATATTCAAACAACACATAGACATATTGAATGAATTGAAAGGATACTTATCTCAATTGAACATAAAGGGTTTCAAGGGGTGAAAACCCTTGAAAATATTGTTACAAACGAGCTAGGGTTTATTAGGTTTGGCCCTAAAATTCTCCACACAAGTTCCTCTCTTGATGAATGAAAATTAGAAAAGTATATATAGATTTCATGAGGTGACGGCGTCAAGAGGAAAGTTCTGACGCCGTCATGTGTATTTCTGCTCTGGGCCGTCACCACTTTTACTCTTGACGCCCTTGTTCTGATGCCGTTACGTTTTCACTGGGCCGTCATCCATTTTGCTCCTGACGCCGTCATAAAATCCTTCTTGACGCCGTCATCTACTGTTCCCAGCAAAGAAAATTAAGACTTTGCCGTTTTCTTCACTTTTATGCTCCAAAAACGTCCAAAATGCTTCCTTTTCCAGAATTCACTCCCAAAGTACCTAAAATCACAAAAGGAACGATTTAGGGCAATATTTGATCAAATAAATTCCAATTCCGGCTTAAATGACCCCCTAAAAACGGTTCATTTTTCGCCTCATCATATACCCTTACACTTGAGATTTGCTTGTCCTCAAGCAAATGCGCTTTTATTCTAATCAAAATACAAGTTAGGGGTCATTTAACACTAATATAAAAGTAATTACAACAAATAATCATTCCACTAAAGACCAAAGACAAGCACGGAGGTCATATACTAGCACCTCTCAAATAGTGTTTAGATACTCACATTTCTCGGGTGTAATAAACTATATATCACAATATGGAAATGGAAAACATCTCTCACTACCTGTCATAGCAAAATAGATTACCATAGGCTTGGAAAGGATCAAACCTCCACCACATGGCGTAAGCACCTAGGATAAACTATCAAAGAGGTCTTTTAAAGGGTTGTAATGTTAGGTGTAGGGATATGGAATACACGGTTTTGTTGGATATAGGCAATCTTTACTGGTGGCGAGCTAATCATGTCACAACCCACAATTTCAGGTCATTTTTCCAAACTTCGACATTCTACTATTCACAAATTACTATTCATCGATCACTATTCATCGTTTTACTATTCATCGTTTTTGAGGTCAATTTGACATTTCGAGACACATTCAGAAATTTTACTATTCACTTGACACTATTCATTTCCGAGAGAAAACTACTATTCACGTGCATTACTCATGTCGTCGTAAATTTAGTTTACGAGTATTCAAATTCGCGTAACCGTATTGGTTCAGGAGCGAATTCATGCATTATTATCAGGGACATTTCATACGGACTAGAAATAGTCTGCATATCATCATTAGGGCACTTGCATACTATTCCACTCGTAGGGTATTCAAATTATATTTTTAATATAATTAACGAATTACGTATGTTTATTTTAAATAAACACTAATACGCGAACTATAAATGTGACTAACACGTCCGACACTTCCAACTATGATCCCAATATATTTTTATACTCATTTGTATAATATAAAAATTATAATATTAATTTACCCGGTATTTTGGAAATTTATTTATTACTTATCGTACGTCTAACTTAATAACGACGGTTTTCACAAAAATTAAACAATAATCACCCAAACTTTCCGTACTTGTACCCGACATATTTTTACAATTTTTACGACTTTATTATGTCCCGAATAACTTCAATAAAATTTATTTCTAACAAACCCGGTACCCGATAAAACCTAAAACTAACACAACAACACATTACCACTAACTTTTTAAAATAAACCCAAGACAACCCCCCCCCCCTTTCCCTCCTTTTTGCGCAGGCCAACCCCCCCCCCCCCCCCCCCTTGGTCCTAATGAGCTAATCTCACCAACCAAATTTATTACAAACCTAACTTTTGTCTCCTAAGTATAAATTACACATTTTCATCCCATTTTATCACAAATCATTTTTACAAGTGCAAGTAAACTATTTTCTCTCATTTTCTCTTATGGTAGAATCGATCTAGGGTGATCAAGAAGCAAGAACAACAAATTTTCCAAGATCTAGGTGTAAACTTGTTCACTTAGTCATCCTTGTTGGAGTTTTGAAATAGAAACTCAAGGATTAGTAGGTTTTTCATCATCCAAACTCCCTAAACCTTCAAGTAAGTTAACAAACTCATTTTTATAATTTTTACAAGTTATTACTATGGTTATATACTTTTCTTACAAGAACTCATGCATATAATGATTTATACCACTCTATTTTGTACATATTTAACTTTGAGCCTCGGAAATGAAAACATGAGAAACCCTTGTTAGACCTAGTGGATTGATGATGTTTAAGGACCCATGACACCCTAAGAAGGTGTATGGTAGGATTAGACTAGCTTTGTGGTGATTGAAAGTGGTTTGATTGAAGATGGAACTAGATTAGAACCCTAGAAATGATTTTTGAAACAATAAGAATACCTACTGTCCCTATTTTTGATTCGTGGGAAAATCAGTAGATGGTGGTTAAGTTTTGACCAAAGATTTAGAAAATACTTTCAAAAACGAAACTTTAGGCGAAAGAATGGATTAAAACGAGCTTATAACGAAGGAGTTATGATTTTTGCAAATTTAACGACGAAAACTATTTTTATAAAAACTGCATGCTGTTCGGCAGATTTCGACGGGTAAAAAGAGGCATTAAACGTAACCTAGAGGAGCCGAGTTATCAAAAATATATTAGTATATACAAAAACGAATCCATGGATATAAAGAACAAGGAAAATGAGCTTAAAACGACCAAGTTATACCCGTTTTAACATCGTCAAACTATATATATATATATATATATATATATATATATATATATATATATATATATATATATATATATATATATATATATATATATATATATATATATATATATATATTTGGCCACAAATAAAAATAATAACTTACGCACTAAATGGTATATTTTCTAGAAATGTTACTAAGGACTATATTCTTAAAAAATGAATGCGTATGACCCAAGAGAATATTTATACGACTTAACGACGTTATTTTAAGGTTTTCGATACAAGGAATTTAACCCTAACATTTTCATACAAGATAGTACGACAAGTTATATACTTCTATATATGGACTTATTTTTCCTAAGTATGGAAACTATTTTACTATGACGATAACTAGTATTTCTAAATTACGAGTGGTATAGGTATCATGTGCATGTGCATTCATTACATTACGGCTTGATCTTAATTAGATCATGATTATTCATTTAGGTTGCGGCTAGTGTTCGCGCCTCATTGTCCCGACTACTTTTACATCATTGTACCATCTTTGTACCATCATTTCGAGGTGAGTCTTCATAGCCCCGTTTTTAGTACTTATTTGATTTTAATCCCACGGGGGAGAATACATTGCACAATTATTTTTTTTGTACATGCCCAAGTATTAAATTCCGTACATTGCTTAAGTTGCTAGTACTACCACTTCAAGTCTCCTTTATTATCATGGACCGTTAATTATATTGCCAAGCGAGAGTGAGTGGATAGATCTATCGAGGGTGACGCCTCCATTCGTGTTTGGGTTGCTCCATAAGGAAAACGAATGCATTTCATGTCTAAATTATTGAGTGACTGGTAACCACTCCTTTGGGGCATATTTTAGTACGTCTAGCTTCGGGGTCATGAGCTTAAGAGACAATGTAGCTTTTTGACAATTTGTCGCTTTACTTTATACTTGTGGGCTTTTGTACTTACGAATTACTTATAAACCTATGATTATTCACCAACTTTATGTTGACCGTTTTCGCAATGTATTTCTCAGGTAACTAAGGCATATTCTCATGGCATGCATGGAGTCACTTTGTGTATCAAGGATGACGCGTCTCTTTTTGGATTTCATGCACTTATGAACTATCGTTTGATTGTACTAAATTATTTCCTTAAACCTTTTCCAACTTTTGGGACCTATGTTTTATAACTCT
Source organism: Artemisia argyi (assembly GCA_030686995.1). NCBI lineage: Eukaryota > Viridiplantae > Streptophyta > Magnoliopsida > Asterales > Asteraceae > Artemisia > Artemisia argyi. The sequence goes on from CM060683.1 coordinate 71,023,009, forward strand.
GAATATTTTGAATGAATCAAACGATGTATTTTCTAAACGACACTTTAGGTCGTTCAATATATCCTGGTTTGTGTGCTATGATCCGTTACACCCTCAGGTATTCCATTCCGCTGCCATTCAGGTATTTTGGGGGTGTGACAGATTGGTACCAGAGCTAAGGTTATAGCGAACTAGGATGCATCATGGACCCTAGACTATAACCACACCATCATAGCATATCATTATTTCATCATAAGTGCATATTTACTTATTTTTAGGTGATTCCATTGTACGAGTTATTTATTTTATTTCACCTTGATTATCACAGAGACATGTCTTCGAATCCAAACACTGTCATACTTTACTCTATATCAGACTCCGATGATGAGGTCTCTGTGTCCTCCACTGCTGTTTCACCACTTGTTTCTCCTACACCTGAGTTGCCACTTTTGGCATCAGATGATGACACCGAGCCTTTCGAGGAGGAGGAGACGGCTCCTACTCCTCATGTCCATCCTACTGTACCCACTGACATACCATCTCCTACTACTACTATTCATTCAGAACCGAGACTTATGTTTCCTAGTAGTAACATCATTCGTATTGCTAGGAAGAGTGTTCATTATGCTACATCTACTTATAGGACTCTCCCTAGTCCTACTATGCCTACACCACCACCAGCCATACCCACTACTACTACTATATCTACCTCACTCTTGCCGCTCAGGAAGCGTGCAAGGCTTACCACCCCAGATTCACCTACTACCGAGGCTGCTGACCTTTCACCACCACCAGTATACCACATAGGTGAGAGTTCGAGAGCGGCTGCAGCTAGGGATCCTACAGCCGTTACATTAGATGATCAGATAGGGGCTCAGCAGGAGCAAGTTGATAGGTTGGGGTATAGAGTTGATGAGATTATCACTACTCGACTAGAGGCTGTCGAGGAGCAGGTTGAGGATTTGATTCAGGGCAGAGTTGGTATTGATGTGTCTTACCATGGACTCGAGGCACGACAGTTGAGTCACCAGGAGCAGATTGATCTACTTTGGGATGAGTTACCTGAGATTCGAGATAGAGCTCAGGCGACACAGGAGACTCAGTGGGAGCAGGTAGACCAGTTGGCATTGATTCGAGAGAGGTTAGTCGTATTGGAGCGCAGAGATGCTTCTTTTCAGTTACGAGTTCAGCATCTTGAGTAGATCGTGGTTGCGATGGATCATGAGATTCGCCGCTTGAGGGGAGAGCCTTGACCATCTAGAGCACCGAGAGGAGCTTAGACATAGACTGGTATTATATTAGCTTTTATTATTTTCCTAGTCCCGAGGTGTGGGACATAGTTCAAGAACTTGTAGTCTTTTGGTTGTTGTACAAACAAATATATCAAGTGCGACTCTACTATGTTGGAAATGTTGTGCTATATATTATATCGGTCCATGTAGGCCGAAATTTTCATGTATTATATTCATGTGTTGTGATTATATTTATGATATTTCGTGGTTGCGCTTTATTGTTGTCATATTGATACAGGTTGTCGTTGTATATATACATGTCGTGGTTGTATTTATACAGGTTGGGGTTGTATATATACTTGTCGTGGAGGTATCTAGACAGATTGTGGTTGTATTCGTACCTGTCGTGGTCGTATTTATATAGATTGTGGTTGTACCCATACATGTCTTGGTTGTGTTATTACTCGTTGTGGTTGTATATATATACATGTTGTGGGTGTATACCTTTGGTACTATGACTATTTCTATTATGATTCTTCTCATGGTTATTTCCATTGTGATTTATCAAAAGTATGGCACCAAGGAAGAGTAAGACTGCACCAGAAACACCCGCTATGACTCAAGCTGCTATCCACAAGTTGGTCAGGGATAGTATTGCAGAAGCTCTGGAGATTGAGAGAGCTGAGGTTGCTGCTAGGGCTGCTGAGACTGCTTCTAATACAGGGGCAGTTGAACCAACCGCTATCAGGCGTGAATGTACATGGAAAGATTTCAAGATTAGTGATCCTATCAAGTTTAAGGGCACTGAAGGAGCGGTTGCTTTGATCCGCTGGTTTGAAAAGACTGAGAATGTATTCCTCATGTGCGGATGCCCGGACGTCAGCAAGGTAAAATTTTCTACAGGTATGCTTCTTGATGAAGCTATGTCTTGGTGGAATTCGTATGCTCAGCCGATTGGTATGGAGAATGCTTACAAGCTCACTTGGGAGGAATTCAAGAAACTGATGTCTAAGAAGTTTTGCCCTCGTACTGAGATACAGAAATTGGAAACAGAATTCTATGGGCTTGTGACTAAAGGTGATGACATCGAGACCTACTTCAGAAGGTTTCAGGAGTTGGCTGCACTATGTCCAACTATGGTTCCTGACGATGAGAAAAAGATGGAAAACTTTGTTGGTGGATTACCTGAAAGTGTTCGAGGGGATGTGATTTCTTTTGATCCTCAATCAATGGAAGAGGCTATTCGTATAACTCAGAAACTTATGGTCCAAGTGGTAAAAGGAAAATCTGCTGTCAACAACAATAACCGTTCAAACAACACCAACTACAACAACACTCGAAACAACAACAACTATAACAACAATCGGAACCGCAACTATCCCAATAACCGAGACAACAATCCAAACAATAACAACAACAACAAGAGAAGGTTTGACTACAACCAAGGTGGAAATGATGTTCAGCCACCACCTAAGAGGCAAGAAGTGGCAAGGGCCTATGCTGCAGGACCGACTGAAAGGAAAGGATATGAGGGTAAGTTACCCAAGTGTGAAATATGTCAGAAACATCATAACCCAGGACGTTGCCCAAATACATGTGGTAACTGCAAGAAGATTGGCCACCACATCAAAGATTGCAAATTTCCAATCTTGGGTGACAATCAGAGGCCACCAGTAACATGTTTTGGCTGTGGAGAAATTGGACACTTTAGGGGTGAGTGCCCACAGAAGAAGAATCAAGGAACTGGAAATCAAGATGGAAGGGCTCGAGGAAGAGCTTATGTTATGGGAGGAGAAGATGTCAAAGAAGACCCGAATGTTGTTGCGGGTACGTTCCTCGTTAATAATCGTTATGCATCCATTTTATTTGATTCAGGAGCGGATAGAAGTTTTGTTTCTATTGCATTTACACCTTTACTTAACATAGAACCAACCCCATTAGACACTTCCTATATCGTTGAATTAGCCGATGGGTCTTTAGTTAACACCAACACCATTGTTCGTGGTTGCACTATAAATTTCCTAAACCACCCATTCAATATAGACCTTATGCCCGTAGAACTTGGAAGTTTCGACGTTGTTATCGGTATGGATTGGTTATCTCGGCATCGAGCGAGAATTATTTTTGATGAGAAAGTTGTTCACCTTCCTTATAACGGTGAAACTTTGGTTGTTCGTGGAGAGCGAAGTGGAACAAGACTCAGTATTATATCGTGCATTAAAACCGAGAAGTACATAAAGAAGGGTTGTTATGCATTCTTGGCTCACATCACGGAGAAGAAGTCGGATGAGAAACGACTTGAAGATGTGCCAATTGTTAAGGAATTTCCAGAAGTTTTTCCGGAAGAATTGCCAGGACTTCCGCCTACACGCCAAGTTGAGTTTCAAATCGAATTAGTGCCAGGAGCTGCACCAATTGCACGTGCACCGTATAGACTTGCACCTTCGAAGATGCAAGAATTGTCGAATCAACTACAAGAACTTTTGGACAAAGGATTCATTAGACCGAGTTCCTCGCCTTGGGGAGCACCGGTTTTGTTTGTGAAGAAGAAGGATGGAACTTTCAGAATGTGCATCGACTATCATGAGCTGAACAAGTTAACGGTTAAGAACCGTTATCCACTCCCCAGAATTGACGACTTGTTCGACCAGTTACAAGGTTCTAGTTTTTATTCCAAGATTGATTTAAGATCCGGTTATCATCAACTTAGAGTTCGGGAAGAGGATATCCCGAAGACGGCATTTAGAACACGCTATGGTCATTATGAGTTTCAAGTGATGCCTTTCGGATTAACCAACGCACCTGCGGTATTTATGGATCTCATGAATAGGGTGTGTAAACCGTATCTTGATAAGTTTGTGATTGTATTCATTGACGATATCTTGATTTATTCCAAGAGTAAGGAAGATCACGAAGAACACCTCAGAACAATCCTGGAACTGCTCAAGAAGGAGCAATTGTATGCCAAGTTTTCAAAGTGTGATTTTTGGATACGAAGAGTTCAATTTCTTGGCCATGTTATTGATAGCCAAGGTTTACAAGTCGACCCAGCAAAGATCGAGGTAGTTAAGGATTGGGCTACGCCCAAGTCTCCTACGGAAATTCGTCAATTCCTAGGACTTGCCGGATATTACAGAAGGTTTATCGAAGGATTTTCTAAGATAGCGAAGTCGTTGACAAAGCTGACACAAAAGAATGAGAAGTACGAGTGGGGAGAGAAATAAGAGTCCGCATTTCAGTTATTGAAACAGAAGCTTTGTAGCGCACCGATTTTGTCACTACCTGAAGGTATTGAGAACTTTGTGGTATATTGCGATGCTTCGCATCAAGGACTTGGAGTTGTGCTAATGCAAAACGAGAAGGTGATAGCTTATGCATCTAGACAGCTTAAGATACACGAGAAGAATTACACTACGCACGACTTAGAGTTGGGTGCGGTAGTTTTTGCACTCAAGATTTGGAGACACTACCTTTATGGTACCAAGTGTGTAATTTTTACCGACCACAAGAGCTTACAGCATATACTCGATCAGAAGGAACTTAATATGAGACAACGTCGTTGGCTAGAATTGTTGAGTGATTACGATTGTGAAATCCGATATCACCCAGGAAAAGCAAATGTTGTAGCAGATGCACTTAGCCGAAAAGAACGACTCAAACCTTTGAGAGTTAGGTCATTGGGAATGACTATCATTTCGCCATTACCATCAAAAATTCTGGAAGCTCAGATTGAGGCTCTCAAAGAAGAAAACCGACCACATGAGAAACTTTATGGTATGCCAGAAAGCGAAGATGGCTTTGTAAAGAGATCAGATGGAGTGTTATGCTTCAAGGACCGAAGTTGGATACCACTCTATGGTGGAGTGCGAGAATTGATTATGCATGAATCACACAAGTCGAAGTACTCTATTCATCCAGGTTCTGATAAGATGTATCAGGATCTCAAAAAGCTTTATTGGTGGCCGAACATGAAAGCAGAAATTGCTACTTACGTCAGCAAATGTCTTACTTGTGCTAAAGTGAAAGCCGAGTACCAGAAACCATCAGGACTACTTCAACAACCAGAGATTCCACAATGGAAGTGGGAACGTATTACTATGGACTTTGTCACTAAACTTCCTAAGACGTCAGGAGGTTACGATGCTATTTGGGTAATTGTTGATCGTCTTACCAAATCAGCTCATTTCATACCCATTAGAGAGACTTATTCTATGGAACAACTTGCTAGACTTTATGTTAAGGAAATCGTCTCAAGATACGGAGCACCAGTTTCCATCATTTCCGACAGAGATAGTCGTTTTACTTCAAACTTTTGGCGATCATTACAAGATTCTTTTGGATCCAAGTTAGACATGAGCACTGCTTACCATCCTCAGACCGATGGTCAGAGCGAGAGAACTATTCAGACACTTGAAGACATGCTTAGAGCATGTGTGATTGACTTTGGAAATGGTTGGGCTAACCATTTGTCGTTGATCGAGTTTTCCTATAACAACAGTTACCATTCGAGCATTAAAGCAGCACCATTCGAGGCACTTTATGGTCGTAAGTGTCGATCTCCAGTTTGTTGGGCCGAAGTCGGTGAAGTACAATGTACTGGCCCAGAAATGGTACAAGAAACAACAGAAAAGATAATTCAGATTCGAGAGAGACTTGAAACTGCTAGAAGTCGACAGAAAAGTTACGCAGATGTTCGACGCAAACCATTGGAATTTTAGATCGGAGACAAGGTCATGTTGAAAGTCTCGCCTTGGAAGGGCGTGATACGATTTGGAAAACGCGAGAAGTTGAACCCGAGATACATTGGTCCGTTTAAGATACTGGAAAGGATTGGTCCAGTAGCTTACAAGCTTGAACTTCCGTCAGAACTTAGCAACGTACACAACACGTTTCATGTTTCGAACCTCAAGAAATGTCTTTCGGACGAGTCTGCCATTATACCATTAGAAGAAATACAACTCGATGACAAGCTTAACTTTGTGGAAGAACCAGTTGAAATAATGGACCGCGAGATCAAACAGTTGAAACAAAGTCAAATTCCGATCGTGAAGGTTCGCTGGAATTCTCGAAGAGGACCCGAGTTTACTTGGGAACGAGAAGACCAAATGCGACGCAAGTATCCACAACTTTTCACCGAGCCTATTACCGAGACCAACACTAACTGAATTCAGGGACTGAATTCCTTTTTGGATGGGCGACTGTCACAACCCACAATTTCAGGTCATTTTTCCAAACTTCGACATTCTACTATTCACAAATTACTATTCATCGATCACTATTCATCATTTTTTAGGTCAATTTGACATTTCGAGACACATTCAGAAATTTTACTATTCACTTGACACTATTCATTCCCGAGAGAAAACTACTATTCACGTGCATTACTCATGTCGTCGTAAATTTAGTTTACGAGTATTCAAATTCGCGTAACCGTATTGGTTCAGGAGCGAATTCATGCATTATTATCAGGGACATTTCATACGGACTAGAAATAGTCTGCATATCATCATTAGGGCACTTGCATACTATTCCACTCGTAGGGTATTCAAATTATATTTTTAATACAATTAACGAATTACGTATGTTTATTTTAAATAAACACTAATACGCGAACTATAAATGTGACTAACACGTCCGACACTTCCAACTATGATCCCAATATATTTTTATACTCATTTGTATAATATAAAAATTATAATATTAATTTACCCGGTATTTTGGAAATTTATTTATTACTTATCGTACGTCTAACTTAATAACGACGGTTTTCACAAAAAATAAATAATAATCACCCAAACTTTCCGTACTTGTACCCGACATATTTTTACAATTTTTACGACTTTAGTATGTCCCGAATAACTTCAATAAAATTTATTTCTAACAAACCCGGTACCCGATAAAACCTAAAACTAACACAACAACACATTACCACTAACTTTTTAAAATAAACCCAAGACAACCCCCCCCCCCCCCTTTCCCTCCTTTTTGCGCCGGCCAACCCCCCCCCCCCCCCCTTGGTCCTAATGAGCTAATCTCACCAACCAAATTTATTACAAACCTAACTTTTGTCTCCTAAGTATAAATTACACATTTTCATCCCATTTTATCACAAATCATTTTTACAAGTGCAAGTAAACTATTTTCTCTCATTTTCTCTTATGGTAGAATCGATCTAGGGTGATCAAGAAGCAAGAACAATAAATTTTCCAAGATCTAGGTGTAAACTTGTTCACTTAGTCATCCTTGTTGGAGTTTTGAAATAGAAACTCAAGGATTAGTAGGTTTTTCATCATCCAAACTCTCTAAACCTTCAAGTAAGTTAACAAACTCATTTTTATAATTTTTACAAGTTATTACTATGGTTATATACTTTTCTTACAAGAACTCATGCATATAATGATTTATACCACTCTATTTTGTACATATTTAACTTTGAGCCCTAGAAATGAAAACATGAGAAACCCTTGTTAGACCTAGTGGATTGATGATGTTTAAGGACCCATGACACCCTAAGAAGGTGTACGGTAGGATTAGACTAGCTTTGTGGTGATTGAAAGTGGTTTGATTGAAGATGGAACTAGATTAGAACCCTAGAAATGATTTTTGAAACAATAAGAATACCTACTGTCCCTATTTTTGATTCGTGGGAAAATCAGTAGATAGTGGTTAAGTTTTGACCAAAGATTTAGAAAATACTTTCAAAAACGAAACTTTAGGCGAAAGAATGGATTAAAACGAGCTTATAACGAAGGAGTTAGGATTTTTGCAAATTTAACGACGAAAACTATTTTTATAAAAACTGCATGCTGTTCGGCAGATTTTGACGGGTAAAAAGAGGCATTAAACGTAACCTAGAGGAGCCGAGTTATCAAAAATATATTAGTATATACAAAAATGAATCCGTGGATATAAAGAACAAGGAAAATGAGCTTAAAACAATCAAGTTATACCCGTTTTAACATCGTCAAACTATATATATATATATATATATATATATATATATATATATATTTGGCCACAAATAAAAATAATAACTTACGCACTAAATGATATATTTTCTAGAAATGTTACTAAGGACTATATTCTTAACAAATGAATACGTATGACCCAAGAGAATATTTATACGACTTAACGACGTTATTTTAAGGTTTTTGATACAAGGAATTTAACCCTAACATTTTCATACAAGATAGTACGACAAGTTATATATTTCTATATATGGACTTATTTTTCCTAAGTATGGAAACTATTTTACTATGACGATAACTAGTATTTCTAAATTACGAGTGGTATAGGTATCATGTGCATGTGCATTCATTACATTACGGCTTGATCTTAATTAGATCACGATTATTCATTTAGGTTGCGGCTAGTGTTCGCGCCTCATTGTCCCGACTACTTTTACATCATTGTACCATCTTTGTACCATCATTTCGAGGTGAGTCTTCATAGCCCCGTTTTTAGTACTTATTTGATTTTAATCCCACGGGGGAGAATACATTGCACAATTATTTTTTTTGTACATGCCCAAGTATTAAATTCCGTACATTGCTTAAGTTGCTAGTACTACCACTTCAAGTCCCCTTTATTATCATGGACCGTTAATTATATTGCCAAGCGAGAGTGAGTGGATAGATCTATCGAGGGTGACGCCTCCATTCGTGTTTGGGTTGCTCCATAAGGAAAACGAATGCATTTCATGTCTAAATTATTGAGTGACTGGTAACCACTCCTTTGGGGCATATTTTAGTACGTCTAGCTTCGGGGTCATGAGCTTAAGAGACAATGTAGCTTTTTGACAATTTGTCGCTTTACTTTATACTTGTGGGCTTTTGTACTTACGAATTACTTATAAACCTATGATTATTCACCAACTTTATGTTGACCGTTTTCGCAATATATTTCTCAGGTAACTAAGGCATATTATCATGGCATGCATGGAGTCACTTTGTGTATCAAGGATGACGCGTCTCTTTTTGGATTTCATGCACTTATGAACTATCGTTTGATTGTACTAAATTATTTCCTTAAACCTTTTCCAACTTTTGGGACCTATGTTTTATAACTCTGAATATTTTGAATGAATCAAACGATGTATTTTCTAAACGACACTTTAGGTCGTTCAATATATCCTGGTTTGTGTGCTATGATCCGTTACACCCTCAGGTATTCCATTCCGCTGCCATTCAGGTATTTTGGGGGTGTGACAAATCATCTTGGTTAATTACATGTATAATATGGCGTTGCTAAGACAAGACTAGACTCGACTTAAGCTAATAAATGAAAAATAACAAAAACATAAAATAAACATAGAATGAAATGGGATGGTAGTCAGTATGTTTTTTCTCTTTTTTTTTTTCTTTTTTTTTTTTTTTTTTTTTTTTTTTTTTTTTTTTGCATACACTCTTACCCTACTATCCAAAATAATACATCATAGGGAATGAAAATTCCCCTTACACTTGAATTTTTACATACTTTACAATAAACTAATCTAATGACTCGAATTAAGATAATCAAAACACTTGGAGTACTTTTAAGATTAACATACATATGGGGGTTAATAATATGATGTTCTTCTCCATTACTCCATAACATAAGTACTTTACCCATGAGTCTCAATCGTCCCAAACCAATATGTACAAGGATATGACTCGACTTAGCAACCATGTAATCAATTAGATAATTAACTAAGGGTTTAAACATGTAACAATAATGCACTAAAGATGAGTGCATACACGGAAGGCTAAGGCGATTTGGTTGTACATTTAAGTGGGGTGTAACAAATTCTTCCTTTAAGTAAGATGCTTAAAGTTAGAAACGAAAAGATAGGCTCGGAGGGGTGTACTAGGGGTTTAGTGTACTAAAAATGAGTACAACGCTAAGGTGTGGGAAAAATTAATTGACTTTACTAGCCAAGTAATATTACTTAAATGGTCAAGTAATTATGATACGGGTTTAACACAAGGGTGATCCTAATGCCTCTTATCATGTAGCAAATCCTACTACACGAATGTAGTCTCACTAGCGGTCTCGGGATGCATCACTAACGCAAGTTCTAGAGTATAAATGTTACCGGTACACTCATAAGCACTAATAGTAAATGCTTTTCCTATCAAATCTAAAGGCGAACCTCACATATTTGGGTGAAAAATTTTTCTGAATGATACGGTTTTGTGCTAGTCATACGACTCCTATCCATGAGACGCTTGTTATGGCTAAAGTTTCACTCCTAAATGTTGTAAAAAAAATTTAAATTTGGCGCTAAAATTACACTAACAAGTATTTCTCATAGTTTTATTACACATCTACCATCAAACAAACAAACTCAAGCGAAAGTGTATCCTATGAGGTATCATCATTTACCCTCCCCTTACACTTAGGATGAACATTGTCCCCAATGTTCAATTAAAGATTGTAAAAGTAAAACAGGTAAAAGAATGAAATCAAATACTCCCCTGATTCGCTCGGTATGGATAGTATGGTAACAAGGTTAGATCTTCCTCCAAGAAAATGAACAATCAAAGCTTCCCTTCCAGAATATGAATCATCTTCTTGTCAAACATAACCTGTTAAACCTGAGAAAACAAACAAGGCAACCTCGCGTAAAATCGGCGGCAATCTATATATGCTAACAAATCCTAGAAAACAATGTAAGATATAATGCTTGTGGAATGATGTTTGCAGATTTCCTGGAGTTTATAAAACTAAAGATTTAACAAAAACTTTAAGACTCCATTAGAAAAACAAAACTAGCAAAATTTCCAGAATTTTACACGCGACGCCGTCAGGAATTTCTTCCTGACGCCGTCAGAAGTGACCTGCAGAAATTCTTATGTTAAGTTTCCGGAAAATTTCTGGAAAAACTTTGTCCTGCTTCCTGGAAAATCCTGCAAAACATCATTATGACTCGATACAAGCATTTGACTCTAACAAATACGAATATACATGTTCATTGAATATTGTGGAGAATCATGATCGAGTTTGTTTCTTAAAAACATATTTGGGGTTTCCCCTTACACTTATCTTTTGCGAAATACCTTTGGATGAAGTTAAGACTAAGCCAAACGACAAAATAAAGTATTTTCACCATTTAGTTTGAAACATGATCTACCGGCAATAAAAATAAAGCATGCATACGGAAACAAATAACAATCAAACAAAATAAAAATCACACAAAACATGGGTTGCCTCCCAAGAAGCACTTTTCTTTATTTATGAGTCTTGTAGCTAGACTCATGGTCATGGGTTACTACGTGACCTCATCATTGGTTTCACTCTCTAGGTCATCTCCTATATTAGTTTTGTATTCCGGACCTAGTTGCAAGCATTCTCTGTAGAAACCAAGCATCCTATTCATCACATACTCTACTCCTCTGCGTCTATCCTCATCATTCCTATAGTAAGCCGCTTGTTTGTGTTCCTTTTCTATGTTCGATAGAAGGCGGTATTGTTCAATCTTATAGGGCATTTGGTAGGCAATCTCATCATTCTCTTCCTTGAACCTAACTATCCCTAGAGTCGGATCATAACTCATCTTAGTAGCCTCAACGAATGGTTTTCCGAACACTACTTGACTTAGGCAAGCATCTATCACCGGACGAGTATCCTCTACTATCATAAAATTGGTCTCATAAGTGAAATTTCCGACAATCACATGCAATCCTTACACTCTACCTACAAAGTTACTTAGCAAGTTCTTGTTGGGCATCATCCTATAACCAAGTTGTTTCTTCATTACCCAATTATAATAAGTCCTAGTCATGATGTTTATAGGAGACCTAGGATCGATATAAGCTTTCCATACATGCATATGCCCAATGTTGCATGGTATGTTGATGTTAGAGGGATCTCCTATTTTAATAATGGGTGAACCAAGGATATATGGTGTCTCGGGATCATCGAATAAATCCTTGTGATATTCCCGTTCTTCCTTGGTGGGCAACTTATCAAAGTACTCTTCTACGTTTTCTACTTCCTCTAACTTTTCTCCCTTATTAACCTCAATTTCCTTAATTTCATCCCTAGTCTCGGTTTCTATTCCAACTTCATCCTTGTCACTTTCTTCTATCTCCTTATCAATTGGTTTAACGGTGACAACATTGATAAAGTGGACGTGTTTGGATGATGAGGGGTCCTTAGTTTGGATTCCGCTATTGGCGTCCCTAGTGTCCTTCCTAGGTGTAGTTAACGCCTGGTTGTTGAGGGCTTTCAACAAGTTGTCAATCTTATTGGTCATCTCCGTTTGTTGTTGGTTGAATTTGGTTTCAAACTTAGCTATGCGAGCTTCTTGAGATGCCATAAACTTGGACATCAATCCTTCTAGATTGTTGGTACTACCATAGATGTTAGAAGGATTGTTGTTGAAAGTACGGTTGGAGGGTGGACCGTTTGGTTGGTAACGATTAGGCGGATTGGAAGAATTGTTTTGGTTTTGTTTCCACCTAAGGTTTGGGTGATTTTTCCAAGAAGGGTTATAGGAATCACCGTAAGGGTATGGCTCGAGTTTGAAAGTGTACCACTTATCTCCCGCTTCGTCGGTACGCGAGGATGCGTAGTCCGCAAAAGCTGTTCCGGGGAGTTCCACGCAATCACGAGTGTCATGGGGACCACTACATAATTCGCATGAAGAAGTGATTTTATTCACTTGGCTTGAAGGCTTAGGAGCTTCGTAAGATTTCATGAGAAACTTGAGTTGGTCCTCAAGTTCCATGATCCTACGGTCGGGAGTGCTAGAATTGTTCGAAGGCAAAGATATTGCCTTGACCGTTTTGTTCAAATCACGGGGATCATTCCAACTTTCGTTGTCATAGAGAGCAAGATCTTCTATGAGTTCCCATGATTCTTTCGCACTTAGATCACGTAGCTTGCCACCGGCCGATTGGTCAATGGTTCGCCTTGTGGAGAGATCGATATGGTCATAGAATGTAATAACCGTGGTTTTAGCAGGTCAGTTTGACTGATAGTCTTGACTCGGTTGACGTTTGTTTGGTGTGTTCTAGGTGTTTGAAGTGATATAAGTGTGATATAAGTGAGTTTTAGCACTAAATCCCTTTGCGTAAATGGTTTTTATGGTGATTTGGAAAGTTTGGAATTTGGGAAAGTTCATTTTGATCACCTTTGTGGTGTAGAAATGACTTGTGTAGTTTTGGTGTTTTTGTGTTTTTGCGTAACGAGGCTTCGTTCAAGTAATTGAGCGTTAGTAAGTTACGTGAGATTTGTTTTTATGAGTTATATTTCAAAAAGAGTGTGAAATTCTACTTTTGGAAACATTATTTTGAAAATGATTATTTTCCAGTTTATCGTAAAATTAAGGTTTGTCGCGTAAGACGCTAGGATTAGCTACGGGTGTTTATAAAATATGAAAAGTAAGAGGTTTTGAGTGTAATAAATTAATTTAATAAAAAAATAAAAATTATATATTTTATATATGTAAAATTCGAATTTAAGGGATAAGGGGGAAAAGGAAACTCAATTTGAGTCCAAATATGACTCTTAGGCCCAGGGATTATCCAAAATCAATATATATACAAACCCAAACACCCTTGAGCGTTTTTTTACTGGTTTTGGTCATTTAAGAGAGGCAAAGGAAGGAGGAAAAAATTAGGGTTTATAATTGTGAAGCAATATTCAAGAATCAAGGTAAAATCCTTAAACCTTATGTGTAATTAATTAGTTATTGATCTAATTCATGTAATAATTATATGATGGATTAGGGTTTGTGTTAACTTCTGTAAATTAATGTTATTAAACATGTTGGGATCAATTAATGATAATAGTATGATGATTGGTTAACAGAATTCAGCGTAAAACATGCTAGTTATTGAGTTAGGGTTTGGACAGATTTGTAAGGCTGTAAAGATGTGAGTGTAAATAACAGATGGTGATCAGTTAAGTCACGAATTTTAAGTCAAAATTGAAGTATAATGAAAGAGCTTTCCAAAAAGTCCAGCCATGATTAATTTTGAGGTCGGGAAGTCAGTCTTTTGATTTTTCTTTGTTAAGGTGTCAAAGCTGTCAAACCGGGACAGATTTTGGGTAAAAGTTTGAGGGTGTCATGTGGTTTTAAAAGTGGTATTTTGACTTGGTCTTCTGGAATAGTTAATTTTTAGGTTATATTAGACTACCACGAAGAGGATTCACGATAAAAACTTGTGGAAGTAATTATTAAAAATCAAAACTTTTTGGTGTGCGTTCAGATCCGAATTTGAGTAGTTGACAAGTTTGAATTTCTTATGAGTATTTGTGTTTGTTATTGGTCCATGGCCTTCTGGGATTAGCTTCTATGCTTATGAGAGACCATGGTAAATTTTTGGTGTGAGTTTTTGAGCTTTATTTGTCGTGATTTCATGTGAGTGAATGTACTAAAAAATTCTGCGTTTTCTGAGTTTTAGAGTGCAAGGGATTTAGTGAGTATTAAGTTATGGTAGTGGTTAGTGTGGTGTCTAGGAGATCCATGGTGGGTCATATGAGTCTTAGACATCCATCATATGTGTATTACATGGGTTGTAGCGTTTAGCTTGACCTTGTGTAATGTGGATTATTTTTGTGTGCTATAGATTCTGAATTGTTTTGTGGAAGCTGCGGAGTTTAAGGTGAGTTTATAGTCCCATATTTTTACTTTGTTTTAAACTTGGGATGGGAATGATGCTTGTCTTAAATGATTTGATTTACTGTGATTATGTGTGTGGTGTTAAAGAGCTTGGACCTATAATGTTATCGTATGCATGCTATGTGTGATTATTTGCTTGTGTGGATGTTTATGGGATCCAATTAGGAGGATGTTTATCCTGTTACTCGCGCATGCGACCTAATGGATGTTTGATATGGTTGATGGGATCCAATTAGGAGGATGCTTATCCTGTTACTCGCGCATGCGACCTAATTGATGATTAATGGGGTCGGGGGACACGAGCCATCCTAATGTAATGTTTATGTGGTCGGAGGACACGAGCCGTCCTAATGGTTGCTTTATAAGTGTTGTTGCCTTTGCGTGTGGATATTGATTTGCAAATGCATGTAGCTATATGATAACCTATAATTATTTGTCCAGCTATATTTTGTAATCACAGTGGATTTGGTTGCCTTGTGTGTTGAGTCTTAAACCTATGAATCTCTGATGCGTGGGATTTGCACCAGGCTTTACCTCTCAAGGGATCTTGAGAAGCTTACATCCCCCACCAGGCAGTGTACCTGATCGTTGTAGTATAGTATAGTGACAATTACCGGGGGATTGATCGTTCAGCTAGGAATAGTGTCGCCAGGATTAGAAAACCTAAATACTAGTTCTAAAGGTGAGGGATGATTATTTTTGTATTTTTATATTTTTTTAGAAAGCACGTAAAAATCTCGGGTTTGAAGGATTTGGGCGGAATTAGTTGCTAGTCAACTAACCCAATACAAAAGATGCAATCAAAATAAAATACTAGAAATGAAAATAAACTAAATTAACTAATGTTGTAAGCAATAAGTGGAGAAATTGTGTTTACTTAGATTTCACTACTCCCTAGATATCTTTTACACGTTAATTACTTGTTATAGTTGCGTGGATGACGGATTGTATTCCTTAATACCATTCATGGGGTGGCGCACTTAATTCCCCAATCCTATGAGTGCCTACTTCACTCCTATGTCGAGCCGGCTAAGAAGCTCCTAACATGGGATCATTAGAATTTACTCATGCATTAAATACAACCAATAAAACCTAGTGCACGTCAGTTCATGTTTCCTAAGACGTTCAAGCATGTTACCAATTGGATATCTGCCAGTTTTCTTAAGCCTAACATCGAAATCATTCATCCAATACAACCATAAACAAGTAATCAACACATAATTAACATCTAGGTTTCATTAGACCTAAGCAAACATAAGATAGATCTAGCCTAGCATGATGGAATTAAGACAAGATCAAGATATAGACAACCAACACATAGACATATTGATTGAATTAGAAGAACACTTATCTCAATTACACATGAAAGGGTTCAAGGGCTGAAAACCCTTGAAAAACCCGTAAAATTCATAATAGGTTCGGCCTCTAGGGTTTCTCCAAACTTCTCTCTTTTTTTATGAATGAAAATTAGAAAACTATATAAAGGAAATTGAGGCTGACGGCGTCAAGACCAAATAGGTGACGCCATCATCTCGCCGCCAAAATACTTCTCGGACTGCCTTGATCTACATCTGACGCCGTCATGTGTTATGGTCTTCCAGGCCGTCACATCTTTTACTCTTGACGCTCTACTTGTGACGCCTTCATGTTTGTACTGGACCGTCATGTAAATTACTCTTGACGCCGTCAGGATGTTGCTCTTGACGCCGTCACCTACTGTTCTCAGCAAGGAAAATTAAGACTTTGGCGTTTTCTTCACTTTTATGCTCCAAAAACGTCCGAATTGCTTCCTTTTCCAGATTTCTCTCCCAAAGTACCTAAAATCACAAAAGGAACGATTTAGGGCAATATTTGATCAAATAAATTCAATTCCGGGCTTAAATGACCCCCTAAAAGTGGTTCATTTTTCGCCTCATCATATACCCTTACACTTGAGATTTGCTTGTCCTCAAGCAAATGCGCTTTTAATCTAGTCAAAATACAAGTTAGGGGTCATTTAACACTAATATAAAAGTAATTACAACAAATAATCGTTCCACTAAAGACCAATAGACAAGCACGGAGGTCATACACTAGCACCTCACAAATAGTGTTTAGATACTCACATCTCTCGGGTGTAATAAAATATAAATTACAATATGGAAACGGAAGATATCTCTCACTACCTGTCATAGCAAAATAGATTACCATAGGCTTGGGAAAGGATCAAACCTCCACCACATGGCGTAAGCACCTAGGATAAACTATTAAAGAGGTCTTTTAAAGGGTTGTAACGTTAGGTGTATGGATATGAAATACACGGTTTTGTTGGATAAACGAAGTTTTTACTGGTGGCGAGTTAACAATCTTGGTTAATTACATGTACAATATGGTGTTGCTAAGCCAAGACTAGACTCGACTTAAGTAATAAATGAAAAATAACAAAAATATAAAATAAACATAGAATGAAACGGGATGGTAGTCCGTATGTTTTTTTTCTCTCTTTTTTTTTCATACATTTTTACCCTACCATCCAAAATAATACATCATAGGGAATGTAAATTCCCCTTACACTTGAATTTTTACATACTTTACAATGAACTAATCTATTGACTCGAATTAAGAAAATCAAAACACTTTGAGCACTTTTAAGATTAACGTACATATGGGGGTAATAAATGATGTCCTTCCCCATTACTCCATAAAATAAGTACTTTACCCATGAGTCCCAATCGTCCCAAAACAATATGTACAAGGATATAACTCGACTTAGCAACCATGTAATCAATTAGATAGTTAACTTAGGGTTTAACAAATAACAATAATGCACTAAAAATGAGCGCATACACGGAAGGCTAAGGTGATTTGGTTATACATTTAAGTGGGGTGTAACAAATTCTTCCTTTAAGTAAAATGCTTAAAGTTAGAAACGAAAAGATAGGCTCGGAGGGGTGTACTAGGGGTTTCGTGTACTAAAAATGAGTACAACGCTAAGGGTGTGGGAAAAATTAGTTGACTTAACTAGCCAAGTAATATGACTTAAATGGTCAAGTAATTATAATACGGGTTTAACACAAGGGTAATCCTAATGCCTCTTATCATGTAGTAAATCCTACTACACGAATGTAGTCTCACTAGCGGTCTCGGGATGCATCACTAACGCAAGTTCTAGAATCTAAATGCTACCGATACACTCATAAGCACTAATAATGAATGCTTTTCCTATCAAATCTAAAGGCGAACCTCACATATTTGGGTGGAAATTTTTTTCTGAATATACGGTTATGTGCTAGTCATACAATCTCCTATCCATGAGACGCTTGCTATGGCTAAAGTTTCACTCCTAAATGTTGTAAAAAAATTTAAATTTGGCACTAAAATTGCACTGACAAGTATTTCTCATAGTTTTATTACACATCTACCATTAAACAAAACAAACTCAAGCGAAAGTGCATATGTAAGGTATCATCTTTTTACCCTCCCCTTACACTTAAGATGAATATTGTCCCCAATGTTCAAGTAAAGAATGTAAAAGTGAAATAAAAAAGAATGAAATCAAATACTCCCCTGATTCGCTCGGTATGGATAATAATGTGGTCAGGTTAGATCTTCCTCCAAGAAAATGAACAATCAAAGCTTCCCTTCCAGAATATAAATCATCTTCTTGTCAAACATAACCTGTTAAACCTGAGAAAACAAACAAAAAAACCCAAAGCATCAATCCGAACAAAGAAAACTCACAACTAGATGTAATTCCAGACTTAGGAATAGAAATAAAACAATTAAAGATATAATGCTTGTGGAATGAATGTTTGCAGATTTCCTGGAGTTTATAAAACTAAAGAATTAACAAAAACTTTAAGACTCCGGTATAAACAAAACTAGCAAAATTTCCAGAATTTTACACATGACGCCGTCAAGAGTAAACTCATGAAGCCGTCAGAAGTGACCTGCAGAAATCTTTACGTTAAGTTTCCGGAAAATTTCTGGAAAAACTTATGTCCTACTTCCTGGAAAATCTTGCAAAACATCATTATGACTCGATACAAGCATTTGACTCTAACAAATACTAATACACATGTCCATTTAATATTGTTGTGGTTCATGCTCAATTTCATTCTTATAAACAAATTTGGATCTCCCTTACACTTATCTTTTGCAAAATACCTTTATATGCAATTAAGACGAAGTTAAAAACAAAATAAAGCATTTTCACAATTTACTTTGAAACATGAGCCACAAGCAACAAAAATAAAACATGCATACGGAAACAAATAAAATCAAATAAACAAACAAACAAACAAACAAATAAATAAAGCTTGGGTTGCCTCCCAATAAGCGCTTGTTTTTGTTCGAGTCACGAGCCTGACTCTACCCTTATTAAATGGAAATAGGGTAGGTTTTCCCTACACTTTGAATTAAGTGCGGGTGGAAGTAGCGATACACACCCTTAGGGTGGAAATATGCCACGTGAGGTGAAGGGGGTGAGTGAATGGCTTCCTTCATCCTAAAACTACCCGGATGATATTGGTTGATGGGTGGGTCGGTTCGTCTTTTGTCTCCTAGAAATATATCTAAGGATGGAAAGGTGTGTAAAGATTGAGGTTCCGGTTCATCAACACTAGGAAATTCCCTAGAACTAGGAGTAAGGTTATCACTACAAGTATTCAAACCTATATCCTCAAGTGGTGCCTGGTCCAAGGGTTCTACCTCCATCGGAATTTCTAAAGTTTCTTCTACTTCTTCCGGGTAAGTCACGGGCGGTGTGTGTGCCTCAAATGATGGTTGAGTATTTTGTGGGCTTATGTTATTGACCTCATCACTCCATGTGTTAATATCACCTATATCCTCAACATGTGTTTTATTATAATCTAGCCCTAACATTCTCCCAAGTATCTCACGTGCTTCTCTAGGCATCTCAACTTCTATGTCCGAATCATAAGGATCATCCTCAATATTCTGACTGCTATATACAAATTGCCCAAGAGATTCATCATCTGTTTCTTGAGATTCATCATCATCGATCATAAAACCTAGGTCTTTTTTATCAATGTGATCATGCTCGGCTAAATCCTCCTCAATTTTTTTCTTAGGTAGTGATAATAGCAAACCTAGTGCTTCATCCAACTTATGATTTGTTGCAATGGCTCTCTCCATAATTCCTTGGCAAACTAGGTCGCATTTCCTATTGGCCTCACTAAAACTAGATCTTAAACATGGAGGTTGTTCATAAGAATCTATCCTAGGTGAAGGCTCATATGATTCATAGGTGTCTCTAAATGAGGTATTTTGAACTCTTTGGTGTGTTAGCCGCTCAACCCTATCTTGTAATCTTAGAAGTCTAAGTGTAAAGTCCATTTGAAGCAAATTACAAACAAAATCACAAAGAAAAGATAGACTACGAGAAAGCTACAAAATAAAAAGAAAAAAAAAATCTCACTTGATAGGAATCTAATGAGTAGACCTAATAAAAAGAAATTCTAACCTAGACAATAACTATTACCCGGGCTGCGGCGCCAAAAACTTGATGCGTGGGGTTTGCACCAGGCTTTACCTCTCAAGGGATCTTGAGAAGCTTACAACCCCCACCAGGCAGTGTACCTGATTGTTGTAGTATAGTATAGTGACAAGTACCGGAGGATTGATCGTTCAGCTAGGAATAGTGTCGCTAGGATTAGAAAACCTAAATATTAGTTCTAAAGGTGAGGGATGATTATTTTTGTATTTTTATATTTTTTTTTTAGAAAGCACGTAAAAATCTCGGGTTTGAAGGATTTGGGCGGAATTAGTTGCTAGTCAACTAACCCAATACTAAAGATGCAATCAAAATAAAATACTAGAAATGAAAATAAACTAAATTAACTAAGGTTGTAAGCAATAAGTGGAGAAATTATTGTAGAACCCAAGAATCACCTTCTGGAGGACGAGGTTGATCAAAATATGCCATGTTTCTAGAGAGAGAAAGTAGAGAGAAGGTGAGGTGAAACAAAGATGTTTTAATTATTATAAATTATGTTGCACACCCATATAAATTATGTTGCACACCCATACCCCTCAAGTGAAGCCTTGAGGGGTATTTATATGCCTTACATGAGACAACTTTTACAATATTACATTAATAGTCCCTGCACTTTATGCATTCTAGTTGTCTATTCCAATTCACGTAAATATCGCTCAGCTTCATTTCTAACAATCTCCCTCCAGCTGGAGATATACGTGAATTGGTTACAGTGATTCCTAACAAGTAAACTAAAACAATCAAATTAAGCGCAGAATGCTGAGGAAGACATCATAGCTCTTTTCTTCATAAATATCCCCAGCAATCTTTGTTTACTTGTAGACGAATCACTTGCTAATCTAATTGGGTTATTACTCCCTCCCAATTAGTAAACCATTTTCTTTTACATGCTCCCTCCCAAATGGACAACCCGTTTGATATAACCTTGATGCTTGTCGAAGAAGTATCTTTTAATTCTGCCCATGTAATCTTCAGTCTCATGCACAGCGGAAAATGAATCTTAGACTGATAATATGTAACTTCTTCACATGTTTGTTTGTGGAGCATCATATCGTCATCTTCAACTCACTTAGAATGCTTTCAGTTCTTCAATAAAAGCCACGATGTACACATTTCTCCCTCCTGGATGATGACGATCTCTCGGAATCATCATAAATATGTGTACATAAACATATCATCTGGAAGCAACATACAAATCAATACCCCATGAGTGAAATGACAATAACTATTCTCTCTACAATTCATCTCAGATCAACCTCTCTTCCATTGGCTAATAGTAAGTGACCACGTGTGGAGACAACCCAATATGACAAACTTGAGTGTGAAGTAAAATTCCCCAGACTTGTGACTTATGCTTGTACTATCCTGATTAAGAACCTATATGAGCACAACAACGTAACTCCTTACAATATAGGTAGTGGCATATACCCAACCATCCATCCTTTATTGTATATCCGTCTCTTGAACAATCCACAACCTTGTGTGACACTGAGCACTACAACGTAACTCCTTAAAGTGATAGCTATTGTGAGCATTAAGAACCAACTTATGCGTTTATAGATCTCACACATAGCTAGATGTCCAAGTCTTAATCACTATCCCATGAATGCTCAAACAAGGATCTTCAAAAGTCTTGCATCCAACCAACCCCTAGACCTTGAGATACTAAGTACACGCACCCGTAAAACGTCACTTCAAGCTCAAATAAGTAATAAACAAATTATCCCCGTAGTCACCTTTTGATAACGTTCAAAATTTAGCCATCGATCTTTGGTGAATCTTGATCAGGATCTTTTAAGCAATTCGTGGTGTGTTTTTGGTGAAGCTAGAAATTCAATCTCGTTGATTCGTAGTGATTTCTGATTTTCCCTCCAAAAATAGAATTGGAAAATTTTCTCCCTCAAAAATTGGAAATCACTACGAAATGCAATTCTAAGGTTACCAGAAAAATTTGAGTATGAAAAATTTTTACGCAAAATTTCGCCGAAAAAATTTGAATTTTGGCCTAAAAATTTGAATTTCGGGCCAAAATTTTCAACGTTATACCAAAATTTGAATCTCGCGTAAAAATTGGTCGTTTAGTCTCCTCTCAAAAATAAATTTTACTCAAATTTTCCCGCCAAAAAACTTTTTTTTTTTTTTTTGGTCTAACTCGATAAACCATGTAACTCGATAAAGCTCCTAACTCGGTAACCTTTGTAACTCGATAACCATTCCCTTAAACTCGATAAATGCTCCTTACTCCCTAACTCGGTAACCATCGCAAACTCGCAAACTGTCCCTTAACTCGATAATACCCTAACTCGGTAAGTCCCCTAACTCGGTAATGCCCCTTAACTCGATAAGTCCAATGAAATTTTGGCAGAGTTTCATTTGTCCCTAACTCGATAATATCCTTACTCGATAAAACGATAAGGTTGATTCAGCCAAACTCGGCAATAGACAACTTCTAACTCGATAGTCAGCTCCCAAACTCGATAAACAGACACCAAACTCGATAAACAGACACCAAACTCGATAAGCCTAACTCGGTAAATAACTCCTAACTCGATAAGAAATTTGCTAACTCGATAAGAAATCAAATCCAAACTCGATAACACATCCAAACTCGATAAACAATTTTCCTAACTCGAAAATTTTTTCTTAACTTGACAAAAATACATCCAAACTCGATAATATGCCGATGAACAGTAACCAGATTCGATTTTTTTCACCCAAAAACACGATTTTACACCCAAAAACACCACGATTCGCCCCCGGTTATCTCTGATGCCAATTGTAGAACCCAAGAATCACCTTCTGGAGGACGAGGTTGATCAAAATATGCCATGTTTCTAGAGAGAGAAAGTAGAGAGAAGGTGAGGTGAAACAAAGATGTTTTAATTATTATAAATTATGTTGCACACCCACACCCCTCAAGTGATGCCTTGAGGGGTATTTATATGCCTTACATGAGACAACTTTTACAATATTACATTAATAGTCCCTGCACTTTATGCATTCTAGTTGTCTATTCCAATTCACGTAAATATCGCTCAGCTTCATTTCTAACAATTATGTTTACTTAGATTTCACTACTCCCTAGATATCTTTTACACGTTAATTACTTGTTATAGTTGCGTGGATGACGGATTGTATTCCTTAATACCATTCATGGGGTGGCGCACTTAATTCCCCAATCCTATGAGTGCCTACTTCACTCCTATGTCGAGCCGACTAAGAAGCTCCTAACATGGGATCATTAGAATTTACTCATGCATTAAATACAACCAATAAAACCTAGTGCACGTCAGTTCATGATTCCTAAGACGTTCAAGCATGTTACCAATTGGAGATCTGCCAGTTTTCTTAAGCCTAACATCGAAATCATTCATCCAATACAACCATAAACAAGTAATCAACACATAATTAGCATATAGGTTTCATTAGATCTAAGCAAACACAAGATAGATCTAGCCTAGCATGATGGAATTAAGACAAGAACAAGATATAGACAACCAACACATAGACATATTGATTGAATTAGAAGAACACTTATTACACATGAAAGGGTTCAAGGGCTGAAAACCCTTGAAAAACCTGTAAAATTCGTAATAGGTTCGGCCTCTAGGGTTTCTCCAAACTTCTATCTTTTTTTATGAATGAAAATTAGAAAACTATATATAGGAAATTGAGGCTGACGGCGTCAAGACCAAATAGGTGACGCCGTCATCTCGCCGCCAAAATACTTCTCGGACTGCCTTGATCTACATCTGACGCCGTCATGTGTTATGGTCTTCCAGGTCGTCACGTCTTTTACTCTTGACACTCTACTTGTGACGCCTTCATGTTTGTACTGGACCGTCATGCAAATTACTCTTGACGCCGTCAGGATGTTGCTCTTGACGCCGTCACCTACTGTTCTCAGCAAGGAAAATTAAGACTTTGTGGCGTTTTCTTCACTTTTACGCTACAAAAACGTCCGAATTGCTTCTTTTTCCAGATTTCTCTCCCAAAGTACCTGAAATCACAAAAGGAACGATTTAGGGCAATATTTGATCAAATAAATTCAATTCCGGGCTTAAATGACCGCCTAAAAGTGGTTCATTTTTCGCCTCATCAATCTCACCAACGTAATGTTGACATTTTAAGCATCATTTTCAGGTGAGCTTTCTAAGGATAAGATAGAAGGATGTGGATAGACGAGACCTTAGTTGCATTGGAAGTAGTTTATCATATATGTTTGGATTTATGTTTTGTTTTGTTTTGGTTTTTTTTTTTTTTTTTTTTTTTTTTTTTTTTTTTTTTTTGGGTATTGTTACAACACTTTGTGTTTGTACATTGCTCTATTTATGTGCATGTAGTTGTTCTCTATGTTGACACCAGGTGTTGTGATGATATCCATGAAGTTACACCCGCGCGTTTTCGCCGTGGCGGGGTGTGACATAGAAGATTTGGACTAGGAGCCAAAGATCTATGCCATGATGAGGGACTTTTTTGGAGTAAGTCCTTAAAACGAGTCCATGCTTCATATAGAGTTTCACCTTGACGTTGTTGGAACATCAAGATATCATTTATAAGCTTGGTAGTTCTCCCCGGTGGGAAAAATTGAGCAAGGAAACGATTGGTGAGATCATCCCATGAGGTGATAGATCCCGCGGGTAAACGTTCAAGCCATTGACTAGCTTGATCACGTAGAGAAAATTGGAATAGGCGTAATCGGGTCGACTCTCTAGTTGTAACATCAAGGTTTATAGAATCTACGATTTTAAGAAAGTCCTTGAGACGTTGATTAGGATCTTCGGAACGAAGTCCATGGAATGCACATCCGCTTTGCACCAACCGGATGGTGTCGGATCGCAAGGGAGACACATTGGCTCCTTGGGTGAGCTCAATGGTGTTTCGGTAGCCTTGGTGGCTAGGTCGGGAGTACTCTCCTAGGGTTCGGGGCCTAAGAGGTTGGTTAGCTAGTGGTGGGTTTGGTGGGTGGTCTTGTTATGGTGGGTTGATGGGTTCAAAGATGTTACCACCTTCCATGATGTCGGATGGTAAAGGTTACAAACAAAAACACGAAGAAATAAGATAGACTAAAGAGAACCTAAAAATAAAAATAAAATATTACTAGAAAGGAATCTAGCAAGTAGACCTAATAAAAAGAAATCCTAACCTAGACAATAACTATTCCCCGGGCTGCGGCGCCAAAAACTTGATGCGTGGGAATTGCAACAGGCTTTACCTCTCGAGGGATCTCGAGAAGCTTACAACCCCCACCAGGCAGTGTACCTGATCGTTGTAGTATAGTATAGTGACAAGTACCGGGGGATTGATCGTTCAACTCAGGAATAGTGTCGCTAGGATTAGAAAGCCTAAAAACTAGGTCTAGAGGTGAGGGATGATTCTTTTTGTATTTTTTTTATATTTTATAAAAGCAAATAAAAATCTCGGGTTTTGGAAAAGTGGGCGGAATTAGTTGCTAGTCAACTAACCCAATAACTAAGATGCAATCAATAAAATAACAAAAATGAAAATAAACTAATTAAGCTAATATGGTGTGAACAATATATGGGAGAATTGTGTTTACTTAGATTTCACTACTCCCTAGATATCTTTTACAGGTTAATTACTTGTTACAGTTGCGTGGATGACGGGTTATATTCCTTAATACCAATCATGGGGTGGCGTACTTACTTCCCCAATTCTATAAGCTCCTACTTCACTCCTATGTCGAGCCTGCAAGAAGCTCCTAACATGGGATCACTAGAATTCGCTCATGCATTAAATACAACCATAAAAACCTAGTACACATCGGTTCATGTTTCTTAAGACGTTCAAGCAAATTACACAATGGAGATCTGCCTGTTTTCTTAAGCCTAACATTGAAATCATTCATCCATTACAACCATAAACAAGCAATCAACCTATAATCAACATCTAGGTTTCATTACATCTAAGCAAACACACAATAGATCTAGCCTAGCATGTTAAAATCAAGACAAGCGTAAGATATATTCAAATAACACATAGACATATTGAATGAATTGAAAGGATACTTATCTCAATTGAACATGAAGGGTTTCAAGGGGTGAAAACCCTTGAAAATACTGTTACAAACGAGATAGGGTTTATTAGGTTCGGCCCTAAAATTCTCCACACAAGTTCCTCTCTTAATGAATGAAAATTAGAAAAGTATATATAGATTTCATGAGGTGACGGCGTCAAGAGGAAAGTTCTGACGCCGTCATCTCGCCGCCAAAAATATTCTCGGATTGCCTAGATCCAGATCTGACGCCGTCATGTGTATTTCTGCTCTTGGCCGTTACCACTTTTACTCTTGACGCCCTTGTTCTGACGTCGTCACATTTTCTCTGGGCCGTCATCCATTTTGCTCATGACGCCGTCATAAAATCCTTCTTGACGCCGTCATCTACTGTGTTGAGGATCGATTACACGGTAAGGTGGTTAAACCTTCGTTCTTTGTGTATGAGATATGTTTGTGTGAATATGATTAAGTATGCGGAATCTACTTAACCACACTTAGAAGATTTATGTTTATTGTTATGGAAATGGAATAGTTAACACCAAACGATTCAATATTATTCAAAAAATAATACGAGTGATCTTTAGCTTATCACTAGGGTTACAAAGACCTTGAATCTTATGTTTGTTCTTTCTATTGTCTGTATATGAGAGTTGTGTATGGCATTGTCACACTTATCTACATATCTAAGATTTTCCTTTTATAGTCCAAGGAAATATCTTTTACAAACTACATGACTCAACAAATAACTAGCTTATGACTAATCACTATTCTAGCTTAGTCATACAAGATACATCATGTATCTAGGATAAACAACTCACTTGGAGTGTTCAATTTGATGACTAGAACTAAGATATTATCTTATTATGCAAGTGTTGAATAAGTCATTCTTATCTACACAGCTGTTTGTTATGAGTCATAGCTGCAGAGTCATAGCAGCAGCAGAATCAAGCAGCAGTATTCATCAGCAGTAGGATTCAGCAGCAGAATCACCTTCAGTGGAAATAGTCTTCAGCAGAATCTCCTTCAGTGGAAACTCGCTTTGTGCTTTATCAGCAGAATCATACTTGTCGTATTTTCATTAAACCTTTATGCTGAATCTTCTGATTCTTGTGCTTATTTAATTCCTAACAATCCTCCCCTAAACATGTGAATCACATTCAAACATGTTTTTTTTTTTAATTAAATGAGGACTTTGTAAAGATCTTTCAAACACTTCATTGTCAGATTTGGTTGATCTGAACTTTCTTCTCTTCTGAGTGAATGATCTTATCTTTCTCTGGAACTTATCTGCTTTCTGATCTTTCAACAAGTGATGAACAAACGTAGTGAACTGAAATTGAATCTTTTCAACTTTTTGACCTAGATAGAACTTTCTCCTTTGAAATGCTTCATCCTTTCTGAATACAACATTTAAGAATGTTCTTGTCATTTTCAACCTCTATGTCATCATCTTGTATGATCTTGTCTTTTCTTTTGGTTAATCTTCCTTAAACTGGGCTTGAATTTCCTCCCCTGAGATTCAAATATCATCTTATATTGATATCCTCCCCTTGTTTGAAAGATTTTCTCACAATCATAACATCATCATCTGATCTAGCATTTTTCCATGTTTTCAGACAATTTGTACATGAAGCCATCAATTCCTTAAGAGTTTAAGATTCTGCCCTCATCACTTCTAGGTGTGTTAACTCATATGAGAGGTGATTCAATGGACGTTTTTGACTCATGGTCCATCTGATGATGGTTTTTAAAGTCATCTTTTAAAAATCCTTTTAAGAAACTTTTGCCTTAGCAGTATGTATATGATTTTATTATGAAAAATCATACTGCTTACAACCATTTTGAAGGGATTAAGTGTGTAACAGACACTTAGTCAAAATTTCGGTTTAAAGCAACCTCTGGTTGTGTGAGAACCAATGTTTTCAGTTATAAATAACCGCCTGTGTATAGATAAACCTATTCAAAAGGCTTTCTTTACAGGGTTTCCAGCTCGTGGCATTTGTTACCTCTAACACAAGTGTTAGATTCACTGTTGCTCGCTGTTCTTTCTATCAGATATCCGTAGATTAGTCACATTATACTTGAGAGTATAAAATGATAGAAAGTGAGTTGTATCAGTTTATTAACTGATAAACTAATTTATCAATTCAATGTGAAACATCATAATCAGATTTCAAGAAAGAAGTTTTAAGGAGTTTTGATGTCCCAAACTTTTTCTATCATGAACCTATTATATCAGCAGCAATGATCAGCTTTCAGCATCAATGATCAGCAGATTTCACTTGAAATAACCTTTCAGCTTAAATATTCATACCTGAAATTGTTAGTCTAAAACCAAAAGAACAAAGTACAAAGTACTTGCCTTGAATTAGAATAATGCATAGGACTAACTGTATGAATAATTTCAAATATTGTTAATAGTAGTCTTAAATAACAAAGTTAGATGCATTAACAAAAATCTATATACAAAAACACATTATATTGAAAATTTTAAAGATTAAGCATTCCAATACTTGCTACCAAGTACTGAAATCTACCAACATCAAAAGCTTTGGTAAGAAGATCTGCAAAGTTTTGATCTGAAGCAATTTTCATTACTTGAATTAACCTTTTCTCATTGCAATCTCTTATAAAATGATGTCTTATTTCAATGTGTTTTGTTTTAGAATGTTGCACTGGATTTTTAATAATGCAAATTGTACTACTATTATCAATATGAATTATGGTATGTAAGAAATTGTACCCATAATCAAGAAGTTGGTTTTGAAGCCATAGAACTTGACCACAGCAACTTGCAGCAGCTACATATTCAGCTTCAGTTGTTGAATTTGCCACAATTGTTTGCTTCTTACACTGCCATGAGATAAGTCTGCATCCAAGGAATTGACATCCTCCGGTTGTTGACTTTCTGTCCAAGCTAGCACCAGCATAGTCACTGTCTGAGAATGCTATCAAATCAAAAGGTGATTCTCTAGAATACCATAAACCCAACCTTGGTTGACCTTTGAGATATCTAAAAATTCTTTTGACTGCTGTTAAATGAGAAACCTTTGGAGTTACTTGAAATCTTGCACATGCACAAACAGAGAACATGATATCAGGTCTTGATGATGTAAGATACATCAAAGAACCTATCATAGATCTGTATGTGTGTACATCCACATTTTCTCCATCTGCATCTTTAAGAAGTGGCTTCTCAGGATCCATTGGTGTGCTTGCTATTTTTGAATCAGCAAATTGAAATTTTCTAAGAATCCCTGCAACATATTTGTCTTGACTAATAAATATGCCTTCAGATGATTGCTTAACTTGCAGACCCAAAAAGAATGTAAGTTCTCCCATAGAACTCATCTGAAACTTATCTTTCATAAGTTTTTCAAAGTCTAAACACATCTCCTTCCTTGTAGATCCAAAGATAATGTCATCCACATACACCTGTACTAACAGAAGATCTTTCTTGTGTTGTTTGATGAAAAGTGTCTGATCAATCTTTCCTCTTTGAAATCCATTCTCTAATAAATAGGAAGCTAGTGTTGCATACCAAGCTCTTGGTGTCTGATGTAGGCCATATAGAGCTTTAACTACCTTGTACACTTTGTCTGGATGGTCAGGATCAGTGAAGCCTGGAGGTTGTGTAACATACACCTCTTCTTCAATTGAACCATATAAAAATGCACTCTTGACATCCATTTGGTAAACTGTGAAGTTCATAAATGAAGCATAAGCTAAGAAAAGCCTAATTGCCTCAATTCGAGCTACTGGAGCATAAACCTCATCATAGTCTATCCCTTCTTCTTGTGTGTACCCTTGTGCTACTAATCTAGCCTTATTCTTAATCACTATGCCTCTTTCATCCCTTTTATTTCTAAAAACCCATCTAGTGCCAATTACCCTTACACCACTAGGTAAATCAACTAGCACCCAGACCTTTTGAATCTTGAACTGAAGAAGCTCCTCTTGCATAGCCTCTAACCAGCTTGAATTCTCTAGGGCTTTATGAATATTCTTTGGTTCTTCTTGTGAGAGAAAACATACAAACAAACAAGAGTTTGAAGACTCATGTTGCTTTGAAGCATAAAGGGCATCAAGAATCCCTTTTTGATCTGAAGACATCAATTGTTGTCTTGTCTTCACACCAGATTGTACATCTCCAATCACATTTTCTAGGGAGTGGACTTTGTGAATTCGTGTTTGTGGAGTGGAAGGAACTTGATAATCAGATGGAATATTGCACAAATCCACCTCATCTTCTGAAAAGTCTGATTTTGTTTCTTCTGAAGGACTATCAGCAGAGACAATTTGCTTATCAGCAGGAATTGTTTGATCATCAGCGGGAACATTTTGCTCATCAGCAGGAACATTTTGCTGTTCTTCTGTTCTTCCTTCTCTGATTTTATCTTCAACATCTTCTTTAGCTTTGCCAGAAGAAGATTCTCCATTGGTTGAAGTTGATTCCACATTGGTATTTGACCATATTGGCATCATCACATAATCTTGATGTGTCTTCTTGTCTAACCTTGCCTCATCTGTTGCTTGTGAACCTGAAAAATCATTAGTTTCTGCAACAACAGGCACATAATTCATTGAATGGGTTAGAGTTTCAAGATCAAATAGCCATTTTGGTCCTTGACCTTCTACATTAGACTTGTTCTCTAAGAACTCTATATGTAGACTCTCTTCTACTCTCTTAGTTCTTATGTTGTATACTCTAAAAGCTTTGCTATTGAGAGAATATCCAACAAAGAAACCTTCATCTGCTTTACCATCAAATTTTCTCAAATGGTCTAAGGTATTCAGAATTGTCACATGACATCCAAAAGGTCTAAGAAATCCTATTGCAGGAGTTCTACCTCTAAAAAGTTCATATGATGTCTTATTGTGAGGCTGTACTATTAAAACTCTGTTCTGAACATAACAAGCAGTGTTGACTGCTTCGGCCCAAAAAGTTATAGGCAACTTTGAATCAGCTAACATAGTTCTAGCAGCTTCTATTAGTGTTCTATTCTTTCTTTCAGCTACTCCATTCTGTTGAGGAGTTCTAGCAACACTAAATTCTCTCTTAATACCTTTTTCTTTGCAGAAATCATCCATAACTCTATTTTTGAATTCTGTTCCATTATCACATCTAATGACTTTTACTCTTTTGCTTACTAGGTTTTTTATCTCTGTAATGAAAGTCTTAAGGATGTTTGATGTCTCATCCTTAGTACCTAAAAAGAATACCCATGTAAATCTACTATAGTCATCAGTAACAACTAGACAAAATCTCATATGCATTATACTACTTACTGAAACAGGTCCAAATAAGTCCATATGAAGCATAAACAATGATTGATTGATAGAGTTAAAAATCTTGGGCTTACAAGCGACTTTGTGTTGTTTGCCTTTAAGACAAGCAATGCATGTTTGATCATTTTCAAAACGTTTTTTAGGTAAACCTCTTACCAAACCATTCTTAACAATTTTATTTATGGTTTTGAAGTTAATATGACCAAGTCTCCTAAGCCATAACATAGATTCATCTAATGTGGCCTTTGCAACAAGACAAGTTAAAGCATCTTTAGAAACAATGTTATTCATATCAACACTGTACATATTGCCCTTCCTAGGAATTTTAAGAAGTACTTGACTTTCATCAGGCATCTTAAAATCAGGAGAAAGTACAAGACATTCAGTCTCAGTAAAAAGAACATTATTCTTTCTGTCACACATTTGTGAGACACTAAAGAGATTATACTTAAGCTCTTGCACATAAAACACATCTTCAAAATCTAATTTACTGGTTTTGATAGTACCTTTACCAGTAATCTTTCCACCAATTCCTCCTCCAAAGGTAACATATCCACCATCAATTGATTGAAAGTTGGAAAGATAAGACATGTTGCCTGTCATGTGCCTTGAACATCCACTATCTGAATATCCTTGATCTTCATGATCTGTTGGTGAATGTCCCTACACAAATTAAAAGAATTAGTTTTCTTTGGGGATCCAAGCCAACACTGACTTGGATCTGCCTCTTGCATCAATGAAATGTAATCTCTTGAGGACTGTTGATGCAACATTGGATTTAAGAATCCAACATGCTGAGGCCTTAACAGCATTTGCCCTGTTTTCCTTAGCAGCAGTATGCTTAGCAGAAGAAACTGCTAGCTTTGTAGTTGTACCCTTTGGTCTCTAAACTTGTTTTTGGACCACTGCTTTTGTTTGAATGGGCCTTTGAACAATATTAGATGCATGTTTGAAAGTTGTTTTTGCACCCTTAATTGTTGATTTTGGGTAAACAATCATATATGGTTTTTCAGCAGAAACCATTTTCCTTTCAGCAGGAACAGTTTTTGTGACTGTTTTGGATTTTGATCTCTTAGAATTAGAGTGAAAATGAGATTTAGGTGTTTGCCTTTTGTAGTTCACTCTATTACTTTTATACCCAGATACCCATTGGTTGCAGAAAGCTGCAAGATGGTCAAAACTACCACAAATGAAACAAGCTTTATTGTGAAAAGCAAAGTCATCACCTAGTTGGTAAGACTTGAGGTTATTCCAATTTCTTTGGTTACCTCTGGGCTTGTTTGTGGTTCTATATTGTTCACAATATCTAACTGGTTGCCTAACATATTTTTCATTGGTTTTAGGCCTATCAGTATTGTGTTTGACTATCTTAGGAACTCTTGTTCTTGCTTTCTTAACCACTTCAGGTTTAGACATAACCTGTTTATTTATAAAGGACACCTTGTCCTGAAAAAGTAATGTTTTACATGAACATTTACTTTCTTTCTTAGGCTCATCAGCTACTATGTTAGAGTTTGGTTGAACTCCTTATTGTAACTCAGGTAGCTGAAATTCAGGCAATCCTGAATGTTCTAGGTCGATCCCTGAGGGTTTTGGGATACCTCTATAAGGGGGTGGGGCTGCATTATATCCTAATCCTGACTTAACTTTATTATTCACTTGACTGTCTATTATTTTGTTTACATTTTTAGAAGCATGTTCAAGCTTCTCTTTAGTCAATTGAATGTTTTCTTTCTCAGTCTTAACCCTATCCAATGCTTCTTTTAAGGCCTCAATAATTTGATCTTTAAATTGATTATCATTTTCAAGTAAAGTTTTAGCATCAGTAAAGGTAAGTTCATTCCTTTTATAGTGTAGGATTTGCCTCTCTGCAGATTCTAAACCACTTTTATAATTGAAACAATCTAGATCAGATTTGGCGTATCGAACCTTTTGGTCATCATACTATTTAATTAAGATTTTTAAGTCTTTAAGAGCAGTACAAGTATTTGAACAGGTTTTATGATCATGTACCTCAGGTGCAGTAAATGCCATAAGAGCCATCTGTGAAGAACCCATTTCTTCATCATCCATGAAGCTCCAATCAAAACCTAACCCATCAATTGCTACCATAGCTTTTGGTTCAGACATCTCCCCTGTATTGGATTTTCTTCCAACATCTCTATTTCTGCTATCTTGCTGTCTTGGCCTTCTACATTCTCTTGAGAAGTGTCCCATCTTGTGACAGTTGTAGCATTCTATCTTTGACTTGTCATAACCAGCAGGTTCATTGCTACTGATTGTGATCTTCTTCCCTGTCCTTTGATAGAATTTCTTAGCTCTCATGCTAAGAAGAGAAATTTGCCATTTTAGATCCATTTCCTCCAGATCATCATCATTGATCTCTTGAAGGTCTTCATGAGTTAACATGGATCCATTATGTTTGCTTGTGAAGAAAGCACAACATGTTTTCTCATCCAAAATTCCAAAAGTACTGCTTGATGAACTTGCAGCACTTGCAACATCATGAACTTTTTCATTAGTAACTGGAACTGAATTACTAGGAGATGACATAAATGCCATGTTCCCAGTGCTTGAACTAGTACCTCCAGTTTTCTTCAAATCTTGCTCAACAATCTTAAAGTTGCTATACAGATCCATAAGATCCATGGTGTCAATGTCTGACTTGTTCTTCCAGACAACAACATGCATAGCCCATTCTTCAGGTAAGCTTCTCAGAAATTTTGAGCTTAAATCTTCTTGAGGTATTTCAACTCCAAGAATAGCAAGTTGACTCACAATATTCTGTAGCCTGTTGAACATATGGTCTAAAGATTCATGGTTAGTTGATGTGAAATTTTCAAACTGTTGCTTAAGAAGAGTCTTCTGGGTCTTCTTGGTGGCTTCATTCCCACCATACCTTGCAATAATGGCCTCAAATAGTGACTTTGCATATTTGAATTTGCTGAAGTTTATAAGTTGATCATTTGGAATGGTCATCATCAGCATGCTTCTGGCCTTTAGGTCATTCTTCTTCTTAATTCTGTCTTCTGCAGTTTGTGGCTTAGTTTGCAGCTTATCAACTTCCTTACCATCAATTGTTGATGTAGTGGTTGTAGGCTTGTAAGAATCTCCATCTTCAATGATTTCCCACAGTGCATAATCTTGCACTTGAAAATATTGTTCTATTCTTAACCTCCACATCTCAAACTCATTCTGTTTGAGCATTGGTAACTTAGCAGCAACATTTGTTTGAATAGACTCAACATCCATTTCTAACTTCTTCTTCTAAAACAAAAATATCAACATGTAGCTCTGATACCACTTGTTGAGGATCGATTACACGGTAAGGTGGTTAAACCTTCGTTCTTTGTGTATGAGATATGTTTGTGTGAATATGATTAAGTATGCGGAATCTACTTAACCACACTTAGAAGATTTATGTTTATTGTTATGGAAATGGAATAGTTAACACCAAACGATTCAATATTATTCAAAAAATAATACGAGTGATCTTTAGCTTATCACTAGGGTTACAAAGACCTTGAATCTTATGTTTGTTCTTTCTATTGTCTGTATATGAGAGTTGTGTATGGCATTGTCACACTTATCTACATATCTAAGATTTTCCTTTTATAGTCCAAGGAAATATCTTTTACAAACTACATGACTCAACAAATAACTAGCTTATGACTAATCACTATTCTAGCTTAGTCATACAAGATACATCATGTATCTAGGATAAACAACTCACTTGGAGTGTTCAATTTGATGACTAGAACTAAGATATTATCTTATTATGCAAGTGTTGAATAAGTCATTCTTATCTACACAGCTGTTTGTTATGAGTCATAGCTGCAGAGTCATAGCAGCAGCAGAATCAAGCAGCAGTATTCATCAGCAGCAGAATCACCTTCAGTGGAAATAGTCTTCAGCAGAATCTCCTTCAGTGGAAACTCGCTTTGTGCTTTATCAGCAGAATCATACTTGTCGTATTTTCATTAAACCTTTATGCTGAATCTTCTGATTCTTGTGCTTATTTAATTCCTAACATACTGTTCCGAGCAAGAAAAATTAAGACTTTGCCGTTTTCTTCACTTTTATGCTCCAAAAACGTCCAAAATGCTTCCTTTTCCAGAATTCACTCCCAAAGTACATAAAATCACAAAAGGAACGATTTAGGGCAATATTTGATCAAATAAATTCCAATTCCGGCTTAAATGACCCCCTAAAAACGGTTCATTTTTCGCCTTATCAACTATATTAATTTTGCAATGTAAAACGGTGTCGTAATATGACTTTTATGCAGCCAATTGGCTGTAGGTAATCGTAGGTAAGGTTTCCCCATATATATATATATATATATATATATATATATATATATATATATATATATATATAGAATGGTGAGAGAGAATAAGAAAGTGCAGAGAAAGTGATACAGAGTTTAAAAAGTGAAGGAATGATATATTTGATGAAAGAAACTTTCACGGACACAATTTTTGCATTTATGATGATGAGTTTGAAAAGAGGAAGAGGAAAGTGCGTGGCTAATGATGAAGTCACGTGATAGGTATGACTGTGAGTCTAGTTACAAGACTCGTTAATTAAGAAAAACACTTCATGAGAGTCTACCCCATGCTTATCCTTTTTATTTTATGCATTTGTGTTTACGCTCAAATGCAACATGTTTTTATAAGCGTTATCATAGTTTTTATCTATGTATTTTGGTTATTATAATGAACATATGGTACTTAATGACGCATGTTTGCTATTTTAGGTTCGTTGAAGGTTATGTGAAGGAAAAGGAAATAAGCCAAAAATGAAGATTTATACAAAGGCCTATCATTTCCCAACATGCCTCATACAAACTCCGATTTTGGTGATTCAAAAGAAAAAGAAAAGAGGAAACAAAGATCTACAACTTTGGTTTTGACCATTTTTGGTCACGAAGGGCTAAATTCTGGCGGAATGGTTTTGAAAATGCCGAAAAAGTCAAACAGGCAAAAACTGGTGGTTTACAAATGTAACTAGTGGTTTCGGAAACCTAGAATCGACGGACCCCATTGTTTGCCAGCGGTTTTGTCACTCTGTAGCCAAATTTGGCATTTATGAAGAGAATTAAGCGACCGTTAACACCAAGGCAGATTATCTCACTTGTGTTAACTCCTAAAAGATGTGTTTGAGTGCTTTTATGACATTCCTTGGGCAAAAGGGTTCCCAGTGGTATAAGCCACCATTTTGATCAAGAAAAAGAGTTCCACCACATAACAACCACTTGGGAGAATTCTCTCCTACCACACCCGCTCATTTCCAGAAGTGTTGGGGGGTTAGTTTGGTCACCATTTCCAGTTTATACATGAGCCTTGAATCTCACATTGAAGAAGAACCAATCAAATAATCCATACATCACCGACAATCCTTATTACCAGACACACCCAAAATCGTGTACTTGCAATAGGAGGCTGATTTCCAGAAGTTCTTAGGTTGGAGGATTTGTATTTTGGTGGTTGTTTTTTGTTAGAATCATTGGCATATCCTTTAGTTGGAATTCTAGCATTTAATACGTTGATCTCTAAAGCCTTTGTATACTTTCTTTTAATATAATGATGTTTAAAGTACTTGCTTGTGTTGATTCCATGTTTCTCGTCATGTGAAATGATCTCTTAATGCTTGTTTGGATTATATGAGAACTTGTGATAAACAGATCTATTATAGTGTTTGTTTGAATTATGATGAAAACATTATATTTAATTAAATTGGAACTTATTCTTGTTTATTGTTTTGGTTATTCATTATTGATTCTATGGGTCAAAAGGATTCTCAGTAATGGTTAGTTCCAATTCATTTGTCACAACTCGTAATTTCTGGTCATTTTCCAAACCTCGACAATTTACTATTCACAAGTTACTATTCATCATTTACTATTCATCGATCACTATTCATCGTTTTCGAGGTCAATTCGACATTCTGAGAAGCGTTCAGAAATTTTACTATTCACTTGACATTATTCATTTCCGGAAGAAATATCACTATTCACGTGCATTACTCATGTCATCGTAAAATTAGTTTACGAGTATGTAAATTCGCGTAACCGTATTGGTTCAGGAGCGAATTCATGCATCATTACCAGGGACATTTCATACGGACTAGAAATAGGCGTATCATCATTAGGACACTTGCATACTATTCCACTCGTAGGATAATTAAATTAATACTTTTGGTAAAATTAACTTTGACGTATAATTATTTCTATATAAACGTTAACAAACGATCAATAATGTGACTAACACGTCCGACACTCCCGACTATGATCCCAATATATTTTTATATTCATTTTGATAATATAAAAATTATAATATTAATTTACCCGGTATTTTGGAAATTTATTTATTTCATATCGTACGCCTAATTTATTTACGACGGTTTTCGTAGAAATTAGACAATAATTATCTAAACACTCAATACTTGTACCCAACATATTTTTTACAAGTTTTACGACTTTATTATGTCCCGAATAACTTCAATAAAACTTATTTCTAGCAAACCCGGTACCCGATAAAACCTAAAACCAACTAATACTACACAATACCACTAACTTCCTAAATTAAATCCTAAGACAAACCCCCCCCCCCCTTTTCCTCCTTTTGGTGGCTGGCCTAGCCCCCCCTGGTCCTCACATGCTAATCCCACCAACACTCTTAAATGCTCACCTAAATATTGTCTCCTAAGTAGATATTATCACATTTCATCTCATTTCTTTCTCATAAAAACACAAGTCCAAGAAAACTTTTCTCTCATTTTCTCTCCATGGGGTGCTCGGCCTAGGGTAATCCAAGAAGCAAGAACAACAATTTTTCAAAGATCATAGTGTAATCTTGTTCATATAGTTATCCTTGTTAGAGTTTTGAAATAAAAACTCAAGGTTTACTTAGGTTTTCATCCTCAAATCTCCTTCATCCTCCAAGTAAGTATAACAAACTCATTTCATAATTTTTACAAGTTTCATATGTTATATATACTAGATCTACATGCATATGCTATTTATACCACTTTATTTTATAAACTTTTAACTTTGAAAGCTTAGAAGGTGATTATAGTTAGATCCTTGTTAGATCCACTTGGTTTATGATGTTTAGGAACCCATGACACCCTAAGAAGGTGTATGGTAGGATTAGACTAGTTTTGTGGTGATTGAAAGTGGTTTGGTTGAAGTTGGAACAAGTTTGAAACTAGGAAAATGATTTTTGAAACTATTTATTTACCTACTGTCCTTATTTTAAAAACGTGGGAAACTCAGGAACTCAGGGGTAATTTTTTACCAAAGATTTAGAAAATACTTTCAAAAACGAAACTTTAGGCGAAAGAACAGATTAAAACGAGCTTGTAACGAAGAAGTTATGATTTTTGCAAATTAATTGACGAAAACTATTTCCTGAAAAACTGCATGCTGTTTGGAAATTTTCGACGGACAAATAGAAGCGTTAAACGTAACCTAGAGGAGCCGAGTTATCAAAAATATATTAGTACTTACTAAAACGAATCCGTGGACATAAAGAACGAGGAAAATGAACTTAAAACGACCAAGTTATACGCGTTTTAACATCGTCAAAACTATATATATATATATATATATATATATATATATATATATATATATATATATATATATATATATATATATACATATATATATATATATATATATATATATATATATATATATATATATATACATATATATATATACATATATATATATATATATATATATATATATATATATATATATATATATATATATATATAGTCACTACTAGAAAATAATAATTTACGCACTAAATGGTATATTTTCTAGAAATGTTACTAAGGACTATATTATTAACAATTGAAATACGTATGACCCAAAAGAATATTTATACGACTTAACGACGTTATTTTAAGGTTTTCGATACGAGGAAATATAACGCTAACATTTTTATACGATATATATTACGACAAGTTTTTATAACTCCAATTGGACTTATTTTTCCTAAGTATGGAAAGTATTTTATTTGACAATAACTAATATTTCCAAATTACGAGTGGTATTGGTATCATGTGCATGTGCATTCATTACATCACGGCATGATCTAAATTAGATCACATTCATTCATTTAGGTTGCGGCTAGTGTTCGCGCCTTGTTGTCCCGATCATTCCATCACTTTGTACTATCATTTCGAGGTGAGTCATAGCCCCACTTTTACTTGTTTAATTACTTTATAAACTCTTTGGGGGAGATACATGCTTAAATACTTGTTTTATACTTTTATACGATTTGAATTACTTTTTGGAGGAGAATACGCTACTTTAATTATTTTTGTACAATGCCAAAGTATTAAATTCCATACATTGCTTAAGTTGCCTTATTACCACGACATAAGTCCCCTTTAATATCATGGACCGTTAATTAAGGTGCAAGCGAGAGTGAGTGGATAGATCTATCGAGGGTGACTCCTCCATTCGTGTTTGGGTTGCTCCATAAGGAAAACGAATGCATTTCATTTCTAATATATTACGAGTGTCTGGTAAACACTCATTTGGGGCCAAGTAACGTCTAGCTTCGGTGTCATGAGCTTAAGAGACAATGTAGTTTTACGACTGAAAAACTTATTACTTTACTTATACTTGGGCTATTGTATATACGATTAAAGTTATATACTGATGGGTTTTATAAACTTGGTTACTGATTTATTACTGAATTACGATGCCTTTGCATCAATCTTATTACTGATTTATGATGCCTTTGCATCAATCTTATTACTGATTTATGATGCCTTTGCATCAATCTTATTACTGATTTACGATGCCTTTGCATCAACCTTATTACGGATTTACGATGTTTTTACTGGGAAATTCTTCTCTCCAAATGTTTTACCATACCTGCTTGTTCTCTAAAATCTATGAACTCACCAACCTCATGTTGACACTTTAGCATGTATTTTCAGGTTATTAAGGTAGCTCATGTTGCATGCATTTGGACCTTCATGGAGTCGCGGAGACGAAGCGTCTGACTATATTTTCTGCACTTATGAAACGTTTGATCTTGTTGAACTTATTTTATCTAAATTGGCAACATCTTTTGGGACCTAAGTTTTGTAAACTCTGAATGTTTTAACGATCAAACGATGTATTTTTCCAAACGACACTTTAGGTCGTTCAATATGACTGTAACTGTGGTGCTATGACAGTCACCCCCAGGTATTCCATTCCGCTGCCATACAGGTAAATTGGGGGTGTGACATCATTAGTCAACAAATGTTTTGGTTTTGTACTTGTGGAAATTGTATGAGAAAATTGGTAAACAAATAAGTGATGGTTTAATTTGGATTAAGGTCGAAAGGAGTCTTTTTAATATGTGTTCTAATATCTTTCAAGTAAATGGAACTTAATAAATCGATGACATCAAAGTCTATGGGTCGAAAAGATTCTTTCTTGTTGTTGGTTTAAACACGATTCTCATCATATGACCATTCGATTGAGACTTGTGTAAATTTGATTTATAAAACAATTGATTTATTATTATCGTTTGATGACCATTCAATGATAATTTCTTTTCCAAACAATCATCCTAATATCCATGTGATCATTTGTCCAAACAAGTATGTTCTTTCGGTGTTTGCATCATCCTAAATTGCTTTCCATATTGCTTTCTTGGTCGTTTGATATGTGACAATCATAACCACCATCCTTGTTCCTTGCTTAAATAATCAAACAACACGTGAGTGCAACCAAGTCTCTTGGGACGACATTGACTTACCATATCTAACTACACAAGATAAGTGCATACTTGCCTGAATGTGTTCCTAGTTAACTGATAATTTTAGGTTATAAATTTAAAGCCTTTTGGACGCATCAAGTTTTGGCGCCGTTGTCGGAGACTTATTTGTTGTTCTGATGTGTTTCTTTGTTGCTTGTTAAATTGAGTTTTTGTTGAATTGCTTGTTTCTTTGTTATAATTTGGCATCGTTAAAATCAAAATTTTGACTCTGTTGCTGGGGATTTGTGTTTGCACTTAATTGTTTGTTTGTTCGTTTGAATGCTATATTGCTTGTTTCCTTACTTGATAATAATTTTGGCTTCGGCACCATCAAGTTTTTGGTGTCGGGGACTTGTGAATGCTCTTGATGTTTGCTTTAATGTTTGACTTGCGTTTATTCGAAAAAGTGTCTCATTGCTCTTTGCTTAATGATCATGACATCAAAATCAAGTTTTTGATGTTGGGATATGATTTATGTGTTTTAAGTGTTAATTTCAATGTTTGCTTGCCTTATTTTCGCTCGGAATCAATCAGATAATTAAAGACCTAATTTTTTTTTTTTTTTTTTTTTTTTTTTTTTTATCAAAATCGAATTTCCGGCGGATTGCTTTCATACTGCCGGAATTTGGGTGTTCTAAAAAAAAAATAATAATAAGAATAAGAGGAAACCGCAAAATCCATCCTTGTCACAAAAGCAAAAGACGAAAATTTCCCTCATGTTAAAACCACGTTAACAGGTAACGAAAAAAAATATTTGTGTCGTTTGTCTCTATTAACGAAAAACTGTAGATGTCAAAACTTTTCAGACAAAAATATAACTATGAAATTTGACAAACTACAAAAATATATTTTGAAGTTTTTTTTTGAACCAAGTATTTTGAAGTTTATTCTAATTCTAAAAAAAATATAACAAAAAAGGTTGTGAAACATTTCCCATAAATTTCGTGTCTTTAAACTACTCTCTAAGAGAACGGCTGCTAGCGCAGTTGGTTCTCATCGAAGTCCTTAAGTGAAGGGCTCAGCTTCCGTTTCGGCGGGGGTTCGAGTCCGGATGAGGCAGGGTTTATTCCAACATTAAGTGTCGTGCCCTCGGGCGGCTTGTGTTGGAGGTTTTCCCCCCATCGGGTTTTCGAGGGTTGTGGGCTCTTCCCGGGGGCTCTAGTCGAGCGCCAATGGTCTATGACTATGCTGTCTCGCTATCCCAGATACTGGAAACTCACCTTTCAAAAAAAAAAACTACTCTCTAAAAGACAAAAAACATTTTACATGAAGAAAGGAAAAGAGTGTTTTCAATAACCAAACAAAAGAACTTGACTTCCCTGACTGTGCACATCACGTGCTCCATTATCACATGACTTCACCAGTCTCCCTCCACTTCCCCCCAATCATATTCTCTCTCTCTCTCTCTCACCTGCACATTCACACACACGCACTAAAAACACTCTTCTTTTCACACACCCAAATCAGCAAACACCATATTTTTAGGGTTTTCTTTTTTATAAAACACTAGTCATAAGTTTTTTATAAAATTTTATGTGATTAAGTTTTTTATAAAAAAATGGGCTGTTTTCAGTCCAAAACTGCTAATGTTCAATCCCCTGATCAAGTTCCTGAATCTAAACCAGATCCAGGTTCAAGATTTACCTTTTTCACTTTTTACTATGTCTTTTTTTACTGTCTTTTTATCATTATTGTAGTGTTGAGTTGATATCTAGATGTTAAAGTTTGTAACTCTAGATGATTAGCTTGTGATTCTTGCATTGTAGTGTGAAAGAAGCTTTTTACTTAGTGTGTGTTCTGTTAGATTATTGTGATTGTTGTACTGTTAATGAAGTATATTTTGTTGTTGATTTGATTGTAGTATACTGAAAAATACATTTTACTGTGTGTTTTTTTTAGTTAAGTTAACTATCTTTATTACTTTATTGTACTTGTTGTAGTACTATTGAAGTAGTTAGGACTTAAAGATGATAACCTTAGTTGATGTTGGTTGTTGTTTGTGTCTTTTTTGTTGTTATGTAAATTTGTTGTTGTTTGTTTAATTTTACTGTGTTTTTTTATATTAGTGAAATGAAGTATATTTTTGACACTATTCTGTTTGTTACACTGTTTAGGGGTTTTTGGATTAGCTTATTTTATGGGTTTATCAGCTTAATTATAGAGATTTTCAAAAGCTGATAAGCTTACTTTTTGAGCTTATTGACGTAATAAACTATAAGCTCATAAGCTGGAAAAACTGAGCTTATGAGATTTTTCTAAATATAATAATCCTATATGCCCATAACCTTTAATAAGCTAATCCAAGTTGATAACTTTAGTTGATAGCTTGTTGTTTTGGCATTGGAGTTTGGAATTTGTATTGATTACTTCCATGTTTTGAATAAGATGATGGAGAACAAGTAGCAGGTCAACAGGATCAAGAGCACGCAGTGCCTGTGTTTAAGGAATTTGAGCTAACGGAACTTCGAGCGGCTACAAATGGGTTTAGTAGTGAATTAATCGTTTCGGAAAGTGGTGAAAAGGCTCCTAATGTGGTGTATAGAGGAAAACTAAAGAATAATAAAGTTGTTGCTATTAAGCGGTTTTCGAAGCTATCTTGGCCTGACCCACAACAATTTGTGGTATGCTATACTTGCA
Organism: Artemisia argyi; assembly: GCA_030686995.1. NCBI lineage: Eukaryota > Viridiplantae > Streptophyta > Magnoliopsida > Asterales > Asteraceae > Artemisia > Artemisia argyi. The sequence continues at coordinate 71,067,050 of CM060683.1, forward strand.
TTTTATGATTTTTGTGGTTTTTAGCTGTTGATGTGCATTAAGCTATAGTAGGGTATATGTTATTATGAATTTAGCAAGGAAAAGCTGTTTTAGGAAAGTTATATGATATAATTTTTGTTGCTTTTCTGATTGAAAGAAAAAGTGTAATGAATCAAGTTAGAGTTACATAAAAAGTTGCTACTTTTGGGAATTTGGTAGCTTTTTGTAAAGACAGCCCTTTCTATTAAAATTTAAAAGTAGCTACACGAAGGCTTTGTTCGGGTTAAAGTATATTTTGTGTTCCCTAAAAGCTGCATTGTTTGAAAATTAAAGTCGAATTTGACTAAGAAATGTAGCTTTAACGAACATTATTCTTGAACTATTTTTCAGTTAAAATTTGAGGTGTCTGGGATCTTTATACATGTGAATCAAAACTTACCGAAGAAGTTTGTTACCTTTTAATTTTAGACATCCAGATATTTTGAAAAATTATTTGACTGAAAGCCACTCTCACCCACTCCATGTTTGAATGAAATATCTTTGACTTGGAAATTGACTTTTATTTTCTTATTCTGTGTCTCTTTTGTTTTGAGGATCTTAGAGACTATTTTAGAGATTGGTAATTTACTGATCTTCCCCCTCCTTTGTCCTTTTTTTTTTTTTTTTTTTTTTTTTTGGTATAGAGAGAACACACTGAAGAAGTTTTTGAAGAGTATCTTTGTTCAAGAAACTTGAAATCACAAAAATTATGTTCACTTCATCACCTGTCAAGTTTAGGTCCACTAGAACCTTTATCTGTTTCCCAATGTCATTTGGTATGATATGCTGGTTTAATTTCTGTTGACAATGTTGATTTTTTGGTTGTCAGTTTATACACATATGAAGCAGAATTGGTATTAAATAATAGATCAATGATTTTTTTTTTAAAAAGATACACTGTTCCGTTGCTAACTAAGCTTAGGAAAGCTGTTATCTGGAACTTCTAGTTTGATTTTCAAATTTGAGAAGATAATAGTCCCTTGGTAGGGCGAAAACCCCAATTGGAGTAAGTATAAAGATTTAGGTATACAAATATACCAACTATAGTTTGAAGGTTGTCCATTGTAGTTTACTGTTTAATTAGTTGGTTTACTTTGTTGCATATTTTGATTTCATGATTTGTTTTAGTATGGTACGCAATTGATTCTTTTTTATTCTTAATGAATTCTTTTATAGGCAGAAGCTGCAGGAGTTGGCAAGGTTCGGCATAATAGATTGGTGAATCTAATTGGCTGTTGTGCAGAGGGAGATGAGCGTCTTTTAGTTGCTGAATACATGCCCAATGATACACTCTCAAAGCATCTATTTCACTGTATGAATTCCAAGTTGTTATTTTCATATGCTAACAAACCGTGTGACTCATTTTCCCAATTAAAGTATTTCCCCTAGGCCCCTACGTCCTTTAAATGCAAATTTTTATAGTATGGTTGCTCACTATCCCAAAATAAAGTAGTTTATACTTACTCTCGATACATCAGTTATTACTGTATTAATTCAATAGTTCTTACTTTCATGAATGGCAACAAATAGAACAAAAAGTAGGCTACTTTCCAAGTTCCAACAAAATTAATGTATCTTTTTTTTGCCCCACTATTTGACAAAGTAACATCTACACGCACTAAATAACTACCAAGTAGGTTATGCTTTGTATAACTAAGGTTAAGTAACACGTGAATTATAGAAAGCTCATTTTTGTTTGTATACAGGCTTAAGTTCATTAATAGTGTTTACCTTAGAAGAGAGGGAACGATCTTCAGTAGGTTCAAATTTATTGAGGGATGCTTCATGAAGCCTGTAGTTCCCTAATTCACTACAGATTTTGATTTAAAGATATAAGTTGTTTAGACACAAACACAAGTTTGTGGAATGATGCTTAAAGGTTTTGAAACCAATTTTTAGGAAGTATCTAAAAATATGTAGTTATAAAGCAAGACACATGTTTTTATGGTGTTTGGTGAGTCTTGATTGCTGCAATTGGCTATCTCTCTCAGTTTTCTTATGAGTTGCACTTATAAGCAATCATTCATCCTTCAAGACTGACTTTTAGATAACTTATTTAGGAAGGAGCCATCGTAACTGTTCGCATATAGTCGTGGATGTTTTTTGTTCTTTCAGTCTTTATATAGGCATATTCCTATAATGAGTTCTGATTTTTGGTATATAGGGGATAAACAGCCTTTGCCATGGGAAATGCGTGTTAGAGTTGCTTACCATATTGCACAAGCACTCGAGCATTGCAATGCGGAGAATCGGAAAATATATCACGATTTGAATGCATATAGGGTTCTCTTTGATGAGGTACATTTCTAATAACAACTCTATATCTCCGTTAATATTTAATTGAAGTTATATGTTTAATAACTTAGTACAACAATAGATAGGTCTTAGTGAAGTCAGCTCTAGAGAGGGTATTAGAATGCCTATTATGTTTACTGACAAGAAGTATCAGTTTGTTCCCTTATATTTTGCATGGTATTAAAAGCTGTACCTTTTGCTACAGAGACCCTAGACAAAGTTACTACTCTGCAACAACCCATAATAATTTCCTACATGTGAAAGCACTCCTCTATATTATAGAGTAATTGTGTAAAACTTGCTTAATATAGAACCAGTTTGAACTGTGCAAAGGGACTTGGCGAAGAAAAAAACTATTTTAGCTGTGCAACCTGGGCCCTTTTGTTTTACCTTTTACAAGTGAAATATCATGTAGTTCATATTCAGGATTCAAGCGATGGAGATCTCAAAAATAATAGTAGTATAGTTGTGACTAGACCAACCATATGTTTGTGTTACTTTTTAGGTCTCCTGATGGAATTGTATTCTCACTTCTGTTTAATGTGCTACATGTAGCCTGTTCATGTACCACGAATCATGCTAGCTTTTGCAGATTGGGGGTTGTTGGGGGGGGGGGGGGGGGGGACACAGTTGTATTATGATTTTAATAGTTGACTCGTAGCATCAACTTTACTTGAAACTGAACTTGACCTCGTTTTGATTTAAGTTACTTCTGTGCATCAGGATGGAGACCCTCGCTTATCTAGTTTTGGTTTGATGAAGAATAGTCGTGATGGGAAGAGCTATAGCACTAATCTTGCTTACACTCCTCCCGAGTTTCTGAGAACAGGTATACCTTTTTGAGCTTTAAAATATGCGTTCATGTAATGTACTCCGTGACTGTATGAACCTCTTGCTCCTGAAAGTTGTAACTTCAAAGTCATGTATTCCTTGAAGTAATGCTTCAGTTACGAGATACATCAATGACTAAGTAGGTGAATCACCTCCAAGTGATTAAGGTTCACTAACATTTTCCGAGGACCTATGAAATAACACAAATTGAATATTATGTACTGTTATTTTTGGAGACTAAAATCTTCCTGTACAAACTGAAAACACCCAAAACTTACTTCAGCCACCATGTAAACTCCTAAGTTCGCAGATAGAACTAACATGCAGTCGTTCTTCTATGAAAGTGTGATCATGATTTTAGAATTTGCCTCCTTACCAGTTTGAAACCTGAAAAGAATTTGCTTCTTCATTAACAAGTTGGCAGTAATATTACTTCCAAGGTATGCTACTAACAAGTGGGACTCGAGAATGTAGTTATGTCTTGTATGTTTCAAAACAAAGCAACAACAACAACAAACCCAATCCCGCCGGGGCAGGGTATGGGGTAGGTAGAACGTAGACAGATCCTGCCCCTACCACAGGATACACCCGGAGTAGAGAGACTGCTTCCAATGAGACCACCGGCAAGTGTAGGTGTGCGGGTGAAAGAGCAAAGCAAAAGAGAGCAAAAAAAACGACAGACAATAACAAGCAAAAAAAGGCAAACAAATGCAGTCAATACAAGCAAAAAAGAAAACCAAGAAACCAGGCACAAAGAAAGCAGATAAACCAAAGTAAGCAAACACAGGGCAGAGCAAAGCAACGCACGGGCCTAAAGCTAAGGCAAAGCAATAGCAAGAAAAGCAGGCAAACCTAAGGGAGCAACACAAAGCAAGGCAAAGCAACGCACGGGGCCTAGAACTAAGGCAAAACAAAAACAAGCCAACGCAGAGACAAGTCCACACAGGAACGCCTAAAAAACCTAACCCCCAAAAACACCTAAACCCACAAAGCCCCCGGCCGGAACTACCCGCAAAAAAAGGCAAACAAATGTTTCAAAACAAAGCAATAGTTTTTTAAGGGAATCGCTTTCTTCATATCCTAACTATAAATACCAAAAGTTCAAAGAAGAAATTTTTTTTAAGTCTTGAAGTCCTAACTACACAGTATACACCATATAGGTTCTTTATGAGAAAATGTCTAGAATAGACTGATTCAGGGCTTGAGGACACAATGTTAGTATGTTAGATGATGATGTTCGAGTCTGCTGTCCAGTTGTTGGGCTGTATCCTGCCATTCTGGAGCTGTTTGCTAACATTTCCAGTTCTTGATTGCAATTTCTAGTATTTATGAGCTGATAAAACCATACTTTTCTTGGAAGAGCTAACTGTACGAATATAAATTTGTGTATCGGTTACAATGACATTTTCTTCTACCTCTTGCAGGCAGGGTAATTCCTGAGAGTGTTATTTATAGTTATGGAACTGTCCTGCTGGACCTTTTGAGCGGGAAGCATATCCCTCCAAGCCATGTAATATACATTCTTTTACATATTCCCCCCTTTCACCTTTTCCAAGTTTATAGCTCTTGTCAGTCTCTGATAGTTACTTTTGGTTGTGCATATATCCTATTTAATGATAAGTTAAAATGTCTTGTAATTAGATCACAGGTTTGTGGATCATTTGGTACATTTAATATCTTGAAAGGTTTTTGTTACACATATCAGAAGTTTTGTTCTTATACTTTTCAGGCATTGGATTTAATACGCGGGAAAAATGTTTTGTTGCTGATGGATTCATCCTTGGAAGGACAATATGCAGATGAAGATGCAACTGTGATGGTTGAACTTGCTTCTAAGTGTCTTCAGTACGAGGGTAGAGATCGTCCTGATGTCAAGTTTCTTCTGACAGCAGTGGCACCACTTCAAAAGCAGAAAGAGGTGAATCCATTTTTCTTGTTCTGTTTTATAGAGGTCAAGGGTTCAAACCTCGCCAGCTGTGTAAATTTGGGGATGGCCAGGGAAGGGTCGGAAACGGTCCCTGCATAAACCTGGCGAGGCCGCATACATCTGAGTAAAAAAGGCTCGTCCTCCCTGGATAACCTGAAGAGGGAAAACCCCAATCGTTTTCGTTTTAATGTTACGAACTACTTTTGTGTAGCATGTTGGCATCTGAGCCTAATTAATCTGTGTTTTGAGTCTGTAGGTTGCATCCCATGTCTTAATGGGTCTGACAAAGACTCCGGTGGTGGTTCCAACCTTACTTTCTCCTCTTGGCAAGGCGTGTGCACGAATGGATCTTATTGCAGTACATGACATCTTGCTAAAAACGGGATATAGAGACGAAGAGGGTGCTGAGAATGAGGTGTGCTAACTCTTCTTATTCTAGATTCTGCCAGTTGGTTGGTATAGGTGGCAAAAAAGGCAGATAAGTCCAGACTGTGCGGGTTGGTAATGGGTCAAACCGAGTTGTTTGTATATAGGTTGGGCCTGGTTAGGTTGTGGTTGACCACTTGACCTACATTATTTTTGTCTATTTCTTAGAAATCGTTAATGCGCTAAATACACAAAAGCTATGTATCACAATAATGATCCATGACTTTAAGCTATTTAGGAGGCTATAGACATTAAGAATACACATGGGCGACTTTCAATTTGTTTGACCCGTTCAAGGTAAATCTTAACCATGGTTGTCAAAAGCGAATGCGATTGCAAGGCGCAAAGACCCAAAATCTCGCCTAGGCGAGAGGCGCATAAAAAAACGCGGGCCCGGAAAAAAAAAGCGCAGGGTTGCAATAAACTTTGATTTTGATTCATTTTGTGTTTCTGGTTAGATTCTGGGGTTGCAATAAGATTCACACTGCATTCTAACACTATCCCACTAACTTAATTGGATTAAAACACTCTAAATCAAAAAATCCCAAATCGTACCATGAACCCTAATTTCCAAAATCAAACCAAACGTGTTTCTGGGTATGATTCGATCCTTGTATCATGTTTATAACATGATTCCGACCAAAACCCACCCATTTAATCACACTCCTAGGCCCAAATCGTCGCTTTAAATGTCTGTGAGCCTGAGCCTAGGGTTTTGGGCGCTGTGGGTCCGCCTCGCCGTCGCCTGTCGCCTAGACGCACAAGGCGCTCGCCTTTGACAACACTGATCTTAACCCAAATCGACCCGCTCATTGGTAAATAGGTCGCAAATTGCCACCTTTACTTCCTAACATGTGCTGAAAGATTTGATTTACTGACATGTTATCCTTACGAAGTAAGTGCATTTCAATCTATTGCATGTTTCTTTTTTTAATTTGTGGCTAATTTTGTTTGTTTGTGGTATTGGCATTTTTATGAAGCTATCATTCCAAGAATGGACCCAGCAAGTGCAAGATATGTTAAATACAAAGAAGTTCGGGGATATCGCGTTTAGGGACAAGGATTTCAATGGGTCAGTTGAATACTATTCGAAGGTATATTCCTTAATCCTTATTACTCATTGATTCATATATTGATATTCTTCGATGCATATATGTAATCATTGATTGACCTCCAGGACATAAGAAACTAGGGCTCACCATGGCTTAAATTGAGTATGAGTTTGGTCACTTACAACTAAATAGGTGCCTAAAGGGTGTGTTAGATAACGGGTCAGAATGGGTAGGGGACGAAACAAAAACAGGTCAGACTGGATTGACCAGAAACACTTGCTTTTTCTAACAGTTTGTCTTTTAGATTTATATAAGTGATTAGTGTGTCCAAGTTGATCACAAAATGTAATACAATTTAAAGAATATCACGAATGTTGCAATTTTAGACCTTTTTGACCTGTTTCCGGATAATTTTCTCTGATTTGACTTATTAACCATGGATACTAAGCATAAGTAAATGGATAATAAATGCCACCTTATATACAATACTGTAGAAACGTTCCTGCATTTTATGTGTATCCAAATGACCAAATTGTTGAACTGCAGTTGGTAACGATGATGTCTGTCCCGTCCGGTACTATCTTTGTGAGGCGGGCCCTCTCGTACTTGATGATTGGACAACCAGAACTCGCATTGAGGGATGCAATGCAAGCTCAGGTATGCCTGCCAGAGTGGCCGACTGCTTTTTACATGCAAGCTTTAGCTTTGTCTAAGCTTGGAATGGAAACTGATGCTCAAGACATGCTTAACGATGGGTCATCCTTCGAGGCAAAGAGGCAAAACAGTTGGCGTAATTAAAAATTCGACCAGAAGCAATGTTTATCTGAATCACCACTCACCCTTCTGTCGTAGACTACATTTTTCGATATTAGCATTGTATAAATCACTTTTTAAATGCCGAAGAAACTAGTATTTGAGTTGTGTCATTTCTGTGCCTTTTACTTTAACCTTTCTTTGGAAGTTCTTTACATGCAATAAATTGAAAGAAATGCTGATATACAAACCATGAACCACTTGGAACAAATATATATAACTTGACTTTGTGTTCTTGAGTTTTGTAATAAAGAAAAGTAAAGAAATTTAAAGTAAACATTTTTCTCCCAAAATTGGGAGGAAACGCTTTAACAATGAACAATATCATACCAACTTTCATTACATTTCATTTTCTTTTCCTCCTTAAGTGGTACTCGAGACATGACTTCTTATGTTTCTTTTTCATTTTATTTCTTTTTCTTCCTTAACTCTTAACTCGAAAACACAGTTAATCTACAAAACCAACAAAACCAATTAGCTTCGACATAAAACCCTTGAATCTCAATCAGCTTCTATAAGGTAAAAATCTCATTAGACCATGTAAAATTAGTTGACAAAATGTTGAATATACGGTTAATTACCAATAAATAGTTGTAGTAATTACTTTTGAAAACGTCTATTATCTTTTTTATGCAACTTCAGTTTTTTCTCTAGTTTTTTGCATATCACCAAGATAGTACTGGACTACTGGTTATTGTTTAAATGCTAATTATCTGTGGGCATCAAATTTGGACAAGTGTGTCGTAAATGTGTGTAGTGCAGAGGTTAAGTTGTGTGATTGTGTGAGCTTGCATGTTTGAAAAATACTTTAGGCGCCAATGTGTTAACATTAACTGTCAGATAATAAATTTTCACCAAAACTCCTTAAATTTGTAATTGCTAGAAAAAGCCAGTTCTACCGACATGATGTGCTGATGACTCATGCTCGGGAACAGTAGAAAATTTCAATACAAAATGAATTATTGGAAAGTTGGGCTTGTTGGTTAAAATTCATTTTCTCTCTACAATATTACTACGTGTCTTTTGGTTTTTGTTTTCCTTTTGCAAGAATTGTGATTCTGCAGGACTTTCAAACAGAGATTACTATATAATTGGTTACAAAGTAACACATACGATGCAATGTGCCCTCAAAAGCTTTACCTTCACCTTTACCAAAGAAAGAGCTTCACAAAGAAGAATTCATCAAAACTAAACTAATGAACTCCTTGTATAGGCCAAGGAGGTCAGTAAAACTAAGAAGAATTCATCAAAACTAAATATTAGAATTAGCATACAATAACAATACTAATAACTAGCCTAACTTACATAGCAACCTCTAGAGAATTACTTTTATCACTAACACATTCCCTTTTAAAATGTCTTCCAGGTCATTTGAGCAATCCTTTTTATGAGATGGAAGAGCTATATAAGATCTAAGTGAACTCATTCTTCAACAATTTCACTTTCAGTATCCTTGTTTGGGTTATAAAAAAAGTTTTTGACTCTCGGCGACTAGTCTCTTAAAAGTTCAATAGAAGGGCTTTTGCGTGTTGGCTTCAATCAAAAGATATGTCAACTTATAGTGTTTTTCACCATTCCATAGGCAAATCAAGATGGCAATTCAGGTGGTCAGTGCTCTTTCAGTTAAGTCGTTTGCCATGTCATTGTTTGCTTGGAGCCTTGGAGAACTTTTTTGCGTTAAAGAGATGTGATGTCATTTTGGAACAAGCCACAAATAATTTGCATCAATCTCATTATAACATCGTTTGTCGTGGGCAAAAGTGTAAAACAAAAGCAACAACTTCAAAAAATTAGACCATGTAAATAGTTGTAGTAATTACGGTTAATTACCATTTACATTTTTACCTTATAGAACATGGCATAATTTCTACCACAAAGAATAACAATTCGAGTTTGTTTTGAGGTAATGATTGAAGTCCAATTTCTTATTTGTACGATGTCTTATACTTACGGATGAAAAATACGCCTGATATTATAATTTTTTCCCTCTTTTTTACATTTAGGGATTACTATACCACCTTTGATTCCCTCTTTTTTAGTAATGAGAAAGAATCATGAGAGTTTGAGTAGGTAAATATGATGCTGACATGTGAGAAATGTAGCAAGGTTGACGTGATAGTCTAACAAGTTCCTAATATTCCATTTGTGAGAAATGTAAAAAGTGGGGCTGACGTATTCTGTTGTTAGTAGTGATTATTATGAGGCCCGTGTGTATATTGGGCTTAACCCATTTATGTATTAATGTATTGTGTATTTATAAACTTCGATTGTAGTCATTTGAGATTACGGGGATTTGTATAATCCAATAAAACCTCTAGTGGAGACTTTCGTATTTAAAAAAAAAAATTATTTCTTTATTAAGTAATATTTTAATTAATTATTATTTTTTAATTTATAAATTTTTAAATTCGTTTTGTTGATATATACTACACAAGTAGAAGATAAATACAAAAACTATAAATAAGATGCAAAATTTTTAAATGATTATCTTTAATAATAAAAAACTATAATTTTAAAAAATATAATTATTTATTTTAAAAACTATAATTATAAATCAAACAAAACAAAAGATTAAATTATTTATTTTTTAATAAATAAAAATATCTTATTCAAAAAACTAAAAAAAAAACTCGCGCGTGCGCGGACATTATAACTAGTATATAATAAGATCGGTTCCTTAGTCTCTTTGCTCTTGAAACCCATATAGAATGTTGTGTTAACGATAGATGGATCTTAGAAGATGGTTATGGACTTATGGTCTTATAAATGGGCTTGACATTCTAATCCTAGAGGACATGCTTTGGACGGTATAAATAAGTTAACTCAGCTAATTAGTTTTTCTTTTCTTTATTGCAAATCCCTCACATCAATTTCACTATGAACCCTAAATCTTAATCGAGGCAAAATCAACTCAAATCAAATCCCAAACTACAATTACACATAGGGGAAAAACAATTAAACACTTCCTAAACAAATCCCCCACATCAATTTCACAAAATAAATCGATTCAATTTTTGGATCTCTGATTCAATTTCATGATGGTCAGACTATCACACAACACCGACATAGATGGCTGGACCTGGACCTTTCGGAAGAGTAAGGACAACATCTCTAAACCTATTGGTTATATGGGTAGCTAGGAGGATCATGTTTCTAAGATATCTACATCTATATTTGTCACAAATTTCCTTGACAGTTTTTCTTCCAAGGGCTTGTTTCATTCATGTAAAACGTATAGGCATGTCATAGACGTTTTTATCCCAAATGAGAGGTCAAAAGCAGGTAAGCGGTTTGGATTCGTCCGATTCATTAATGTTTTTAATGTGGAAAGCGACTCCTCCTAAACCAACCAGTCAACCATGTGCAGTTGATAGGCTCACCTAGGAGAAAGTGCAAGTTATTATTGACCGTGGAAATATAGGGAAATCCCCGGGTCGTTAGGTCCCAATGAGATTGAAATTGTATTTTGAACGTTTAAGGGAATGAATGGTACTGAGGACAATAACAAAAATGATTGAGGAATGATTATACTACTGATTGCTTGGTATTTGGATAATATGAAAAGATATAAACAATAACAGAGATACACACAAAAGCACAAATTAGAAAATCAGATAACAGACAGAAAAAAGTGGGTTTTAACAAGTTACAAACTACAGGGGGTACAAGTGAAACTTTTTTAAAACTTAAAATTAAAAGAAAATGTAAAATGAAAATGAAATTATAAAATTGATTATTTTAATATTTAAATATTACTTAATTAATTAAAACTATTAAAAATCTAATTTAAACCTAAGTTAAATTAACAAAAAATTATAAAGATTACAATTTAAACTAAAAACTTGCAAAAATAATTTCTAAACCTTAAAAAGAACTTGAAGAAAGTATAAAAAATGAAAATAAATATTTTTGTCTTTTTATGAGTTTTCTATTAATTAAAAACTACTTACCTTAATTAAACTAATTAAACTATTTTAAATTACTATTAATACCTAAATGACTTATAAAATTATGGAAAAAATTATAAAACTAATTAACCATCACAGGAATCCTAAAAAATTATAAAAACTTCTAAAAATTATATTTTAGGCTAATTTACTAATTAATTACTTATTAATTAATTTAAATCTAATTTAATTAAATTAAATAAGAAAATTAGAAAATGGACAGTGGAAATTATGAAATTATTTTCTAAAACTCTTAACTACTTTATAAAACCTAGGAAAAATATAAAATTCTACTGTTGTTAATTAAATTTAAAGAAAACTAATTAATTACTAATATTACCTATTTAATTATTTAAACTATTTTTAAATCTAATAAATAGTAAACTGCTTAGGAAAAATCTAAGAAAATTATTTTAACTACTTAAAGGTAATAAGAAATTAAGAAAATTATAAAAATGGAAAAGTGCTTATTATTAAGCTGAAAGGAAAATTAAATAGATAAATTATATTAAATAGAAGCTATCACTAATTTTATATTTGATTTTTGTTGGTTTTTCTTTTTGACAGATTAAAATAAGCTAAAAACAAGAAACTTTTACAAATACACTTTTTAGATAGCTTATAAATAAGCTATGTGCACCCCCAAGTGCTTAACAGTTGAGTTTTAATGTTTATTAAGACTTGTGATTTTGTGAAAAAGCTATTAAATGATCAAATAAGCTATCTCAGATGTATATTAACTTGAAATAAGATAAAAATCACAAATAAGCACTCTGGAATAAGCTATGTGAGAAAATAAGCACTTAAGATACACAAAGACCAAAACAGGCCAATATGAGGGATTTTGGACCTCTGTGGGGTCCACAGAAGTAAAGGGGGGGGGGGTCCAAAATAAAACTTAAAACTTGATAAGGGACTGGAAGGCTACAAAATAAGCCAATAAGCTAGACCTATGGTTTATTGATGAGGTCTGTGTGAGGCTTGGAACTTGGGGTCAAAATCTGAGAAATCAGGTTGTAGGTTCTGAGACAGGTCACAATGGAGGCCAAATAAGCTATCCTATAATAAGCTAAACCCCAAACTAATCCTAGGTCTGAAAAGGTGGACTAATAAGCTACAAATTAGGCTAAGGGTTGGGGTGTGGGGTCCACTAATGAGCACAGGGGAGTCCTTGGTATTATGGCTCAAAAGCTGAGTTCTCAGCTTATAAGCAAAATGGAACAAAGTGGAAGGACCTTGCAGCCCTAGTGGACAAGCTAGAAAAGGCAAAGTAAGCCTTGATCCTATAAGCTGGACTGATAAGCTTCTCAAAAAGCTAAAAAGCTTGAGGTGGGGTCCACTAATGAGCTCTGTGAAGTCCTTGGTATTATGGCTCAAACCTGTGCACAGGGGAGACTACTTCCCCTGCAGGTGTGTTCAAGGGGCAAAAAGGTCCACAAATAAAATTCACAAAAATGTAACAACCATGGAAATCTTAAGTTCTGCTGATAAATATTACTCCCAACAAGTTTCAAAGCCTAAGATTCACAAAATTCTAGATAAATCATGCCATTTTTGAGATTTCTGAAGTGATTCACTTTTGACTTTTTGAGATTATGATCTAAGTTGACTTTAATATCACATATGATGTAATAAGCCTAAACGAAACTAAATTAAGCAAGTACAAACACTTATGAGCTGATTTGCAAGTTTATGGATCCAAAATCCCAAACAGTTAACTGAGGATGGATGATTTAAGTGATTTTGACTTTTTTTTCAAATGAGCATAGGTGATTACTTATGAAATGAGTTCAAGAAACTCAATGAAGCATGTATGAACCAAATATGACAACCAATACCTATAAGAACTAAGTGATCTCTCAAAAACCAAACACTCCTTATAAGAAACTGTTTTATGATTTATGAAGCTAAAAGGTGCTAAGGCTTATGAAACAGACTCACAACAACTTTTTATGGAATTTTTAAGCATAAATAAGCATTAGAAACAGATTACAACCACAAATAAACAAGAGTACTAATTATGCTTTGTTGACTGTTTTACTAATATTTTTAAGCAACTAATGAAGTTATCAAACAAGCTACTAATTTTATGTTGTCTTATCACTAATTAGGACTAAATAAGCACAAAGAACTGAATAAGCAAAAGACTAAGCACAGCTACAGTAAAAATACAGATATGAGATTTTGAGAACTTACAATATGCTTTCCTGTTTAAAACCAATGAACCAAAGATCTCAAATCCAATCCTATATAATCTCCACAGATTAACTAACCCAAGGCCTTCCAGAATCAACCCTTCTCCATTGCTTATCACCAAGAACTTGATACTTTGACTTTCGTTGACTGTTTTTATGTTTATGAGTTTTTTATATCTAAATCTTGTTTTAAGGTATCTAAAAGCTTTAATGAGCTTCTTAGGAGCTTATGTGAGCTTAAGAGTCTATATAATCTAACAATAACAAGAACACAGCTTATTAAGAAATTTGAAATGAAATTGAAATTTGCATTAACTGAGATAACAAAACAAACTTGATTCTTATTAACCGAAAAGCTTACTAGTACACTGAGAATGCTAACTTGAAACTTTGAAAGCTTAATTTTACACTGGAATTAGAAACTTAATACATTCGACATACATATATGAAAAATAAACTAGATATCTTTCTCTTCTGCTTCTCTTCCTTTTATAGGCTCAATTAGGGTTCCTTGTGAGTCTCTGAGTCATTCCCACTTTAGATCTTGACCCTCCATAGCTCTGACATGATCCTAGCCGTTTAAATGATTTTGGCGCCAAAAGTCCCCACGTTTACTTGGGGCCAAAGCTGTGCAATTAAAGAATTTTGGGAGCATGTGGAGGTGTCAGGGGACAATTGAGAAAGTTTTAGGACAAGTTGGGGTGATATGGAAGAAAACAGAGGAGCAGGCATGGTTTGGAGAAAAAATTGGTGTGGAATGCATTTAATGTTGATGTGGTTTGGTTGTGAGGTGGAAAGGTGGTGAGGGGATAGTAGGGGATGAGGTGGAAGGGTGGTGAGGTGGTGGAAAACCACCTAGTTTCAGGTTTCAGGCTGGGGGTGAGGGTGGTGAACAGTGTTGGCGGTTTGGGGATGGTCAAACGGGGTTTGACCCGTTCTAAATAATAAAGGGGTGTGTGGGCTGAGCTTATTTTGGGCCCAGGGGGTGGGCTGGATTGTGTTGTGTTTGGATTTGGATTAGGTTTAGTTTTGGGTTTTATAATAATAAGGTCCGGTTGGTTTGTGGTATTTAAACAAGGACCAAATTTGTAATTTGGTGAAATTTGAGGGACTAAATTTGTCACTTTTCCAAACCACTTCCAAGGACTAAACCTGTAATAAAACCATAACACAAGGACAAAAGATGTAAGTTTCCATTTTCAAAATCCCAGGGACCTTTTCTACCAATTCCTCAAACTCCAGGGACCATTTATGTAACTTTGGATTTTTAAGGGATTAAAGATGTAATTTCCCAAAATGTTTATCATAAGGACCAATTTTGTAATTTAAGAATAGTGCAAGGTTTATTTTTCATATTTTTCCATTTTATAAATCTTAAGGACTATATTTGACATTTTTCAAACTTGAGGGACTAAAGTTGTCATTTTGCAATTTTTTAACTTTAAAGGACTAAACTTGAAAACTTATGAATCCCTTAGGACCTTTGATGATATTTTTCATGTTTTGATTTACCAGGGACTAGTTTTGACAACTTTTGAAACTTGAGGGACTGAAACTGCCAATTATGCAAACTTTGTACGTTTTTCATCTGTTTTTGATTATTTTGCATTTGAAACATATAAAACACACTTCTAAGATATTTTGATGCATATTTGAGTGTTTTTGTATGTTTTGGCAGTTCAGATTGGTATAAAATGATGAGTATTTAGACACTCATCAATCCCCACACTAAACTATTGCTAGTCCCTAGCAATCTTTTGAGAAAAATTTAATGGATTTTTACTCTTTACCAAAAGCCATCACTTCTGGAGTAGCCAGATGTAAGAACTGTGGCACACCTGATAACCGTGTGATTTTTAGCAAACCACCAGCTGTCAACGGATTTGATTTGTCTTTACCAAAAGCCGTTTGCTTCTGGACTAGCCAACTCTTGATGGAATAGTCAACATCTTGGTGAGCTGATTACCAATTATGGTTTTTCCACGGCCTTTACCACAAGCCATAATCTTGCGGGCTAGCCAACTCATTCGCTTTATGGGATATGGGGAGTTGAGGAACCATACAATTTTGGGCAAATTACAAGCCATCAACGGATTTGAGATGTCTTTACCAAGAGTCGTTTGCTCCTGGACTAGCCAATCCTTTTTTGGGTTAGACATGGTGGATTGATAACCATTATTTGCATTTCTAAGTGTGAAAAAACTGGTAATTTTGATCAAATGGGGGTTCTTGATGGAACATGTATTTTGAATTCGTGAGAACTCTCCCCCACACTTAGAACTGAATATTGCCCTCAATATTCAAAGTACTTGGTGTCCCACCAAGACTTAGAACGTAAGAAGGAAATACTATTAACCTTTTGTTTTAGTCTATTTACATACAAACGCACTATTTTTTTTTTTTTTTTTTTTTTTTTTTTAATATTTACATATGTACAACATGTGGTTCATCTCCCCCACACTAGGGTGGTAGAAAGGGGTAAGAAGACAGACATATGGGTGAAAACCCATATTGCTACTGTTTTTGATTACCGAGTCGCTAGCTTGACTCGACCCCGAATTAAATTGTCAATGAGGTAGCTACTGTTTTTGATTACCGAGTCGCTAGCTTGACTCGACCCTGAATTAAATTGTCCTTGGGGAAGCTACTGTTTTTGTTAACCGAGTCGCTAGCTTGACTCGACCCCGAATTTATTAGTCCATGGGGAAAGTTTGGAGATCCGGGACAACCATTGGTTGTATGTCCCCTCCAAAATAGTGTTTTAACCGATGACCATTTACTTTAAAGTTGGGACCGTCAGGTTGCAATAACTCAACAGTTCCATATGGGTATACTTTTGCTATAGTAAATGGTCCAGACCAACGGGTTTTTAGTTTACCCGAGAAAATTTTTAATCTTGAATTGAAAAGAAGAACTCTGTCACCAACGTTGAAAACGCGGTTCTTAATTTTAGAGTCATGTATCTTCTTAGTCTTTTCTTTATAGATTAAAGAATTTTCGTAAGCTTGATCACGTAATTCATTTAGTTCGTTTAGTTGAACTTTACGGTGATCACCCGCTGTCTGAAGGTCAAAATTTGCATGTTTTAAGGCCCAATAGGCCTTATGTTCTAATTCGATCGAAAGATGACATGCTTTCCCGTACACTAGCTTATATGGAGTACACCCGATGGGTGTTTTGTAAGCAGTGCGGAAAGCCCATAATACATCATCCAGCTTATCCGACCAAGAGGCACGGTTTTCACCAACCGTCCTCTCCAGAATTCTCTTAATACCCCGATTTGAGACCTCCACCTGCCCACTTGTTTGGGGGTGATATGCTGTCG
The DNA here is from genome assembly GCA_030686995.1 of Artemisia argyi. NCBI lineage: Eukaryota > Viridiplantae > Streptophyta > Magnoliopsida > Asterales > Asteraceae > Artemisia > Artemisia argyi. The sequence goes on from CM060683.1 coordinate 71,083,879, forward strand.
AAGACGGTGAGTTACACCATATTTCAGCATCACTCTTGCAAATTGTTCATTACAGAAGTGAGTGCCACGATCACTGATAATGGCACGAGGAGTCCCGAATCTGGCAAAGAGAGATTTTAAAAATTTAACGACTACTTGGGCATCATTGGTGGGTAAAGCTTTTGCTTCAACCCATTTTGAAAGATAGTCGACAGCCACGAGTATGTATTTATTCCCTCGTGAAGACGGGAATGGCCCCATAAAATCAATGCCCCACATATCAAATATTTAACAGATTTGGATGGCGTTTTGCGGCATCTCATTCTTTTTGGAAATATTCCCGTGACGCTGGCAAGCCTCACAAGTTTTGATAAGTTCATGGGCGTCTTTATATATCGTGGGCCAAAAGAATCCTGAATCAAACACCTTTTTGCGGTGTAGTTTGGGTTATGATGTCCCCCCGTGGGTCCATCATGACAAGCTTTAAGAATTTCCATGGCTTCTTGGCCATGGACACACCGTCGGATGACTTGATCCGCACATATTTTAAACAAGTAGGGGTCGTCCCAGAAGTAATGTTTTACATCTTTAAAGAATTTTCTTTTCTGTTGGGACAACATTCCTTTCACAACGAAATTTCCCGCATGGTAATTTGCAAAGTCGGCAAACCATGGGGTAGTGGCATCATCCCGGGTAGAGATTAGATTTAGAGTCTCCAGAGGAAAAGTTTCATTAATTTCTTTTCTCTCGAGAATATCCTGATGAGGATTTTCTAACCGGGACAAGTGATCAGCTGCAAGGTTCTCTGCTCCTTTTTTATCTCTTATGAGAATATCGAATTCCTGAAGGAGCAGGACCCAACGGAGCAGTCTTGGCTTTGTGTCCTGTTTAGTGAACAGGTATTTCAGAGCCGAATGGTCCGTATACACCACGCTTTTGTTTAAGATTAAGTAAGATCGAAATTTTTCAAAGGCATATACCACAGCTAATAATTCTTTTTTTGTGGTGGTATAGTGTGTTTGAGCTTCATTCATGGTCTTACTTGCGTAGTGTATTGGCTGGAAATGTTTGGTTTTGCGTTGCCCCAGAACTGCACCAATAGCGAAGTCGCTAGCATCGCACATAAGTTAGAAGGGTAAGTCCCAGTCGGGGGCAACAAGGATTGGTGCCTCGGTAAGCCTTTTCTTTAAAATAGAAAAAGCTTCGATGCACTCGGGGGAAAAGATAAAAGGAGCATCCTTTTCAAGAAGATGAGTCATGGGCCGGGCTATTTTGGAAAAATCCTGTATGAATCTCCGATAGAACCCGGCATGGACGAGGAAACTCCTTATTCCTTTAACAGTAGTGGGATGAGGCAGTTTAGCAATAACATCAATTTTGGCCTTATCGACCTCAATCCCATTTTTTGAAATTTTATGGCCGATGATAATGCCCTCCTTAACCATAAAATGGCTCTTCTCCCAGTTTAGACAAAGATTAGTGTTTTCACAACGTTGAAGCATTTTTTCTAAATGGGAGAGGCATGAGTCGAAAGAATTCTCGATGACTGAGAAGTCATCCATGAATACCTCCATGGTTTTCCCGATCATGTCGTGGAAAATAGCCATCATGCACCTCTGGAAAGTGCCCGGAGCATTGCATAACCCAAAAGGCATGCGACGATAGGCAAATGTTCCGTAAGGGCATGTGAAGGTAGTCTTCTCTTGATCCTGTGGATCAATGGGAATTTGGAAGTAACCCGAGAAGCCGTCGAGGAAGCAATAATACTCATTCCCCGCTAGTCTTTCGAGCATTTGGTCCATAAAGGGCAGAGGAAAATGGTCTTTGCGGGTGGCTTCGTTAAGCTTTCTGTAATCGATACATACTCGCCACCCTGTAACCAAACGAGTTGGTATTAACTCGTTATCCTCATTAGTGACAACCGTGATGCCACCCTTTTTTGGAACACAATGTATTGGGCTAACCCAAGGACTATCTGATATAGGGTAAATCAATCCCGCATCAAGAAGTTTGATAACTTCTTCCTTAATAACTTCGCGGATTTTTGGATTTACCCTTCTTTGATGCTGCACGGCAGGTTTAAAGTCCTCTTCCATTAGGATTTTGTGTGTACAAAAATCCGGGTTAATACCCTTTATGTCGGAGAGCTTCCAAGTAATTGCTTGCTTGTGGGACTTTAAAACCTTAAGCAGCGCGATTTTCTCCTCATCCTTTAAGTCTTTCGCAATAATGACTGGTAACTTATCGTTACCTTCCAAGAATGCATATTCTAGATGAGGAGGTAGGTCCTTAAGTTCGACTTCGGGGAAATCATCATTTTTCTCAACATATTTGACTTCCGTTTTATGAAGTTGTGGAGGTAGAACAGGAATGGGAGAAGGATCTTTGTTCAATAACTTCTCAAGGAGAAGTATATCCCTCTCCGGGTCAATCTCTTGGTTATCAATTCCTTCGGGAACTGAATCACTTTTGAGAAAGGCCTCTAATTCCTCAAGGACGAAATCACTTCCCTCAAACGGAGTGATGGAAGGAGAAGAATTAGCGATTATGGGATGAGAAGAGGTAGTGGGATTGCCACTAGGAGAATTATCAGCGAATCCAAGGATTTCCTGAGCATACTCCTCGGATGCAATGTCAATGACATCAATTCGGTTAACCGATTCAGCATCATAATTCGAGGAGTATCTCGAGGTTTGATCAAGGTTGAACGTTATCGCTTCATTGCCAACTCGTAACGTAATTTCCTCATCGAAAACATCGATTAATGCACGTCCCGTTCTTAAGAATCCCCTCCCAAGAATGAGACGAACTCTTGGATCTGCATCGAAATCAACAACGACAAAGTCTGCCGAAAAATGGAACTTTCCCACTCTTACAAATACGTCCTCGGCAATACCAAGGGGACGTGAAATTGAACGGTCTGCAAGCTCGAGAGTCATGCATGTGGGACTAAGTGCCTGAAGAGAGAGCTTTTTCCAAACTAAGTGGGGCATTAAGTTGATGCTTGCACCAAGATCGGCCAAGGCAAACCACTCAACCATCCCAGGGAAAATACATGGTATTAGAAATCTCCCGGGGTCTCCTAGCTTCTCGGGAAGCTGTTTCAACAGAACTGCAGAGCAGTTCTCATTGAGTGGAGTTCGTGCCATCTCAAACAGTTTTTCTTTATTGCTCAACAGGTTTTGGATTCTCGATGCGAATTTGGGCATTAAAAGAAGAGCATCCGCGAAACTAATATCGAAGGGTAGTTCTTGAAAAATCTGAAAGAATTTTTCCATCTGATGATTAGCTTTTTCACGGAGCTTTTGGTCTTGCAATCATGAGGGATATGGAATTGTTGGTTTTGGGTTGGCTTTTGGATTTTCAACAGGACCTTCGGTAGTTTCAAACACGACTCTTTTAGAGGGAGTCGGGACCGGGATAACTGGAGGAGGGATGTCATTGGTACCTCCGTTATTAGTAGGAAGTACCGTATCCGTAGTATCCTCAGTTTCACATTCCTCTATCGGGATAGGAGAAGAGGTAGAAGGAGCTGTGGGTCCTTTGTAAGAAACTCCACTTCTTGTGGTGATCGCCTTTACATCGCCCCTCGGATTAGCGATCGTGTTACTAGGTAAAGTAGTACCTGAGCCCGAGGGTCGATCATTTAAAGATTTCTTCAAATCAGATATTTGACTAACCATCATTTTGTTCAGTTCATCTTGGGATTTCATAAACTGTTTTAATAACTCATCATGTGATGGTCCAGTTGGAACAATGGCTTGATTTTGGTTTGGAAAATTTTGAGCCCGATTGTTCTGGAAATTCCCATGTTGCTGGTTGTTATTACCCTGGAAGTTGTTTTGTTGTTGAAACTTACCCTGTGGGTAATTGTTCTGACCTTGATTTCGGTTATAATTCCCTTGGTTTTGATTTTGTTGAACCTAGTTTTGACCAGAGTTGAAATTCCCTTGGTTGTTAAAACCTTGGTTCATTCGGTTCTGGTTCTGATTCTTGTTAAAGTTCTGGTTTCTGTTTTGACCATTTTGGTTCTGGGACTGATTAAACTCTGGTGGTCCGATGTAGTTATTAGATCGGTAGCTCAAAAGGTTTCGATCTCCTTGCGGTTGGTAAGAATTACCTCCCGTATTATAGGAACCTTGAGCTGCATACACGTTTTCACGAGCCGAGCCACCGGAGGCTGGGCACTCTGTGTAAGGATGTGGACCACCGCAAGTTTCACAACTTGTTTTAACAGCTTTGACCTGATTATGATTTGTCTGATGGATACGCAAAACAGCTGTAGACAAATCATCCAGCTTTTTAGCTAGGATGGATATTTCATTGCTTGCCGGAGTGGCTGACTTAAATGAGTCGTTCCTCTCAGCAGAGGAGTCCCAAAAATTATGATGGGCAGTCATGTTTTCGATTAAGTCATAGCATTCTTCAGGGGTCCTTTTCATAAAGGTGCCCCCAGCAGCAGCATTGATGGTGTCACGATGACGGAGTGTCAAACCATTATAAAAGGTATCAATAATGGTGACAAGAAGCATGTTATGATTGGGACACCGATCAATAGCAAGTTTGTAGCATTCCCATGCCTCAAATAAGGACTCTTCGGGAAGCTGTCTGAAGTTGCTGATATCATTCCTTAGCTTTGTGACCATAGATGGTGGAAAGTATTTGGCCAGAAATTTAGTGATCATCTCATCAAAAGTGTGGATCGAATTCTTTGGAAGTCGATCGAACCATGAAGTCGCATGATGAGTGAGAGAGTAGGGAAAAAGGTACAAACGTAGGCCGTCGTCGGTGACGCCATTTTGTTTCATGCTTTGGGTGACAGTTAAAAATTTGTCGAGATGCTTGTTAGCATCGTCACCCGGCAATCCATGGAACTGGCACGAATTCTGGATCTGTTGTATCATGTGGTGTTTTAATCCAAAGTCCGTGGCTCCAATAGTGAGTGGTGCAATGGGTCCACTCCTCCCTTGCATGGTAGGTTGACACAGTTCCTCCATTGTTCGGGTGTCAGGAACTGGTTCCTCCTTGGGAGGGAATGGGGGCTCGTCGTTCATTTTTGAAGGTTGTTTTTCTTCAACCGTACGTAACTTAGTTACGTTTTTTCCTTTATTACGCTTTGTTTGCGAACGAGTGCGCATGCACTAAAAACGGTATCAATCAAAACAAGACAGAGGCAAAACGACAGTGAACTTGAATCCAATAATCACAAATGAACAGCTCCTTTAAAAAAGGTACACTATTCACAAGGATACAATGGTAAGTTTTAAATCTTAAGTTTGGGAACTTATTATGTTCACACCCCCAGTTGGTAGGTGTTCTGCCTTGGTTTTTGGTGGTAAACTTTTATGTAATTATATTCACAGTAAAATGTTTTTGGCTTTTCGTGTATGGGTGAAAAAAACTTGGAAAATATTTTTGGAACTGATTCATTAACCGAAATCGTTCCTTTAAGGTTACTCGCAGGCTGGCGGGAGGAAATAAATGGATCCCTCTTAAGTTCGCAATTTAATGTCAGAACTTACCTTAAACCAACTGTATAGGTTGTAATCTTAAAGATAACGAAGTAATTTAACTTCACAGTTTGTTTTGTTGTTTATGATTTGTTTGGTGTTTTTTAACACTTCAGGAGAAATGTTAATGAACTTTTTCAGATATGATTCTGATTTTCTCAAAAATTTACAAAGTGATGGTATTTGTACAGGAGGGTTTTTGAAAACCACTAAACTTAAAACGTTTTGAAATACACAACAACCTCCCCGGCAGCGGCGCCAAATTTTGACTCCTCCTAAACCAACCAGTCAACCGTGTGCAGTTGATAGGCTCACCTAGGAGAAAGTGCAAGTTATTATTGACCGTGGAAATATAGGGAAATCCCCGGGTCGTTAGGTCCCAACGAGATTGAAATTGTATTTTGAACGTTTAAGGGAATGAGTGGTACTGAGGACAGTAACAAAAATAATTGAGGAATGATTATACTACTGATTGCTTGGTATTTGGATAATATGAAAAGATATAAACAATAACAGAGATACACACAAAAGCACAAATTAGAAAATCAGATAACAGACAGAGAAAAGTGGGTTTTAACAAGTTACAAACTACAGGGGGTACAAGTGAAACTTTTTTAAAACTTAAAATTAAAAGAAAATCTAAAATGAAAATGAAATTATAAAACTGATTATTTTAATATTTAAATATTACTTAATTAATTAAAACTATTAAAAATCTAATTTAAACCTAAGTTAAATTAACAAAAAATTATAAAGATTACAATTTAAACTAAAAACTTGCAAAAATAATTTCTAAACCTTAAAAAGAACTTGAAGAAAGTATAAAAAATAAAAATAAATATTTTTGTCTTTTTATGAGTTTTCTATTAATTAAAAACTACTTACCTTAATTAAACTAATTAAACTATTTTAAATTACTATTAATACCTAAATGACTTATAAAATTATGGAAAAAATTATAAAACTAATTAACCATCACAGGAATCCTAAAAAATTATAAAAACTTCTAAAAATTATATTTTAGGCTAATTTACTAATTAATTACTTATTAATTAATTTAAATCTAATTTAATTAAATTAAATAAGAAAATTAGAAAATGGACAGTGGAAATTATGAAATTATTTTCTAAAACTCTTAACTACTTTATAAAACCTAGGAAAAATATAACATTCTACTGTTGTTAATTAAATTTAAAGAAAACTAATTAATTACTAATATTACCTATTTAATTATTTAAACTATTTTTAAATCTAATAAATAGTAAACTGCTTAGGAAAAATCTAAGAAAATTATTTTAACTACTTAACGGTAATAAGAAATTAAGAAAATTATAAAAATGGAAAAGTGCTTATTATTAAGCTGAAAGGAAAATTAAATAGATAAATTCTATTAAATAGAAGCTATCACTAATTTTATATTTGGTTTTTGTTGGTTTTTCTTTTTGACAGCTTAAAATAAGCTAAAAACAAGAAACTTTTACAAATACACTTTTTAGATAGCTTATAAATAAGCTATGTGCACCCCCAAGTGCTTAACAATTGAGTTTTAATGCTTATTAAGACTTGTGATTTTGTGAAAAAGCTATTAAATGATCAAATAAGCTATCTCAGATGTATATCAACTTGAAATAAGATAAAAATCACAAATAAGCACTCTGGAATAAGCTATGTGAGAAAATAAGCACTTAAGCATACACAAGACCAAAACAAGCCAATATGAGGGATTTTGGACCTCTGTGGGGTCCACAGAAGTAAAGGGGGGTCCAAAATAAAACTTAAAACTTGATAAGGGAATGGAAGGCTACAAAATAAGCCAATAATCTAGACCTATGGCTTATTGATGAGGTCTGTGTGAGGCTTGGAACTTGGGGTCAAAATCTGAGAACTCAGGTTGTAGGTTCTGAGACAGGTCACAATGGAGGCCAAATAAGCTATCCTATAATAAGCTAAACCCTAAACTAATCCTTGGTATGAAAAGGTGGACTAATAAGCTACAAATTAGACTAAGGGTTGGGGTGTGGGGTCCACTAATGAGCACAGGGGAGTCCTTGGTATTATGGCTCAAAAGCTGAGTTCTCAGCTTATAAGCAAAATGGAACAAAGTGGAAGGACCTTGCAGCCCTAGTGGACAAGCTAGAAAAGGCAAAGTAAGCCTTGATCCTATAAGCTGGACTGATAAGCTTCTCAAAAAGCTAAAAAGCTTGAGGTGGGGTCCATTAATGAGCTCTGTGAAGTCCTTGGTATTATGGCTCAAACCTGTGCACAGGGGAGACTACTTCCCCTGCAGGTGTGTTCAAGGGGCAAAAATGTCCACAAATAAAATTCACAAAAATGTAACAACCATGGAAATCTTAAGTTCTGCTAATAAATATTACTCTCAACAAGTTTCAAAGCCTAATATTAAACACAAAAGTCTAGATAAATCATGCCATTTTTGAGATTTCTGAAGTGATTCACTTTTGACTTTTTGAGATTATGATCTAAGTTGACTTTAATGAGATTACAGCTGATCCTACTTATCACATATGATGTAATAAGCCTAAATGAAACTAAATTAAGCAAGTACAAACACTTATGAGCTGATTTGCAAGTTTATGGATCCAAAATCCTAAACAGTTAACTGATGATGAATGATTTAAGTGATTTTGACTTTTTTTTTTCAAATGAGCATAGGTGATTACTTATGAAATGAGTTCCAGAAACTCAATGAAGCATGTATGAACCAAATATGACAACCAATACCTATAAGAACTAAGTGATCTCTCAAAAACCAAACACTCCTTATAAGAAACTGTTTTATGATTTATGAAGCTAAAAGGTGCTAAGGCTTATGAAACAGACTCACAACAACTTTTTATGGAATGTTTAAGCATAAATAAGCATTAGAAACAGATTACAACCACAAATAAACAAGAGTACTAATTATGCTTTGTTGACTGTTTTACTAATATTTTTAAGCAACTAATGAAGTTATCAAACAAGCTACTAATTTTATGTTGTCTTATCACTAATTAGGACTAAATAAGCATAAAGAACTGAATAAGCAAAAGACTAAGCACAACTACAGTAAAAAGACAGATATGAGATTTTGAGAACTTACAATATGCTTTCTTGCTTAAAACCAATGAACCAAAGATCTCAAATCCAATCCTATATAATCTCCACAGATTAACTAACCCAAGGCCTTCCAGAATCAACCCTGCTCCATTGCTTATCACCAAGAACTTGATACTTTGACTTTCGTTGACTGTTTTTATGTTTATGAGTTTTTTATATCTAAATCTTGTTTTAAGGTATCTAAAAGATTTAATGAGCTTCTTAGGAGATTATGTGAGCTTAAGAGTCTGTATAATCTAACAATAACAAGAACACAACTTATTAAGAAATTTGAAATGAAATTGAAATTTGCATTAACTGAGATAACAAAACAAACTTGATTCTTATTAACTGAAAAGCTTACTAGTACACTGAGAATGCTAACTTGAAACTTTGAAAGCTTAATTTTACACTAGAATTAGAAACTTAATACATTCGACATACATATATGAAAAATAAACTAGATATCTTTCTCTTCTGCTTCTCTTCCTTTTATAGGCTCAATTAGGGTTCCTTGTGAGTCTCTGAGTCATTCCCATTTTAGATCTTGACCCTCCATAGCTCTGACATGATCCTAGCCGTTTAAATGATTTTGGCGCCAAAAGTCCCCACGTTTACTTGGGGCCAAAGTTGTGCAATTAAAGAATTTTGGGAGCATGTGGAGGTGTCAGGGGACAATTGAGAAAGTTTTAGGACAAGTTGGGGTGATATGGAAGAAAACAGAGGAGCAGGCATGGTTTGGAGAGAAAATTGATGTGGAATGCATTTAATGTTGATGTGGTTTGGTTGTGAGGTGGAAAGGTGGTGAGGGGATAGTAGGGGATGAGGTGGAAGGGTGGTGAGGTGGTGGAAAACCACCTGGTTTCAGGTTTCAGGCTGGGGGTGAGGATGGTGAACAGTGTTGGCGGTTTGGGGATGGTCAAACGGGGTTTGACCCATTCTAAATAATAAAGGGGTGTGTGGGCTGAGCTTATTTTGGGTGTAGGGGGTGGGCTGGATTGTGTTGTGTTTGGATTTGGATTAGGTTTAGTTTTGGGTTTTATAATAATAAGGTCCAGTTGGTTTGTGGTATTTAAACAAGGACCAAATTTGTAATTTGGTGAAATTTGAGGGACTGAATTTGTCACTTTTCCAAACCACTTCCAAGGACTAAACCTGTAATAAAACCATAACACAAGGACAAAAGATGTAATTTTCCATTTTTAAAATCCCAGGGACTTTTTATGCCAATTCCTCAAACTTCAGGGACCATTTATGTAACTTTGGATTTTTAAGGAATTAAAGATGTAATTTCCCAAAATGTTTATCATAAGGACCAATTTTGTCATTTAAGAATAGTGCAAGGTTTATTTTTCATATTTTTCCATTTTATAAACCTTAAGGACTATATTTGACATTTTTCAAACTTGAGGGACTAAAGTTGTCATTTTGCAATTTTTTAACTTTAAAGGACTAAACTTGACAACTTATGAATCCCTTAGGACCTTTGATGATATTTTTCATGTTTTGATTTACCAGGGACTAGTTTTGACAACTTTTGAAACTTGAGGGACTGAAACTGCCAATTATGCAAACTTTGTATGTTTTTCATCTGTTTTTGATTATTTTGCATTTGAAACATATAAAACACACTTCTAAGATATTCTGATGCATATTTGAGTGTTTTTGTATGTTTTGGCAGTTCAGATTGGTATAAAATGATGAGTATTTAGACACTCATCAGAAAGGTTGGTGAATAACTTATGTAAGATTTGGGTAGACCGTTTGAAGTTCCATGCTAATATTGCTAGATACCAAAGAACACCTATGAATGCTAACAATACGCAAGTGAAGAATGATGTTGGGATTCATCGCAGTAATACATATGGGTTTAAGGATACCAATGGGGACACTCATTAGAGTGGGAAATTCATACATCCAGGTGGTGAAAGGCAAGAACAAAGATGGGATCAGGGAGAGTGAAAATAAACCATCAATTGTTTTGGACGACGAATGTTTGTATTCAAAGTATTTGTCTAATTCCTTGTTCGGTAGGGTGAAACAATTCGCTTCACTATCTAATCTAAAGACTGGATTAATGAATGAAGGATTTGTTGATATCAAACTGTAGTATATGGGGGAATTATGGGTATTGATGGAATTTGGTTAAGGTAAATTAAAAAAAAAATGTTCTATGACAATGTGGGTGTCGGGTCGTGGTTAATGTTCTATGACAATGTGGGTCTCGGGTCGTGGTTTTCTCAGCTTATTCAAGCATCCATTGACTTTATTAATGAAGGAAGAATTGTTTGGGTGGAGATCGAAGGTGTCCCAATCAAACTGTGGTCGGGTAATACATTCAAACGCATTGCGTCTAAATGGGGAGAATTACTAGATATTGACGACCATGATGATTGATGTTTTCATTCGAAAAGACTATGTGTTTCCACGAAGATTGGAACGAATATTTTTGAGTCTTTTAAAATTATTTTTAGGGGTAAGGTATTTTGGATTCGAGCCAAATAAGTTCCTGGATGGGCCCTGAATTTTGTGGAAGAGCCAGATGATGAAGACCAATATGATGATGGTTCAAAGGATGGGAGTCCTAAAATTAATGATTTGGATAGCTGTGGAGATTATAGTGATGTGGAAGAAGTCCCGAAAACAGTGGTTGAGGAGAGTGGGCAGAAAGACAAAAAAGAGGCGGAGGAATCTGAGGGTAAACAAGAGAATCACTATGAGGATCCGTTTGGTATTCACAAGCTGCTTAAACAGAAGAATGAATATGCTGGGAATGATAATAAATCAGATCAAAGTTTAAAGTACCCGCCTGGCTTTACACAAACGAAGGTACTGATGGGTGTAACATGAATGTGGGAGATGTTAGGAACGATAATAGCGACAAGATACATGAGTATAATATGGCAGAGGGTAATTCTGTTTACAATGGCGAAGGTTCTAATAAGGGATCAAATGAGGATATATCTGAATCGATGTGCCCAGGGTACTTCAAGAAGTTGAAGCCCTCACGCACAGGCGGTTATATTCTGAATCTTATGGAGGAATTAGTGAAAGTAGGGCAGACAATGGGTTATAGAATGGATGGGTGTATGTCCAACATGAAAGAGATAATTAAGTCTCAAGGAGTGAAGGAGTTTTATCGATGAATTTTTTGTCGTTGAATATCCAAGGCCTTGCCCAGAAGGCTAAGAAAGACTGGGTAAAGGAGCTATGTGTCAAAAACAAGGTGAATTTTCTGGCGTTACAAGAGACAAAAATGGAGAACCTGGAGATTTCTAGAGTGAAGATGTGTTGGGGAAATTATACTTTCGACTATGTTCATAGTGATTCTGTTGGTAACTTCGAAGGTATTCTGTGTGTTTGGGATCCCAGTTCTTATCGTAAAACAAGTGTAACAGTTTCAGATTCTTTTATTATGTTACGGGGGGTGTGGATGAAAATAGGTAATGATATGCTTATTGTTACGGTGTACGCTCCACAAGATCTTAGAGATAAACAGATTCTGTGGGATAATCTGGTATACGAGATCACTAAATGGAAAGGTGGGGTGGTGATTATGGGTGATTTCAAGGCGCGAGTATGTTCAATTTGTTCATTGCTAATGCGGGTTTGGAGGAGGTTCCTTTGGGTGGCAGTTCATTTTACGTGGTGTCATAAATCGACTACAAAGATGAGTAAACTCGATAGGTTCTTAGTTTCCGATAATTTAATAATCTCATGCCCGTATATTACAGCGGTTACATTGGATTGATATCTTTCAGATTATAGACCTATTTTACTTTGTGAATCGCATTTCGATTATGGGCCGACGCCTTTTCGATATTTTCACTATTGGACTGAAATGGAAGGCTTCAATAAATTCATAGAAGATACATGGAATGAGCCCCCCTGTGACGATTCTAATGCAATGATTAAATGATGAAGAAGCTAAAATATCTTAAAATGAGGATCATGGAGTGGAATAAAAGGAATATGAATAATATGAAAAATGTAGCAACTAAATACAAAGAAGATTTAGAGGCTTTGGAGGCGAGGATTGACACAGGCGAAGGTACTCCTGAGATTGTGAACAAAAGAATGGAGGTGGTGAAAAATCTTCAATCTATTGATAAATCACAGTCGTTGGAAATGGCTCAAAAAGTTAAGGTTAAGTGGTCCATTGAAGGCGACAAAAATTCTAGTTTCTTTCATGGTGTGCTGAATAAAAAACGGAGTCAACTTAACATTAGGGGCATTATGGTGGATGGAGTGTGGACTCAAAGGCTGGACATGGTGAAACGGGAATTTTTTCAACATTTTAGTAGAAGATTTGACAAGCCTGATGTTCATCAAGCTCATATTGATATGACATACCCGAAATCATTATCTGGTGATCAGCAGATAGAATTGGAGTGAGATGTGTCTAAAGAGGAGATAAAGAAAGCGGTTTGGGATTGTGGGATTGATAAATCTCCCGGTCCGGATGGTTTCTCGTTTGGTTTTTATCGACATTTCTGAAAGCTTATTGAAAATGATGTGTTTGAAGCTGTTCAACAATTCTTTACAAATGGGAAAGTCCCTAAAGGTTGTAACTCATCATTTATTGCTTTGATCCGGAAAATTCCGGATGTTAATTTGGTAAAAGACCAATTACTCTTATTGGAAGTATGTATAAGTTCATTGCAAAAATTCTGGCGAACCGTCTTGTTGGTGTCTTGGGTGATATTGTTGATGAGGTTCAATCAGCTTTTATTGCGGATAGGCAGATTTTAGATGGCCCGTTTATCCTTAACGAAGTGCTTCAATGGTGCAAGCTGAAAAAGAAACAATTTCTTATTTTAAGGTAGACTTTGAGAAAGCTAATGACTTGGTTCGTTGGGATTTTTTAAATGACGTTTTGAAAAAGTTTGGTTTCGGGGATAAGTGGTGTAATTGGATCCAAAGTTGTCTCAGATCTTCGAGAGGGTCAATTACTATTAATGGAAGTCCTACGGAGGAATTTCAATTCTTCAAAGGTATTAAGCAAGGTGATACTTTATCTCCGTTTTTGTTTCTATTAATTATGGAAAGCTTGCACTTATCGTTTCAACGTGTAGTGGATGCCGGTTTATTTAAAGGTCTTAAGTTAAGTTCCTCGCTGACTATTTCTCACATGTTCTACGCGGATGATGCGATCTTTATTAGGCAATGGTGTGATGGGAATATTAATACCTTAGTAAGTATGTTGGAATGTTTTTATAGTGCTTCATGGCTGCGAATTAACATGAGTAAAAGTAAGTTAATGGGGGGTTTTGGTGGAGAGTGATAAGGTTAAGTGTGCACCAACTAAACTTGGTTGCCTCATTCTTAAAAGTCCTTTTTCTTATCTAGGAACGATTGTGGGAGGATCTATGTCTCGGGTTAGAATGTGGAATGAGGTCGTAGAAAGAGTGAAGAACCGTTTATCTAAATGGAAAATGAAAGCGCTTTCGGTTGAAGGTAGAGTGACCCTCCTTAAATTGGTCCTAGGATCGATGCCTATATTTCACATGTCCATATTTAGAGCTCCCTTGAGCATGCTACGTGTGCTACAGTCTATCCGAAGTCATTTTTTTAATGGACATGAGCTTAAGAGTAAAAAATTGACATGGGTTAAATGGAATAATGTGTTAGCTTCTAAAGAGAAAGGGGGTCTTGGCGTTTCAAGTCTATATGCTTTGAATAGAGGTTTAATGTGTAAATGGGTGTGGAGATTTTATAACCATAACACATCTCTATGGGCGAAGGTTATTAAGGCGATTCATGGGGATGACGGGGGAGTGAGGAGGCATGTGAAAGCTGGAACTCAGTCTTGTTGGATGACTATAGTGAATGAAATTACTGTTTTGAAAAAACATGCTATTGATATTTTTGATTTTATGCGCATTAAGTTGGGTAATGGAGATAAGGTTGCATTCTGGGAGGATAAGTGGATCGGAGATCATGTGTTTAAAGAGCTTTACCCGCGTATATACGCTCTTGAAACTTGTAAATTGGTAACTGTTGGTTCGAAGTTGGCACATACTAGCTTGGATTCTTCCTTCCGCCGTAAACCACGGGGTGGGGCTGAACAGGTTCAATATGAAGCTTTATCAAGTCAAGTATATGATGTTACATTAGCACCGATGTCTGACAGATGGACGTGGTCTTTGGAAAGCTCCGACGAGTTCTCTGTTGCTTCTATAAGGAAGGTGATTGATGATAAAAGACTTCCTGAGGTTACAACCAAGACGAGGTGGCTAAAATATGTTCCTATTAAGGTGAATGTGCATGCTTGGAAAGTTAAGACTGATTCGCTTCCGACAAGATTTAATATTTCTCGTCGCAGGATTGACATTGAATATATTATGTGTCTGATATGTGTGAATGGGGCGAAGTCTGTCGATCATTTGTTCTTTACATGTAGCTTGGTTCGACAGATTGCTGATGAATGGGAATCGCAACAGGCTTTACCTCTCGAGGGATCTCGAGAAGCTTACAACCTCCACCAGGCAGTGTACCTGATCGTTGTAGTATAGTATAGTGACAAGTACCGGGGGATTGATCGTTCAGCTTAGGAATAGTGTCGCTAGGATTAGAAAGCCTAAATACTAGTTCTAAAGGTGAGGGATGATTCTTTTTGTGTTTTTATATTTTTTAGAAAGCAATTAAAATCTCGGGTTTTGGAAGAGTGGGCGGAATTAGTTGCTATTCAACTAACCCAATACTAAGATGCAATCAAAATAAAATACTAAAAATGAAAATAAGCTAAATTATACTAAGGTTGTGAGCAGTAATTGGAGAAAATGTGTTTACTTAGATTTCACTACTCCCTAGATATCTCTTACACGTTAATTACTTGTTATAATTGCATGGATGACGGATCGTATTCCATAATACCATTCATGGGGTGGCACACATAACTCCCCAATTCTATGAGCTCTTATCTCCTCCTACACCATGCCCAACACAACTATAGGGATTGTAAACAGTGGCCCATGCATTAAATACAACCAATAAAGACCTAGTGCGCCTCGGTTCATGTTTCTTAAGACGTTCAAGCATGTTACCATTTGAAGATCTGCCAGTTTTCTTAAGCCTAACATATAAATCATTCATCCAAGACAAGAATAAACAAGTAATCAACACATAATCAATATCTAGGTTTCATTAGATCTAAGCAAACACAAAAGAGATCTAGCCTAGCATGATAGAATTAAGACAAGAACATGATATAGACAACCAACACATAGACATATTGATTGAATTAGAAGAACACTTATCTTGATTAATCATGCAAGGTATCAAGGGGTTGGAACCCTTGAAAAACCTGTAAAGTTACACCAAAATCGTACTTAGGGTTTCTCCCAAAACTTCTCTCCTTAAATGTGAAAAATTAGAAAACTATATATAGAAAAATAGGGCTGACGGCGTCAAGAGTAATCTTGTGACGCCGTCACCTCGCCGCCAAAACTCTCCTCGGACTGCCTAGATCCACTTCTGACGCCGTCAAGACTTAGGTACTTCCAGGCCGTCACGACTCTTTTACTCTTGACGCCCTTCCTACGTGACGCCGTCAAAACTCTTCTGGGTCGTCATGGAAATTTATGAAATTTGCTCTTGACACCGTCACCTACTGTTCCCAGCTTGAAAAATTAAGACTTTGGCGTTTTCTTCACTTTTATGCTCCAAAAACGTCCAAATTGCTTCCTTTTCCAGATTTCACTCCCAAAGTACCTAAAATCACAAAAGGAACGATTTAGGGCAATATTTGATCAAATAAAGTCAATTCCGGGCTTAAATGACCCCCTAAAAGTGGTTCATTTTTCACCTCATCATATACCCTTACACTTGAGATTTGCTTGTCCTCAAGCAAATGCGCTTTTATTCTAGTCAAAATACAAGTTAGGGGTCATTTAACACTAATATAAAAGTAATTACAACAAATAATCGTTCCACTAAAGACCAATAGACAAGCACGGAGGTCATACACAAGCACCTCACAAATAGTGTTTAGATACTTACATCTCTTGGGTGTAATAAAGTGTAATTTACAATATGGAAACGGAAGATATCTCTCACTACCTGTCATAGCAAAATAGATTACCATAGGCTTGGGAAAGGATCAAACCTCCACCACATGGCGTAAGCACCTAGGATAAACTATCAAAGAGGTCTTTTAAAGGGTTGTAACGTTAGGTGTAGGGATATGAAATATACGGTTTTGTTGGATAAAGGAAGTTTTACTGGTGGCGAGTTAACAATCTTGGTCAATTACATGTACAAGATGGCGTTGCTAAGCCAAGACTAGACTCGACTTAAGCTAATAAATGAAAAATAACAAAAACATCAAATAAACATAGAATAAAAAGGGATGGTAGTCCGTATGTTTTTTTCTCTTTTTCTTTTTTTTTTCTATTTTTTTCTTTTCTTTTTCTTGATTTTTTCGATGTTTTTTTTTTTTTTTTTTTTTTTTTTTTTTTTTTTTTTTTTTTTTCATACACTCTTACCCTACCATCCAAAATAATACATCATAGGGAATGAACATTTCCCTTACACTTGAATCTTTACATACTTTACAATTAAACTAATCTAATGACTCGAATTAAGAAAATCAAAACACTTGGAGCACTTTTAAGATTAACGTACATATGGGGGTAATATATGTTGTTCTTCCCCATTACTCCATAAAATAAGTACTTACCCATGAGTCCCAATCGTCCCAAAACAATATGTACAAGGATATGACTCGACTTAGCAACCATGTAATCAATTAGAAAGTTAACTTAGGGTTTAACAAATAACAATAATGCACTAAAAATGAGCGCATACACGGAAGGCTAAGGCGATTTGGTTGTACATTTAAGTGGGGTGTAACAAATTCTTCCTTTAAGTAAAATGCTTAAAGTTAGAAACGAAAAGATAGGCTCGGAGGGGTGTACTAGGGGTTTCGTGTACTAAAAATGAGTACAACGCTAAGGGTGTGGGAAAAATTAGTTGACTTAACTAGCCAAGTAATATGACTTAAATGGTCAAGTAATTATAATACGGGTTTAACACAAGGGTGATCCTAATGCCTCTTATCATGTAGTAAATCCTACTACACGAATGTAGTCTCACTAGCGGTCTCGGGATGCATCACTAACGCAAGTTCTAGAATCTAAATGCTACCGGTACACTCATAAGCACTAATAATGAATGCTTTTCCTATCAAATCTAAAGGCGAACCTCACATATTTGGGTGGAAAATTTTTCTGAATATACGGTTATGTGCTAGTCATACAATCTCCTATCCATGAGACGCTTGCTATGGCTAGAGTTTCACTCCTAAATGTTGTAAAAAATTTTAAATTTGGCGCTAAAATTGCACTAACAAGTATTTCTCATAGTTTTATTACACAACTACTATTAAACAAAACAAACTCAAGCGAAAGTGCATATGTAAGGTATCATCTTTTTACCCTCCCCTTACACTTAAGATGAACATTGTCCCCAATGTTCAAGTAAAGAATGTAAAAGTGAAAAAGTAAAGAGAATGAAATCAAATACTCCCCTGATTCGCTCGGTATGGATAATAGGATGGCCAGGTTAAATCTTCCTCCAAGAAAACGAACAATCAAAGCTTCCCTTCCAGAATATAAATCATCTTCTTGTCATACATAACCTGTAAAACCTGACAAAATAGACAAGACAACCTCGCGTAAAATCGGCGGCATTCTATATAAGTTTCTAAATCCTAGAAAACAAGATAAGATATAATGCTTGTGGAATGAAGTTTGCAGATCTCCTGGAGATTATAAAACTTAATAATTCACAAAAACCATAAGACTCCGTTAGAAAAACAAAACCGGTAAAATTTCCAGATTTTTAACTCCTGACGCCGTCAAGAGTAAACCCCTGACGCCGTCAGAATGGACCTGCAGAAATTCTTATGTTAAGTTTTCGGAAAATTTCTGGAAAAACTTGGTCCTACTTCCTGGAAAATCCTGCAAAACTTCATTATGACTCAATACAAGCATTTGACTCTAACACATACGAATATACATGCTCATTTAATATTGTGGAGAATCATGATCGGTTGTTTCTTAAAAACATATTTGGGGTTTCCCCTTACACTTATCTTTTGCAAAAATACCTTTAGGTGGAGTTAAGACTAGGCCAAACAACAAAGTAAAGTATTTCTACTATTTAATTTAGAAACATGATCAACCAACAATAAAAATAAAGCATGCATACGAAAGCAAATAACAATCAAACAAATAAAATCACACAAAACATGGGTTGCCTCCCAAGAAGCGCTTTTCTTTATTTACGAGTCTTGTAGCTAGACTCAAGGTCATGGGTTACTACGTGATTTCATCATTGGTTCCACTCTCTAGGTCGTCTTCTAAACCAGTTTTGTATTCCGGACCTAGTTGCAAGCACTCTTTGTAGAAACCAAGCATCCTATTTCTAACATACTCTACTCCTCTACGTCTATCCTCCTCATTCCTATAATAAGCCGCTTGCTTGTGTTCCTTTTTGAAATTAGAGAGAAGGCGGTATTGCTCAATCTTGTAGGGCATTTGATAAGTAACCTCATCATTCTCTTTCTTGAATCTAACTATCCCTAAAGTCGGATCATAACTCATCCTAGTGGCCTCAACAAATGGTTTCCCAAATATTATTTGACTTAGGCAAGCATCTATCACCGGACGAGTGTCCTCAACTATCATAAAATCGATCTCATAGGTGAGATTCCCTATAATCACATGCAATCCTTTCACTCTTCCCGCAAAATTACTTATCAGGTTCTTATTAGGCATCATCCTAAAATTAAGTTGCTTCTTCATCACCCAATTGCAATAAGTCCTAGTCATGATGTTCACGGGGGATCTAGGGTCGATGTAAGCTTTCCATATATGCATGTGCTCGATATTGCATGGGATGTTAATGTTAGAGGGGTCTCCCATTTTGATTAGGGGGTCGCCAAAGATATATGTTCTCTCGGGACTATCGAATAAATCTTTATGGTATTCCTGTTCTTCCTTGGTTGGCAACTTATCAAAGTATTCTTCTATAGGTTCTACCTCCTCTAATTCCTCTCTACTATCAACCTCAACTTCCCTAGTCTCATCCTTAGTCTCGGCTTCTATCCTAACTTCATTCTTGTCACTCTCTTCTATCTCCTTATCTATCGGCTTAATAGCGACAACATTAACAAAGTGGATCTGTTTAGATGACGAGGGATCATTAATTTGGTTTCCGTTATTGGTGTCCCTAGTGTCCTTCCTGGGTGTGACTAATGCTTGGTTGTTGAGGGCTTTCAACAAGTTGTCAATCTTGTTGGTCATCTCCGTTTGTTGTTGGTTGAATTCGGTTTCAAACCTAGCTATGCGAGCCTCTTGAGATGCCATAAACTTTGACATCAATCCTTCAATATTGTTGGTACTACCATAGTTGTTAGAAGGATTGTTGTTGAAAGTACGGTTGGAGGGTGGACCGGTTGGTTGGTAACGGTTAGGCGGATTGGAAGAATTGGGTTGATTTTGTTTCCACCTAAGGTTTGGGTGATTTTTCCAAGAGGGGTTGTATGAATCACCGTATGTGTTTGGATCGGGCTTGAAAGTGTACCACTTATCTCCCGCTTCGTCGGTACGCGTGGATGCGTAGTCCGCAAAAGCTGTTCCGGGGAGTTCCACACAATCACGAGTGTCGTGGGGACCACTACATAATTCGCATAAAGAAGTGATTTTGTTCACTTGGCTTGAAGGCTTAGGAGCATCGTAAGATTTCATGAGAAACTTGACTTGGTCCTCAAGTTCCATGATCCTACGGTCGGGAGTGCTAGAATTGTTCGAAGGCAAAGATATTGCCTTAACCGTTTTGTTCAAGTCACGGGGATCGTTCCAACTTTCGTTGTCATAGAGAGCAAGATCTTCTATGAGTTCCCATGATTGTTCCGCACTAAGATCACGTAGCTTACCACCGGCCGATTGGTCAATGGCTCGCCTCGTGGAGATGTCGATATGGTCATAAAAAATTTGGACTTGGAGCCAAAGATCTATGCCATGATGAGGGACTTTTTGGAGTAAGTCCTTGAAACGAGTCCATGCTTCATAAAGAGATTCATTTTGACGTTGTTGGAACATCAAGATGTCATTTCTAAGCTTAGTAGTTCTCCCCGGTGGGAAAAATTGAGCAAGGAAACGAGTGGTGAGATCATCCCATGTGGTGATGGATCCCGCGGGTAAATGCTCAAGCCATTGACTAGCTTGATCCCGTAGAGAGAATTGGAATAGGCGTAAACGGGTAGTCTCTCTAGTTGCAACATCTAGGTCTATGGAATCTACGATTTTGAGAAAGTCCTTAAGATGCTGGTTTGGATCTTCGGAACGAAGTCCATGGAATGCACATCCGCTTTGCACCAACCGGATGGTGTCGGATCGCAAGGGGGTCACATTGGCTCTGGTGAGTTCAATGGTGTTTCGGTAGCCTTGGTGGCTAGGTCAGGAATACTCTCCTAAGGTTCGGGGCCTAAGGGGTTCTAGTGGTGGGTTTTGTTGTGGTGGGATGACGGGTTCAAAGATGTTACCACCTTCCATGATGTCGGATGGTAAAGAGTTACGAACAAAAGCACGAAGAAATAAGATAGACTAAAGAAGACCTAAAAATAAAAATAAAATCTTACTAGAAAGGAATCTAGCAAGTAGACCTAATAAAAAGAAATCCTAACCTAGACAATAACTATTCCCCGGGCTGCGGCGCCAAAAACTTGATGCGTGGGAATCGCAACAGGCTTTACCTCTCGAGGGATCTCGAGAAGCTTACAACCCCCACCAGGCAGTGTACCTGATCGTTGTAGTATAGTATAGTGACAAGTACCGGGGGATTGATCGTTCAGCTTAGGAATAGTGTCGCTAGGATTAGAAAGCCTAAATACTAGTTCTAAAGGTGAGGGATGATTCTTTTTGTGTTTTTATATTTTTTAGAAAGCAATTAAAATCTCGGGTTTTGGAAGAGTGGGCGGAATTAGTTGCTATTCAACTAACCCAATACTAAGATGCAATCAAAATAAAATACTAAAAATGAAAATAAGCTAAATTATACTAAGGTTGTGAGCAGTAATTGGAGAAAATGTGTTTACTTAGATTTCACTACTCCCTAGATATCTCTTACACGTTAATTACTTGTTATAATTGCATGAATGACGGATCGTATTCCTTAATACCATTCATGGGGTGGCACACATAACTCCCCAATTCTATGAGCTCTTATCTCCTCCTACACCATGCCCAGCACAACTATAGGGATTGTAAACAGTGGCCCATGCATTAAATACAACCAATAAAGACCTAGTGCGCCTCGGTTCATGTTTCTTAAGACGTTCAAGCATGTTACCATTTGAAGATCTGCCAGTTTTCTTAAGCCTAACATATAAATCATTCATCCAAGACAAGAATAAACAAGTAATCAACACATAATCAATATCTAGGTTTCATTAGATCTAAGCAAACACAAAAGAGATCTAGCCTAGCATGATAGAATTAAGACAAGAACATGATATAGACAACCAACACATAGACATATTGATTGAATTAGAAGAACACTTATCTTGATTAATCATGCAAGGTATCAAGGGGTTGGAACCCTTGAAAAACCTGTAAAGTTACACCAAAATCGTACTTAGGGTTTCTCCCAAAACTTCTCTCCTTAAATGTGAAAAATTAGAAAACTATATATAGAAAAATAGGGCTGACGACGTCAAGAGTAATCTTGTGACGCCGTCACCTCGCCGCCAAAACTCTCCTCGGACTGCCTAGATCCACTTCTGACGCCGTCAAGACTTAGGTACTTCCAGGCCGTCACGACTCTTTTACTCTTGACGCCCTTCCTACGTGACGCCGTCAAAACTCTTCTGGGTCGTCATGAAAATTTATGAAATTTGCTCTTGACGCCGTCAAGGATTTGCTCTTGACGCCGTCACCTACTGTTCCCAGCTTGGAAAATTAAGACTTTGGCGTTTTCTTCACTTTTATGCTCCAAAAACGTCCGAATTGCTTCCTTTTCCAGATTTCACTCTCAAAGTACCTAAAATCACAAAAGGAACGATTTAGGGCAATATTTGATCAAATAAAGTCAATTCCGGGCTTAAATGACCCCCTAAAAGTGGTTCATTTTTCGCCTCATCAATTGCGAATAAAATTACTCACTGGTGGGATGTTCCATTCATTTAGTGCTCAACATATGAAGATTGGAAGAATTGGCTGGTGAATCTGCATCTCCCGGCCAAGCATAAGCAGATTCTTGAAGGTATCTTTTATGTAATGTGGTGGCTTTTATGGTTGTATCGTAACAAGGTCATTTTTGAGTCAAAGGTTCCATCGAAGGCGTTGTTATTTGAAGATTTAGTTTCTAAGTCTTTCATTTGGTCTCGATATAGATGTAAAGCCTCATTTAGTTAGGATGACTGGCTTAAAAACCCTCATCTTGTCTCTTTGTAATTGCTAGCTTCTTGCTAGTTTTATTTTTTCAATAAAATTGCCGTTCAAAAAAAAAGTTAACTCAACTAATTGGTAGACTCATTTTATAATCGGGATACAGGGACGGGTAGGTATGGGACCTTGATCCTGGTGGTGTTTTCACAGTAATCAAGCTCTCTAAACTCTTTGATTCCACCATCCTTGCGCCAAATTTAATGATGGTTAAGCTTGATTGGAACTCTTGGGTGTCCAAAAAGGTAAATACTTGTGTTTGGAGGACGAATAACCGTCTTCTCACCCTCTCCAATCTTGAAGCTCGAGGTGTGCCAATTGTTTCATGCAATTGTGTGTTGTGTAATGCATCTAGTGATTGTGTTCAACATTGTCTTTTACTCTGCCCAAAGACCATCTTGATATGGCGTAAAATATGGAGTTGGTGGAAATTTAACTCACTAAGTTTTTCCTCTTTTCAGGAGCTTCTGGAATTTGTTCCTCTGCTATCCTCTTTAGCGAAAAAAATATTTCAAGGAGTTGTTTATGTGACAATTTGGGCGATCTGGGATTAGGATAATCATGTCTTCCATACTTCTTCCTCTTTAGCGAAGAAACTCTTTCTTTGCTTTGGTTATCGAACAAGAGCTGCAAAAAGTCTTTGAGCTAGAGCAATTGGGTTCTAAATCTATCTTGTATTATAATTACTGATTCGTTGTAGCCCTGTATGTTTGGGTTTATTTTTAAGATTTTGTGTGTGGTGTTATCTCTGGTACTTTGGCTCATCTCTAACTTAGAGATTGCTTGTGTTTTGCTTATTTTTGAGCTTTCTAATAAATTCAACCTGTTTAAAAAAAAAAAAAAAAAAAAAAAAAAAAAAAAAAACATTCCCTGTCGACAAATGTTTGAACTTGAAAACAAAAGTACAAAAC
The DNA here is from genome assembly GCA_030686995.1 of Artemisia argyi. NCBI lineage: Eukaryota > Viridiplantae > Streptophyta > Magnoliopsida > Asterales > Asteraceae > Artemisia > Artemisia argyi. Next base: position 71,107,825 of record CM060683.1, read on the forward strand.
ATCACTTTCTTCCCCCACATCCAACAACACAAAAATTATCATCCAATCCCAACTCACCAACCCAACACAACAAGTACAATACAATATCCAATCTTTTGTCCTTAAACACAGACACTCAAATTCTCAAACAGCAAACATTCTTCTTTCAAACCCTTAAAACACCAATATTCCAATCTTTACACCAAACCATGTTAAACCAAAGGAAACCCCAACTGGGTTTTACTCCCCATTACTTTCTCAACAAGACCCACAAATCTTTTCCCATTATTCCCCCGTCGCCGGAATTTGACTTTTTCCGGTCATCTTCCGACGAAGATTCCGACGAAAAAGTTAACCCAAACCCATATATCTCATCACAATACTACACATTCAACCAAGACTCACATTCTTTAATGATCAAATGCATACTCGCCGGAAAGTTTGCTAGCTCTGGAGAGATTCAGGTTGTTACTCCGGCGCCTGTACTTGCCACGTGGAAGTCTGTTAGGAAAGATAGATGTGAAGGTACTGCTTATGTTACTGCTTGGAAAAGAATACAAAAGAAGCTGACAGTTGTGCAAAGAGAAAATGGTAATTATTTTTTATGTTTTGGTAGTAATGGTCAGTTTGTTGCGAATACGAGCCAATGGCAAGATATAGTTATGAGTTTTCATTGTGATGATAATAATATGAAGCATTTTGGTGTGAAAGATACTATTGATAGGGTTAGGAAAGTTTGGACTGTGGGTGGTAAGATGTATGGGATTCCTGAGTCATTCATAAGGGCTTGTGTAGGTGCGTGTCGTGTTTGCGGTAATGGGTCTGGTGGGTCGGGTAAAAGGCGTAGGTTTGAGTATAAGGAAAGTTTTGAGGTTTCTGCGAGAGATGTGTGTAGGAAGTTGAGGCAGTTGGCTGTTGAGCATAAGGTTGTGTTGTGTATAAGGCAGAAGTATATTAAGTATAAGCCGTTTATGGCGGAGGTTAAGGATTATGCGTGTCATCGAGCAGGTGAGCCTGGTTTGAAAAAGTTGAAGGATATGAAGAGGGAGCCTTATGCGTCCAAGAGATGTGGATGTGGGTTTAGGATAAGGGCGATTGTTCCGATTTGTGATTACAATGAGAAGGATAAGACTTTTGTTTATAAAGAAGAGGGGATGGCGGTTTTCAAATTGTATGCTGTGCATTCGGGGCATGAGCCTGGTCCGTTGGATGGGAATGCGAGGATTATGCATAGGCTTGTTGGGTATAAAGGTGGGTTCTCGTCGGATCAAGATTTGGTTTATGGAATCAGTGATGAAGGAGATAACGAGAACTCTATTGGGAATGATTATTCGGATGGTGGGGATACAAACGATTCGGTTTTGCATCAAGTTAATGAGTTAAAGCAGGAAGTTGGTCTTCTTGAAGGGAAAATTTTGAAAATGCAACCTGAACTTTTGAATTCAGTGTCTCAAGAGTTATTTGATCTTGTGAATAAAGTTAGAAATGTTGCCGAATACGGGTCAAAATCAAGTGGGTTGCGTTTTGAAAGTGATTTAGTCAATTGGAACGCTCATCAAAATGCAGATCTGACTGAAGACGACGATGACAGTTTTGAGCGGACACATGTAAATGTTGGTTCATGGGATCATATAACTGGTGATTGTAGGAACGAGAAAGATCTTGTGGATGATACATGTAAATCTGAAAATTGGCTGAAATGTAACACGTTTCATGAAAAAACTATTCTTGATTGTGAGGATTTTAAAATAAAGCCTGTAAGGAATGATGAAACACAGACTGAAACAGATGCAGACACACTTGTTGGTTTGCAGGTTGATAATTTCTTCCCCGAGAATCATAAATGGTATGATTCATCGTGTGGGTTGGACCCAGGTATGGATTGTGGTAGCAATGCGTTTAGGCTTGGTGAGATTGTGTAGATTGCTAATTATTAGTTTCTTAGGTGGATTATTAGTGTACACGGTAGAATGAAGTAAAGTTTTCCCATAGCGCCATTTTGGTCATACCTCTTTAACTCTTTGTGACTAAATATAGTTGTGGTGTGAGAATTCTTAACACAGGACTTCATTTAGTACATCGATGAAATTTGTATTTTCTCCCAATTCAAATCTATTGCTTTTGCGCTTGTTCTGCATTTCATTGTTTGCTATCAGTAATGTGGCCTAGACTATATCTCTGTGTTTGCATATTAGGGGCAGTTTGGTTTAAGGGTTTTGCCCAAAAGGTTTAGGATTAAAATCAAATCACTCGTTTGTTTTGTTTGTTTGGGTTTAAAAATTTGGATCGAGTCCTAAAAATAAGGGGATACTAAAAACCCAGGGTGCTAGCTTACTTTTTAGGCAGATTTCTGACAAAGACTCATTGACTTTCTTTTTCCTTTTTTTTAGCTTTATATTTGTAAATGTTATGTTGGTAGTGCACGTATACGTCCAAAAAATTTACCATAACTTATTTTTTCTTAGTGGGTCCATGTACAATCAATTTATTTTTAACATTAAAATAATAATAAATTTTAATCCTAATTTATATCTCAATATGTAAAATAAAAAACTTTTAATCTTTCAACCAAATCTTAATACTAAACCCATCTACAAACCAAACGGGCCCTTAAGATGCAAGTGAGTTTGGTAATATTCCATTTATGGTGTATTACTTATGGTTAATTAAAATAATGATCACTTTAAAAATTATAAGTGAGTTCGGTAGTGTTGCATTGCATTCATGATGTAAAATACATTTAATGGTTGCACCTTCTTAATTAACTAAACAGAAGGTTTTTTTTTTTTTTTTTGATGAAAAATGGTTCTTATATCTAATTAGCAAAGCATATTTGTATGTCTAATGATTTAATTGGTAGATTTGAAAAAGTGATTGGTGTAAATTTGGATATAGAAAATGTATAATACAATTATACAAGTAATTTATGCATTAGACATTTATTTAGACATGAATTGTAGACCTAAATAGCATTACTTATATTTCATTATCCCATAATTTTCTTAGATAGAAAATCTCATCAAAAATCAGAAGATGGCAAGAACACGGTCATTAGATTCCACAATTTGAAGGCATAATTAAAATCGTTTAACTCCTTTTCAATTATTTCATTACTTCATCAAGTTTGTTGGAATCTAGTTTACCTACAAATAAGCTTTACTACATTATCGTATCTACAGGACTACATGATCTCAGTTGTGATATTGGCATGTCAATCCTTTTTAAATGATTTTATCAACATCCACATTTAGCAATTTTGATGCGGTTGTTAAAGCTACTTTTTGTGTGATTTGGAGATTTAAGAATCACATTTGCTTGACTTGAAACCTCCGAGAAAGGATACGTTAGGCGAAGAAATAAAAGTATTATCTCACATGTGGATTCTTCATAGGCAACAGAAACCGATTCTCGGCCGGTTAGATTGGATAGTTAATCCTAATTTTCTGGTAATTTAATGTATAATCTTATTTTTTAAGTGTCTTCAAAAAATTCTGTTAAAAAAAAAAAAAAAAAAAAAAAAAACAATTTTCATAGTATGCATGTTCATTATCTTCTGGACATTATTTAGTAAATGGTTTATATCTAGCATAAATTCATTACCTTTCTGCTATTTCATTAGTTCAAATTCATATAAGGACCATGTTTTAAAAGACATGAATGTTAGTGGACGATTAGTTTGTATATTGCATTATATGTATTGGGCCAAGCCCGTATAGTAGACTAGCATTCGTATCATTATTTATGCTGTAACCAACATCATTGTTCGATCATGAAATAAACCCTACTATCGTGGTGTTGCCAATGCTGTGGCAGAGACTTCATAGTTGCGGAATCTACTTCGTGAGCTCCACTCCCCTTTACATTCGGCTACCATTGTTTATTGCGATAATGTCAGTGCGGTATACTTATCATCCAATCCCGTGCAACACCAGCGCACGAAGCACATAGAGATTGACATACATTTTGTTCGGGATCAGGTTGCTACTGGACAGGTTCGCGTCTTGCATGTCCCTTCTCGTTATCAGTATGCGGATATTTTCACTAAGGGGCTTCCTTCTGCGTTGTTTGATTAGTTTCGGACCAGTTTGAGCGTTATGCGTTCTCCTCCCGCTCCAACTGCGAGGGGCTGTTAGTGGACGATTAGTTTGTATATTGCATTATATGTATTGGGCCAAGCCCGTATAGTAGACTAGCATTCGTATCATTATTTATGCTGTAACCAACATCATTGTTCGATCATGAAATAAACCCTACTATCAATGAATTGCTCATAAATTCTTGCTGCTTTAAAAAAATAAAACAAGAACTATTGCTATCTTAACTATTACAATGCAAATTGGATGAAGATTTATGCATTTAGTAGTTTAGAGGATAACATGGTAACTAGGTTGAATTCTACAAAACGTAGTGACGAGTACAAAGTTTTAATCTTCACAAATAAACAAACATAGGATCATTTCTAATTTTGGATCCCTAAAAGCAATTATCTTAACTGATAGTATAAGATGCTCCTGTGTTTTAAAAGGTATCTGAACTAGTCACTTAGGGGACTGGCAACGTAATCGGCAAAGCATCGGTATGGATCGACAAAGATCGGCAAAACGTTGCCAACGGATCGGCATGGGCAAATCGGTATGTGATACGGGATTGTTTACCAATTCGGTAAAAGCTTTGCATTTAATGTTTTGGACCGTTGCATACTTAATTTGTTACCGTTTGATGGATGATTTTCAAAAAAAAAAAAAAATACCCCCTTTAAATCCTCAATATCTTTATCATATTTTCTTCAAATCACATATTCACAATCACATATTTTCTTCAAATCACCAATTCACTTTAAAAATCAATCACATGGATCCAAGTTCAACATCAAAAGGTCGAAGTCATGGTCGTAGTCGAGGTTCTCGATCACATCCGGTCCGGCCGAAGGTTCAAGCACAACCACGTGGTCAAGAAGCCTACTATCCCCGACCTCCACCACAAGCCTACTATCCTCAACCTCCACCACAAGCCTACTATCCGGCACCTCCACCGTTGAATCCAAGTCACTATAATATAGCAATGACAAGCGAGTTCAACCCTTTTAATGACTTTCGAGACGGTCCACCAAGACGTGAACAAAGTGTCGAAAGAGAATTACAGTTATACGATTATGAAGATGATGAAGATGAAGTTGTTCCCGAAACCCAATTCCCAAATCCAATCGATATATTTTTTATTTTAAATCGTTATATATATATATATATATATATATATATATATATATATATATATATATATATATATATATATATATATATATATATATATATATATATATATATATATTGCTTTGTTTTAGGTGAAGAACAAAATGATGATGACGTTCAAGAAATAAAAAATCCGGGTAAAGCGGGAAAAAAGAATTGGACGACCGACGAAGAAGTATTTTTGGCAAAAGCTTGGGTTCATGTCTCAACATGCCCAAAGGTCGGGAATCAACAAAAGTCCGATAGCTTTTGGGGAAGAATTCTAGAGCACTTCAAGCAAAATGTGCCGGATACTTTACGCACATTCCATGGGTTGAACACAAAATGAAAAAATATGCATACCGAAATGAATACTTTTAACGGCCTATACATGCAACAAGTAACTTTTAAATTGTATACTTTTTATACTTTTTTTTTTCATTATATTAATTATTTTTTTTCGTTATATAGATTATATTTCTTATTATTGTAGAACCGATGTCGTGATAGTGGGTGTGACGAGCTTAACGTGATGAGAAATGCATTGCCCGATTATAAAAAGAAACCAAAGGCAAGAATTTTACTCATATTGAGGCGTGGGAGATAGTTAGGAAATCGGACAAATGGTTGCAACAACCAACCGTTAGTCAAACATCTTCGTCTAATACGGAGAAACGAAGAAAGTCGTCGGAATCTAGCAATGACAATGTTGAGACTATTATTCCGGATCTAAATGACGACACAACTCCTACACGGAAGAAAAAAGGGAAAAAGGCCGAAAACGAGTAGACAAAGAAGAGTATTGAATCGTTAGCAGATTATGCGGCAAAGAAGTCACAAATAATGGATGAAAATGTTGAGAAGAAACGTGCGAAGGAAGAGTTGGCAGAAAAATTAATGTCGGCACAACTAGAAGGGGTTCAAGAAAAGAATTTTTTTCGAGCAATGAAGTTCTTGAACGACCCCCATGATACCATACTTGATCCAACAATGCGCAACATTAGGATTGCAATAAAACGTGAAGTCGCGGCAAAATATTGATGGCATTGCAATTTTTAGAAATTGTTTTGTTTTTATTTTCCTATCTATCATGTAACTTTTGTTTTAATTATTAATGAAATTTGAAGTTTTTAATTTAATTGTTAAATATAATTATGAGTTAAAAAAAATGCATAGTTAGGCAACATTGCCACTAAAAATATGTACTTAAGCATCATTAGGCATGAAATTTGTGGAAAACTAGAAGGGGGGGTTGAATAGTTTTGAGTCTTTTTTGTTTTAATAAAAGTTTACTTTCAAAGAATTGATGATAATTTGTAAAAACCTTTGAAGCTAAAGTATAGATACAAATTAATTCACATATGTCACATAAATACTTCTTATTTAAAGTGTTGAATAGAAATTATAATTTCATATATCTCACTTAAATATAAGTTTGTATTTATATGTGTATATGTGTTTTAATGATTGTATATACTTTAATTTACTAATATATAATTAATGTTTTGAATGGAACCTAGTTTGATTTTTATGTGAAACCAATATATGCACAACACACAATAATAATAATGTACGAGAAGCAAGTAAGTAAACAAGTAAATAATGAGAGATGGAAAGATCAAACCGAGAGACAAATGATTTATAGTGGTTCGGCTACAAGGACACCTTCCTTGCCCTACTCCACTCCCCGAGCACCGAACTCGAGAGTTTTCTTCACTAAGTCAATAACCTCCCTTATGGCGGAGAAAACCGTACACACCAAATGCTTACACCAATTAACGACACAAAGCAAGATGTCGAGTCCTAATTGTAGCTAGAACCAATCTCACACCAAATAGCACACCACACAACTTCTTCACACCTTTGACTTCTTCAATATATCTTCACACCACGAGTATCTTCACACCTTCACAAAATTCTTCGCGACTTCAATGTCTTGCAATCTTCACAACTTCAAAGCACCAATGTCTTCACAACTTCAAACCAATAATGTCTTTGCACCTTCAAGCCACTAGAGTCTTCACAACTTTAATCTACTAATGTCTTCAAATCTTCTCCACTTGAAAGCTTCACTTTCTTCACAACTAATCACTATTGCCACTCTCTTCTATTTTCACTAATATCCAACACTACTTCTTCACTTCAACTTCCACTACACACTTACAACAATTCTAGATTCTACAACTAAGTCTAGCAAACTAATACATACACCTTATTCACCAAAGTATGAAAGATCAACAAGATGAAACAACTAAACAACTTAGATAGCAAGATGATACTAAGTTGTAATACTTCTAGTAGAAGTATTCTTCTCTTTGCACTTGAATGTTGAGGCTTGAATCACTTTGAAACAAAGATCAAATTATAAAAGATCAAAGGATTTTTAGAAGATGGAGAGGGATGTTTAGATCAGAAAGTTTTTAGTGCAAAAATGTGAGAAAAATATGTAGAATGATCCAATATTTATAGGGCCAGAAAATACTGTTCTGGAGCGTGCCGGTCCCCTTAATTAGGGGGCGGTCCCCTTAATGATTAAGGGGGCCGCCTAGTATAATTAAGGGGGCCGCCCTCCTGAACGTTGGATTTTCTTATCCTTTTGTGAGGGGAATTTTTCTGGATTAGATTTGCCATTTTTGGTTGAAAATTTGAATTCACAAATTTGTAATGAATAAAACATATTCTTTTAATTTCAAAAATGTTTTACAAAAGATATAAAATGTTTTGTAACATTTTATAATTATCTAGTGATTAACAAAAATGTTCCTTTGATCTTGTAATACATTAGACACTTTGTTTATTCATACCTTAAGTGATTTAATAGTAAAGATGAGTATTTACTACTAAATACTTGTTTATGTCATAATCTTTGGTTTGATGAGTTTTCGTTTTGTGATTATCAAAACATAGAGATATCGAAAGATATAAATAACGTTTTTAGTCATTTATTTATATCAACAAAATTAGTTAGATTAATTCTATTGGCTAATTACAATTAAAGTTTAGGCATGATTAGACAACATTGCCACCCCCTTAGAGCTAACCTCAAACTTTTGGCACATCTATAACAATATGAGGTTCTTATTCTATGTTCAGTTCTAAGATACCTTCGATACACCTTCTTTGTTATCATTTTTTAAGCAAGATAAAAACTCCATTCTAAAAGCATTGAATTGAATCTGCTCACGAATCACAATAAGTGGGCCGCGAGGTAGCAGTTGATACAAGCTTAAAACTAGGGGTGAGCAGAAAAACCGAAATATCCGAATAAACCGAAAACCAAAACCGAACCAAACCAAAAATAATCGAATCGAACTAATAACCGAACCGAATTGCCAAAACCGAACCAAACCGAACTTTTAATTCGGTTCTCGGTTTGGTTATGGTTTTGATAATCAAAACCGAAAACCGAATTCATATAAATTTATATATTTATATATATAAAAAGATCAATAAAACATTATATATATATATATATATATATATATATATAAAATTTTATCCTAATATTAAAAAATATTTTTTATGTTTGAAATAACTTTTTTGGCTAAATATATTTGTATATTTTTCTTTTTTTAAATAAAGTGTGTAATTCGGTTAAACCGAAAATCGAACCGAACCAAACAGAACTAGAATTCAACCAAACTGAACCGAAAACCGAATTTGAAGTCGGTTTGGTTTGGTTCTCGGTTTGACCCTAAAAAAACTTTGAACCGAATTAACCGAACCGAATTAACCGAATAACCCGAAAACCAAACCGATCAACACCCCTACTTAAAACGGCTAGTAGTTGTTTGCCACGTGAGGTGCACATGAATGGTTCCAACCAGGAGTGTGAGTTACACGTGTAATCCTCCAACAGCTCCTAACCGACTTTGGCGCCAAAAACTAGTTTAAATAGTTGTTGCTTATTTTAGATAGTTAGCTTTTGATCATTGTAATTCTCTTCCTCTCATGTAATCATTGTAACAAATTCCATTTGTTTATCAATTACATTAACAATTTCATTTCCAATTCTTGATCTTTGGATTCTTGATTATTGATATTCAAATTGGTTTACCATTCTTAAATGATTTCTAAACCAAGTCTATCAATTAGTATCAGATTTGTTATCTTTGCAACAAGATTCAGTTATTTTACCGGTTAAATCACATCATTCATTATATTCATTTATTCTTTTCACTTTCGTGTACTAAATTAAAATCTTTTCCGTTTCACAATCGAAAAAATGTTTTGATTGAGTCAGTTGAAGTTCTTGATTGGTTAGTTATGCTATTGTTATTTAGGGGGCACGTTAAAAAAAGAAAAAAAATGTTTATAAGTTTTCTAAAAATGCATTTTGTGGGTGTATTGGGTATTAAAAATATGTATTGGTTAATAGTTTTTGAGGTTTAAAGTTAAGGGATAATTAGTAAAATAGCCTGGTTGCGGGTCTAGGCATATTTAGCCGGTTTTTGAAAATTTTTTGTTTTAACCCGGGTTGCCCTGGGCAACTAGTGCATAGCCAACTACAGAGTGCCACGTCGGGGAAGCTTTTTTGTATTTTGGGCAACTTTTTTGTATTTTGAGCAACTTGAGGACACTTGTCATCTTTCGGTTGGCTATACGAAAGTTGCCCAGGGCAACCTGGGCTAAAACAGGAATTTTTCAAAAACGGGCTAAATATGCCTAGACCGCAGGGCAACGGGCCATTTTGGTAATTTTTCCGTTAGTTAACTACGTATGATTAAGTGGTCTTAGTAAAAGAATTATAAAAGTGTAAGAAAATATTTTTTTGCACTTTTTTTTTATTAATTTAGTAAGTGTGTGAATGTATTAAAAATAGTCGTTAGAAGTGTCGGATACATTGTTCATTTAAATCGCGGAAAACATTTATTAACTTAATAAACGTAAGTATATAAAAGGAATTGTCTTAAAGATTAAAATTTTTGAACCGGAGTACGAGCAAGGTATAGTGATGTTGTTGACTAAATATAGTCTAAAGTCGTAGTGTAGAAGAGTGTTATTCTAGTTTCACGTTTATTTAACTAAAAAGGTATACGTAAAAAGTGTTCTTGTAAAATTTTCCAAGTAATAAATTAGAGATTGGAAATAAATGTTGACGTGGAAAATTACGGGTTGTTACGGTCTGCCATCCTTAAAGGAATCTCGTCCCGAGGTTCAGTTTGGGTTAAATTTTAAGGTGATGTTGATGAAGTGGTTTGGATGCTTGGGACGAATTTGGTCTACGCGTTTCCAAGTGAACTTAGGATTTCCTTGAGAATTCCAACGAACCTTAACGATAGGAAATCGAATTTGTTGGCTTGGAACGTGATATGAAATGGGGCTAGCTTTTCAAGACAAGGTTGAGCTAAAGGTAGTGAAATAGAGAGTGTAATGGATGAGGCTTGTCGCATTACGGCGGTAAAAGATAAAATATTTATTAAATAGGAATTCGTAATAGTACATGAAACTTATACGATAGTACTTAATGTGAAACGCAAAAGAAATACAACCCTAGAGAGTTTAGCATTGGTTTATTATTAAGGCGGTAGTTCTCTTCTTAAACATTGTCATCATCTGCGATGTCATTGATGTCCCGATGAACCTTCCCTTTTCCTAGCTTGTATGCACTTCCACGAGCTCTTCCTCCATTCTGATTTCTTAGCTCTGGGCATTCACTCCCGAAGTGTCCAATTACTCCACACTCATGGCATGTTATTGTAACGTTTTGATCCATCACAAGGGTGGGAGCCTTGCAATCCCTGGCTTTGTGTCCGACCTTTTGGCAGTTCCCACATCGAGTGGGAAAGGTCCATTGTGGTGAAACCGACACTTATTGCACTTGGGTAAAGTCCCTGCATATCCTTTCTTTTCACTTGGTCCAATAACGTAGGCCTTAACCACCTCATGTTGTTTGTGTTGCGGCCGAACTTGATGGTTTCCCTGGTTGTCATCCCATTTCCTCTTGTTGTCGTTGTTATTGCGGTTGTTGTTATCATCTCGAGCAGCCCTCGCTCGAACAAATTGGTCCATCAGACTTTGAGATTCGAATTTGTTAGTGCAAATATTACGATATTTAATCTATACAGTCTCGTTTGTTTTGATTGATGACAAACGTATAACTTGATACGTAACGTAAAATGTACAAGTTATTTGCAATCATATTTTTTCTCAACATACATTCAACACCTCTCGACGTCTCGAGTCCTCATATGCTACAACACAGGTTCGTACATGTTTGTTATGTGGCATTATGATCAAACCCATTGACCAACCATTTAGAATGTTTAAAATGCTTTTAGAGCCTTTAAGTATTTTAAGTGTCAAAATGCACTTTATGTATAAAATAGAATAAGTGCCACATTAGGTGTTTAGGTAATATTAGTAAGTTTACAATTTATACAAATGTGTCTTATAACAACATAAGTACATCAAACATTTTTAGTAACTTACTAAATATCATATAGCAAGTTAATACATTTTAGTAAGTTAACAATCTATAAAAATATGTCTTATAACAACATAAATACATCAAACATTTTTAGTAACTTACTAAATATCGAAAATTGGCCACAACATGTGTGGTGTCATATGTTTAATTCCACATTAGTAGGGAATGCATGAACCTGGTTCAGCAAGCTTCCACGAAGAAGCATAAACGGGTTTGAAGAGTTGCGAAGAGCATTCCGTTTGAACTTCACTCAAAGAAAGAAGTGCGCTAAGAACCCTGTTGAACTAGCTAGAGTAAAACAGCGCTAAGGGGAATCCACAAGCGCTTATATGGAGCACTACAAGGATGAATGCATACAAGTCAAGGCGTGCCCGGAAGTGCTCAAGATCTCAGGGTTCATGAATGGGATCAATAACCCAGAGCTAATAAGAAGACTCAATGATAAGGTACCTCAAACCTTTGATGAACTGACGAAGCGCACTAGATCCTTTATCCAAGGGGAAGCAGCTGCTGCGGATAGCAAAAAAGGTTATTCAACCTACAAGCCACAAGAATAGCCTAGGAAACAATCCAATGACCAGAGTGGTAGCCACAGTAGAAACTACCGCAATCAAGGAAGTGGACGGGATAACGACAAGTACACTCCACTCACGAAAACCCCAAGGGAGATATTCGCGACAGAAGGAGCAAACTTCCCAAAACCCCCACAAATGCGCACCCCAGAGGATAGGCGCGTAGGAGGTGGATATTGCGAATACCATGGACAAAAGGGTCACACTACCAACGAATGCGTCCAGTTACGCCAACTAATCGACAAATTAGTGAAGGAAGGAAAAATGGATCACCTCGTTAAGAACATCAAAGAGGGAAAAGATAGACAGAAGAATGGGGGAAAAAAAGAGACACCTAAAGACAAGGCAGACACAATCTACATGATACAGTCATGGCAGCGAAAGACGAAACAGAAAGTCAGCCAAAAGTTTTCCCACGGGAACAAAATCTCTTTCCCCACTCTGACAGTGGACAACGCAGTAGTGGAACCGCTCACCATTGAAATACACACGGGGGGTCACGATATCCACCGCATGTATGTTGATGGAGGAGCATCCGCAGATATTATGTACGAAAATTGTTTCAAGAGACTACAACCTGAGATACGGAGTCAGTTAATACCGGCCACGACGTCGCTTACTGGCTTCACAGGAGAGAAGGTATGGCCCATGGGGCAACTACGCCTACTGGTAGTCATTGGTAATGAGCAACATTCTACAGAAGCCTGGATGAATTTTATGATAATCAGATCTCCCTCGCCATACAATGGCATTATTGGAAGACCAGGAATATTAGCTATGCGCGCGGTACCATCCACAGCACATGGGATGCTTAAATTCCCAGTAGAAGGAGGGATTGTTACCCTCTACAACGCCACTGTGTTACCCAAAGAATGCAACACGGTGACAAATGAGACCCCGTGCGCCCCAGAGAAACACAAAGAAAAAGTAGCAAACCTAAAGGTCGCAATTCACCCTGACTACCCAGATCAAGAGATATCAATTGGAGGATCGCTGTCTGACAAAGGCAGAGCGACCTAGATATCTTTGCATGGGAACCAAAGCACATGACTGGAGTACCACGATCTATCACAGAGCACAAGCTACAAATCCGACAAGGATATCCTCCAATAAGACAGAAAAAGCGCGGCCAAGCCCCAGATCGTTGAAAAGCCATCCTAGAGGAAGTACACAAGCTTGTTGACGCAGGAATCATGCGGGAGGTATATTACCATGACTGGCTTTCCAATCCAGTGATGGTAAAAAAAAAAGCGATGGCAGCTGGAGAATGTTCGTGGACTTCACTGATCTTAACAAAGCATGCCTACAAGACTGTTACCCGCTACTAGAAATAGATTGAAGGTAGAGACTTTGTGTGGATACCCTTTTAAATGCTTCTTAGACGCATACAAAGGATATCACCAAATCCAGATGGCCGAGGAAGATGAAGAAAAAATAGCCTTCCACACAAGTCAAGGGGTATATTGCTATACAAAAATGCCTTTTGGCATAAAGAACGCAGGAGCAACATATCAGCGTTTGGTGGACAATGCGTTTGAAAAGCAAGTAGGTCACAACCTGGAAGTTTATGTCGATGACCTTGTTATCAAGAGTCATATTGAGGAAGAATTGGTGCGCGACATTGAGGAAACATTCACAACACTGGGAAGGATCAACATGAAGTTAAATCCCAAGAAGTGTACCTTTAGCGCTACAGAGGGCATGTTTCTTGGGTATTTGATAGAACCTGATGGCATTAAGCCCTGCCCAGAGAAAACAAAAGCTGTCATCGAACTTCCTTCACCATGCACACTGAAAGAGGTTCAGTCATTAAACGGTAAATTAGCAGGGCTAAACCGATTCTTGTCTAAATCACCAGACAAATCGCTCCCCCTCTTTAAGACACTCACGAAGTGCACAAAAAAGGGAGACTTTCAGTGGACTGCGGAAGCGGAAGAAGCTTTCCAGCAGCATCTAGCAGCACTTCCCAAACTTGTTGCACCCCGACCAGGGGAAGAATTGATTATGTACTTATCTTCAACTCATGGAGCAGTCAGCGCGGTGCTATGGACAGACAAGAACTCCGTTCAAACACCCATAGACTTTGTAAGCAAAGCACTCAAGAAGACAGAGACTAACTATACCGCCATGGAAAAGCTGGTCCTAGCTCTAGTATTCGCAGCTAAGAGACTGCGCAGATACTTCCAAGCACACCCAATAGCTGTAATTATAGACCAACCTATCAAGCAAGTTATCTCTATACCTGACACATCAAGACGGCTACAAAAATGGAGTGTGTTGTTGAGCGAACATAACATCTCTTATAGACCACGCACTGCGATTAAAGGATAGATATTGGCAGACTTCATTAGCGGAAAGCCAGATACCAATACTCCACCTACAAAAGGCGAGGTAACGCTACAAAAACCATGGGTTCTATTCACGGACGGATCTTCGTGTAAGGATGGATCAGGCGCAGGTCTTATTCTCACTAATCCAGATGGAACGGAATTCACTTACGCACTGCGTTTTGAATTCACAACCACAAATAATGAGGCAGAATATGAAGCCCTACTTGCTGGACTACGCATTGCAACTCAAATGGGTGTACGCAACCTAGAGGCAAATGTAGATTCCCGGCTAGTAGCAAATCACGTGCTCGGCGAATATGTGGCTAAGGAGGAACACATGATCCAATACCTTGACAAGACCAAGTCTCTAATCTAGAATTTTGACAGGTTCACCATCAAACAAGTTCCTAGAGGAGAAAATAGGAAAGCAGATGCGCTTAGCAAGATCTCATCTACAAGCTTTGCGCACCTGTCAAAAAAAGTATTGGTAGAAACTCTTAAGGATAAATCAATCTCGGAGATGGAAATATCCACGGTGATAGAGGAACAGGATCCTACATGGATGACACCTATCATTGAGTTCAAAAGCAAAGGGATCTTGCCACAAGAACATAAAGACGCTCGTAGGGTACGGCTAGGGGTGTAAACGAGTCGACCTTTTAACAAGCTACTCGAGCTCGAGCTTGTTTAATTCGAGTCGAGCTTGATAATTTTTGAGCTCGAGTCGAGCTCAAACAAAATTTAGAGCTCGAATAATTTCACGAGCCGAGCTTTTAAAACTTATATTTAGCTCGGCTCGTTCGAAAGCTCGTTTAGTTATTCGAGCTGAACGAGCCAAACGAGTTACTCGAGCTAAACGAGCCGAACGAGCTAATCGAGCTAAATATGTAGTTTCAAAATATTTAAATTTTAAATTTTTAATTACTATAAGTATTAGGTTAAACTTAAAACCAAAACTAGCAAGATGTTAATCTTCAATCACATAAAAGATCTACACTTTATTTTATATGTAAATATACATACAAACTAGTAAGCTTGGGCTTTTATTTTCATAGACCCCATATTACCTTCTTTTTGTTTCACTCTTTCAATGTGGGATGTGAAATGAAATCCTTTTTCTTTTCTTTTTTCATTCAAACTTACAAGTATTACTTGGATTATTAATATGTATAAATAAGTTAAATGTGATAAGTAAATTGTTACTCATATATATTCATTGATCATATAATGGTTAATATTAGTTTTATGCTAGTTAAGAGTTTTATAAAGAAGTAACTAATATGTTTAATAATCTCTTTATCAAATATATAAATGAATTAAATCCAATCATAAATAACACTAAATAAGAATTATGAATCGTTAGATGATTTCAACGAATCTCGCTTGTATGGCTCACGTGATGTTGAGAGTTATATTGAGGTTTTTGTGATTATAAATACAACATATGTATGTATATTGTATATTAACGATCCCTTTCTATGATTTTCATGCTTACGCACATAAAAGACACATACGATGAAATTCAGATATGTGTTATCACATGTGACACACACACACACACACACACACACACACACACACACACACATATATATATATATATATATAGAAAAAGCAAGAAAAGAGAAAAAACATACGGACTACCATCCCTTTTTATTCTATGTTTATTTTATATTTTTGTTATTTTTCATTTATTAGCTTAAGTCGAGTCTAGTCTTGGCTGAGCAACGCCATACTGTACATGTAATTAACCAAGATTGTTAACTCGCCACCAGTAAAACTTCCTTTATCCAACAAAACCGTGTATTTCATATCCCTACACCTAACGTTACAACCCTTTAAAAGACCTCTTTGATAGTTTATCCTAGGTGCTTACGCCATGTGGTGGAGGTTTGATCATTTCCCAAGCCTATGGTAATCTATTTTGCTATGACAGGTAGTGAGAGATATCTTCCGTTTCCATATTGTAATTTATACTTTATTACACCCGAGAGATGTGAGTATCTAAACACTATTTTTGAGGTGCTAGTGTATGACCTCCGTGCTTGTCTATTGGTCTTTGGTGGAACGATTATTTGTTGTAATTACTTTTATATTAGTGTTAAATGACCCCTAACTTGTCTTTTGAGTAGAATAAAAGCGCATTTGCTTGAGGACAAGCAAATCTCAAGTGTAAGGGTATATGATGAGGCGAAAAATGATCCGTTTTTAGGGGGTCATTTAAGTTCGGAATTGAATTTATTTGATCAAATATTGCCCTAAATCGTTCCTTTTTATGATTTTAGGTACTTTGGGAGTGAAATCTGGAAAAGGAAGCAATTCGGACGTTTTTGGAGCATAAAAGTGAAGAAAACGCCAAAGTCTTAATTTTCCATGCTGGGAACAGTAGGTGACGACGTCAAGAGTAACATCCTGACGGCGTCAAGAGCAAAATTCCATGACGATCCAGTAGAGATTTGACGGCGTCACGAAGTAGGGCGTCAAGAGTAAAAGTCATGACAGCCTGGAAATGATTATCACATGACGGCGTCAAATGTAGATCAAGGCAGTCCGAGAAGAGTTTTGGCGACAAGGTGACGGCGTCACAAGTTTAGTCTTGACGCCGTCAGACCCCTTTTCCTAATATAGTTTTCTAATTTTTACATTAAAAAGAGAGAAGTTTTGGAGAAACCCTAAGTACGAATTTGGTGCGAAATTTACAGGTTTTTCAAGGGTTCCAAGCCCTTGATACCTTTCATGTGTAATTGAGATAAGTGTTCTTTTAATTCAATCAATATGTCTATGTGTTGGTTGTCTATATCTTGTTCTTGTCTTAATTCCATCATGCTAGGCTAGATCTATCTTGTGTTTGCTTGGATCTAATGAAACCTAGATGTTAATTATGTGTTGATTACTTGTTTATACTTGTCTTGGATGAATGATTTATATGTTAGGCTTAAGAAAACTGGCAGATCTCCAATTGGTAACATGCTTGAACGTCTTAAGAAACATGAACCGACGCGCACTAGGTCTTTATTGGTTGTATTTAATGCATGAGCCACTGTTTATAATCCCTATGGTTGTGCTAGGCATGGTATAGGAGGAGATAAGAGCTCATAGAATTGGGGAGTTAAGTGTGCCACCCCATGAATGGTATTAAAGAATACGATCCGTCATCCATGCAATTATAACAAGTAATTAACGTGTAGAAGATGTCTAGGGAGTAGTGAAATCTAAGTAAACACATTTTCTCCACTTATTGCTCACAACTTTAGTATAACTTAGTTTATTTTCATTTCTAGTATTTTATTTTGATTGCATCTTTAGTATTGGGTTAGTTGACTAGCAACTAATTCCGCCCAAATCCTTCAAACCCGAGATTTTTACTTGCTTTCTAAAAAATATAGAATACAAAAATAATCATCCCTCACCTTTAGAACTAGTATTTAGGTTTTCTAATCCTAGCGACACTATTCCTAAGCTGAAAGATCAATCCCCGGTACTTGTCACTATACTATACTACAACGATCAGGTACACTGCCTGGTGGGGGTTGTAAGCTTCTCAAGATCCCTTGAGAGGTAAAGCCTGGTGCGATTCCCACGTATCAATTTTTGGCGCCGCAGCCCGGGGAATAGTTATTGTCTAGGTTAGAATTTCTTTTTATTAGGTCTACTTGCTAGATTCCTTTCTAGTAAGATTTTATTTTTGTTTTTAGTTTTAGGTTCTCTTTAGTCTATCTTATTTCTTTGTGCCTTTGTTCGTAACCACCCGACATCATGGACAACGGGAACATCTTTGAACCCGTCATCCCACCACAACAAAACCCACCATTAGAACCCCTTAGGCCCCGAACCTTAGGAGAGTATTCCCGACCTAGCCACCAAGGCTACCGAAACACCATTGAGCTCACCGGAGCCAATGTGACCCCCTTGCGATCCGACACCATCCAGTTGGTGCAAAGCGGATGTGCATTCCATGGACTTCCTTCCGAAGATCCAAACCAACATCTTAAGGACTTCCTCAAAATCGTAGATTCCATAGACCTAGATGTTGCAACTAGAGAGACAACCCGATTACGCCTATTCCAATTCTCTCTATGGGATCAAGCTAGTCAATGGCTTGAGCGTTTACCCGCGGGATCCATCACCACATGGGATGATCTCACCACTCGTTTCCTTGCTCAATTTTTCCCACCGGGGAGAACTACTAAGCTTAGAAATGACATCTTGATGTTCCAACAACGTCAAAATGAATCTCTTTATGAAGCATGGACTCGTTTCAAGGACTTACTCCAAAAAGTCCCTCATCATGGCATAGATCTTTGGCTCCAAGTCCAAATTTTTTATGACCATATCGATCTCTCCACGAGGCGAGCCATTGACCAATCGGCCGGTGGTAAGCTACGTGATCTTAGTGCGGAACAATCATGGGAACTCATAGAAGATCTTGCTCTCTATGACAACGAAAGTTGGAATGATCCCCGTGACTTGAACAAAATGGTCATGGCAATATCTTTGCCTTCGAACAATTCTAGCACTCCCGACCGTAGGATCATGGAACTTGAGGACCAAGTCAAGTTTCTCATGAAATCTTACGAAGCTCCTAAGCCTTCAAGCCAAGTGAACAAAATCACTTCTTCATGCGAATTATGTAGTGGTCCCCACGACACTCGTGATTGTATGGAACTCCCTGGAATAGCTTTTGCGGATTACGCATCCACGCGTACCGACGAAGCGGGAGATAAGTGGTACACTTTCAAGCCCGAGCCAAACACTTACGGTGATTCATACAAACCCTCGTGGAAAAATCACCCAAACCTTAGGTGGAAACAAAGTCAACCCAATTCTTCCAATCCGCCTAATCGTTACCAACCAACCGGTCCACCCTCCAACCGTACTTTCAACAACAATCCTTCTAACAACTATGGTAGTACCAACAACTTTGAAGGATTGATGTGTAAGTTCATGGCATCTCAAGAAGCTTGCATATCTAAGTTTGAAGCCGATTTCAAACAAAAGCAAGGCGAGATGACCACTAGAATTGACGCATTGTTGAAGATTCTAAATGACCGAGAAATGGGAGCACTTCCAAGCGACACAATCAAAAATCCGAAACTAAATGTTAATTCTATATCTTCAGTTTCGTCACCCACTTCGTGTCCACAATACTACTCGGTCAAATCAACAAGCACGTGTTTCAAACAAAACCAAATTCTTCAAAAGGACCAATCAAATAAGGCACCCAATATAGAGCCGGTCAAAAGTATAGTTGAAACACCTTCTACGCAAGACCTTGACGATGAATTCCAAGAACTTCACATTGAACGCCCCATCATTGATGTCTTAGAGCGTGCTCCTTACTATAGTGCCCTTCTAGAAAAATATGAGAAGTGTAAGCTAGATAAAAATGGGACCGCCTTCGTTCAAAACAAGTTGCCTAAAAAGCTTGATGATCCGGGTATATTTGTTTTGCCTTGTAAGATAGGAAGATCCGAAGCTTTCGACACACTAGCCGATTTAGGGTCATGCCTCAACTTGATTCCCTTATCCTTATTCACCGCTCTTAAGCTAGGAAAGTTAGAAGAAACGGAGGTATTGATAGGGCTAGCGGATGAGAGTATTGCCCACCCGGTTGGAATGATTAAGGATGTAGTTGTTCACGTAGGAAAGTTAACTATATTAGCAGATTTTCACGTCCTAGACATGGTTAGTGACACTACATGCCCATTATTGGTAGGAAGAGGATTTTTAGCAACCGCTAGCGCCATGATAGATTGTAAGGAGTCTAAGATAGCGGTAGGTGAAGGCGATACTTGGTCGGTGTACGATGTTAAGAAGCATAGTTATGATTGTGATGATGAACCGACACCGCATTGGGTAGAGATGAATAGGAGACCATCTAGATATGGACCTTGGATAGAAAGGAACTTCATAGGACCTCAATGCCCATTTTATCTAGAGAAAGATTTCGTTGAAAAGACACATTCGGTAGAACAACTCATAGCTAGAGATGAGGAGCTAGATCCCTTTGAGGACCCATTAGTCTTTAGGAAGATGATTGAGTTCTTGAGTGTAATGCCTATTAATATAGAGATGAATAAGTGGAAAAGATAGGGAGACAAGTGTAAATGAAGGTGGGACAAGCCACCTAAAGAAGGTGACAGATCATGGCATATGAGGATGACTTTATATGACCCGGATGGAGAAAAGTTTGAAAGGTCATACCATACTAAGGAAACCGATAGGAAGTTGAAACCTAAGTTTGATCCCAAAGATGTCCTCAATGAGGAACTCACCCGTTTCACGTAGTAACCCATGACCTTGAGTCTAGCTACAAGACTCGTAAATAAAGAAAAGCGCTTCTTGGGAGGCAACCCATGCTTTATTTTGTTTGTTTGTTTGTTATTTGCTTCCGTATGCATGCTTAATTTTTTTTATTGTTGGTGGATCATGTTTCTAAACTAAATAGTGGAAATACTTTACTTTGTTGTTTTGGCCTAGTCTTAACTCCACCTAAAAGTATTTTTGCAAAAGATAAGTGTAAGGGGAAACCCCAAATATGTTTTTAAGAAACAAACCGATCATGCTTGTATTGAGTCATAATGAAGTTTTGCAGGATTTTCCAGGAAGTAGGACCAAGTTTTTCTAGAAATTTTCCGGAAACTTAACATAAGAATTTCTGCAGGTCACTTCTGACGGCGTCAAGAGTTTACTCTTGACGGCGTCAAGTGTAAAAATCTGGAAATTTTACCAGTTTTGTTTTTCTAACGGAGTTTTATGGTTTTTGTGAATTATTAAGTTTTATAATCTCCAGGAGATCTGCAAACTTCATTCCACAAGCATTATATCTTATCTTGTTTTCTAGGATTTAGTAACTTATATAGGATGCCGCCGATTTTACGCGAGGTTGTCTTGTCTATTTTATCAGGTTTTACAGGTTATGTATGACAAGAAGATGATTTATATTCTGGAAGGGAAGCTTTGATTGTTCATTTTCTTGGAGGAAGATTTAACCTGGCCACCTCATTATCCATACCAAGCGAATCAGGGGAGTATTTGATTTCATTCTCTTTACTTTTTCACTTTTACATTCTTTACTTGAACATTGGGGACAATGTTCATCTTAAGTGTAAGGGGAGGGTAAAAAGCTGATACCTTACATATGCACTTTCGCTTGAGTTTGTTTTGTTTAATGGTATATGTGTAATAAAACTATGAGAAAAACTTGTTAGTGTAATTTTAGCGCCAAATTTAAAATTTTTTACAACATTTAGGAGTGAAACTTTAGCCATAGCAAGCGTCTCATGGATAGGAGATTGTATGACTAGCACATAACCGTATATTCAGAAAAATTTTCCACCCAAATATGTGAGGTTCGCCTTTAGATTTGATAGGAAAAGCATTTACTATTAGTGCTTATGAGTGTACCGGTAGCATTTAGATTCTAGAACTTGCGTTAGTGATGCATCCCGAGACCGCTAGTGAGACTACATTCGTGTAGTAGGATTTACTACATGATAAGAGGCATTAGGATTACCCTTGTGTTAAACCAGTATTATAATTACTTGACCATTTAAGTCATATTACTTGGCTAGTTAAGTCAACTAATTTTTCCCACACCCTTAGCGTTGTACTCATTTTTAGTACACGATACCCCTAGTACACCCCTCCAAGCCTATCTTTTCGTTTCTAACTTTAAGCATTTTACTTAAAGGAAGAATTTGTTACACCCCACTTAAATGTACAACCAAATCGCCTTAGCCTTCCGTGTATGTGCTCATTTTTAGTGCATTATTGTTATTTGTTAAACCCTAAGTTAACTATCTAATTGATTACATGGTTGCTAAGTCGAGTCATATCCTTGTACATATTGTTTTGGGACGATTGGGACTCATGGGTAAAGTACTTATTTTATGGAGTAATGGGGAAGAACATCATATATTACCCCCATATGTACGTTAATCTTAAAAGTGCTCCAAGTGTTTTGATTTTCTTAATTCGAGTCGTTAGAGTAGCTATTGTAAAGTATGTAAAAATTCAAGTGTAAGGGAGATGTTCATTCCCTATGATGTATTATTTTGGATGGTAGGGTAAGAGTGTATGCAAAAAAAAAAAAAAAAAAAAAAAAATCGAAAAACAAGAAAAAGAAAAAAAAAATATAGAAAAAGAAAGAAAAGAGAAAAAACATACGGACTACCATCCCTTTTTATTCTATGTTTATTTTATGTTTTTGTTATTTTTCATTTATTAGCTTAAGTCGAGTCTAGTCTTGGCTTAACAACGCCATACTGTACATGTAATTAACCAAGATTGTTAACTCGCCACCAGTAAAACTTCCTTTATCCAACAAAACCGTGTATTTCATATCCCTACACCTAACGTTACAACCCTTTAAAAGACCTCTTTGATAGTTTATCCTAGGTGCTTACGCCATGTGGTGGAGGTTTGATCCTTTCCCAAGCCTATGGTAATCTATTTTGCTATGACAGGTAGTGAGAGATATCTTCCGTTTCCATACTGTAATTTATACTTTATTACACCCGAGAGATGTGAGTATCTAAACACTATTTGTGAGGTGCTAGTGTATGACCTCCGTGCTTGTCTATTGGTCTTTGGTGGAACAATTATTTGTTGTAATTACTTTTATATTAGTGTTAAATGACCCCTAACTTGTCTTTTGAGTAGAATAAAAGCGCATTTGCTTGAGGACAAGCAAATCTCAAGTTTAAGGGTATATGATGAGGCAAAAAATGATCCGTTTTTAGGGGGTCATTTAAACCCGGAATTGAATTTATTTGATCAAATATTGCCCTAAATCGTTCCTTTTGTAATTGTAGGTGACGGCGTCAAGAGTAACATCCTGACGGCGTCAAGAGCAAAATTCCATGACGATCCAGTAGAGATTTGACGGCGTCACGAAGTAGGGCGTCAAGAGTAAAAGTCATGATGGCCTGGAAATGATTATCACATGACGGCGTCAAATGTAGATGAAGGCAGTCCGGGAAGAGTTTTGACGGCGTCACAAGTTTAGTCTTGACGCCGTCAGACCCCTTTTCCTATATATAGTTTTCTAATTTTCACATTAAAAAGAGAGAAGTTTTGGAGAAACCCTAAGTACGAATTTGGTGCGAATTTTACAGGTATTTCAAGGGTTCCAAGCCCTTGATACCTTTCATGTGTAATTGAGATAAGTGTTCTTTTAATTCAATCAATATGTCTATGTGTTGGTTGTCTATATCTTGTTCTTGTCTTAATTCCATCATGCTAGGCTAGATCTATCTTGTGTTTGCTTGGATCTAATGAAACCTAGATGTTAATTATGTGTTGATTACTTGTTTATACTTGTCTTGGATGAATGATTTATATGTTAGGCTTAAGAAAACTGGCAGATCTCCAATTGGTAACATGCTTGAACATCTTAAGAAACATGAACCGACGCGCACTAGATCTTTATTGGTTGTATTTAATGCATGAGCCACTGTTTATAAATCCCTATGGTTGTGTTGGGCATGGTATAGGAGGAGATAAGAGCTCATAGAATTGGGGAGTTAAGTGTGCCACCCCATGAATGGTATTAAGGAATACGATCCGTCATCCATGCAATTATAACAAGTAATTAACGTGTAGAAGATGTCTAGGGAGTAGTGAAATCTAAGTAAACACATTTTCTCCATTTATTGCTCACAACTTTAGTATAATTTAGTTTATTTTCATTTCTAGTATTTTATTTTGATTGCATCTTTAGTATTGGGTTAGTTGACTAGCAACTAATTCCGCCCAAATCCTTCAAACCTGAGATTTTTACTTGCTTTCTAAAAAATATAAAATACAAAAATAATCATCCCTCACCTTTAGAACTAGTATTTAGGTTTTCTAATCCTAGCGACACTATTCCTAAGCTGAACTATCAATCCCCCGGTACTTGTCACTATACTATACTACAACGATCAGGTACACTGCCTGATGGGGGTTGTAAGCTTCTCAAGATCCCTTGAGAGGTAAAGCCTAGTGCGATTCCCACATATCAATAACATAAACAATGTTATCCATGGTTCTTAGACAATAAAACATAAACAACGTTATCATATTCGATCAATCTGATTATGAAACACGGAGATTGTTGTTGGTAATATTATTGTAGAAACTCTTATTCTGATTTTAGTTATGAACTAACTAACTCTTACACTCGTAAATTCATGTCAACTAGTTGAGATATTTATGACAATGGTTTATTGATTATAATCCATTACATGTGAATACAAACATATTTATGTATACACATATAATGTCTCTCATATGAGCATTTATACATACAAACACGAACATACATTCTTACATATGATACACACATACATTTACAAGAGACAGATGAAGATACATAAATACACAATACACATACACATAACTGACTTGGTTCACGACCCAAACAATTCTTAATTTACTTGAGCTCATTAAATAATTTATGATCTTGACTCTAGCTCAAATAACAAAAGTTCCTCGACCAATTTCATGAATCGAGCTTACAAAATTATATACTTGGCTATACTCACTCGAAAATCAAGTAATATAAAAAGAGGTAAAACATATACTAGGGAATCATACATGATATAAGTATATCAATTATATGTTCTTTATGAACCTTAATTAATCATTTATTTAATTCTTTTAGCATCAATTTTTTTGTTCTTTCCTATTATTAGATCAAGCGTATTAAATTTGTTATTTAGTTTAATTAGTAGATTTGTTAGCACAAGTTAATGAAAAAAATATCATATTTTTAATTAAGAATTATAATTATAATAGAAAATGTAACAATATAAGATTTATGTTTTGAAAATTATGTGAAGTAGTTGTATATTGCCTAATCAAAGAAACAAGATGAAAAGTATCCCACATTGAAAGTAATAAGAAAAGTGTAGAGAGATAGATACTATAAAACAAAGACCCATTTCATTTTTCATAAACAACTCTACTTACTTGAAATTATAAAAAATATAAGTATGATTCTTATACACTCTTTTGCTTCAAATACAAACTAGTGTTTATTACTTTATTATAAGTTACATAAACTTTAGTTTAACATTAGAACAATTTTTATAATAGTAAACTAGCTTTCGAGCTCGAGCTTGAGTAAATAAACGAGCCTTTCAAGTTCGATCTTCTATACGAGCATATTAAGCTTGAAAGTTATTTTATTAGAGGATTACAAAAAAAAGTTAAAAATTTTAAACGAGCTTTGAGCTCGAGCTCGAACAACAGGAAAATATTCGAGCTCGAGCTCGAGCCAATTTATAAAAGTTTATTCGAGCTCGAGCCGAGCAGTTAATAAACGAGCCTAGCTCGTTTAGGCCAAAGCTCGACTCGGCTCGGATCGTTTACACCCCTAGGTATGGCGCACAGCGCAGAGATTTGAACTCCGAGACGACATCCTATATAGACGTTCATTCCTACAACCATGGCTCCGGTGCGTTGGACCTCTTCAGGCAGATTACGTACTCTGAGAGATTCACGCTGGTTCATGCAGTATGCACTCAGGACCAAGGTCTGTAGTGGCACGCGCCCTGCGGTCAGGATACTATTGGCCTACTATGCATCGCGATGCGCGGGATATGATAAAGAAATGCAGCGATTGCCAAGTCCACAGGCCAATCCCGCGCCGACCACAACAAGAGCTAACCCCCATCACCTCACCATGGCCATCTTATAAATGGGGCATTGACATCGTAGGCCCTTTTCCAGTTGCAGCGGGAGGGCTAAAATTCCTCATAGTGGCCATAGATTATTTTACTAAATGGATCGAGGCAAAAGTAGTGGCAAGCATCACAGGAAACCAAGTCAAACGCTTCGTGTGGGACAACATTGTATGTCGCTTTGGCCTACCTGGAGAAATTATCTCAGACAACGGAAAACAATTCCGTGACAACCCATTCAAAGATCGGTGTGCGCAATTAAACATTACACAGCACTTTGCGTCAGTTAAACACCCACAAACCAATGGTTTGGTTGAACACGCGAATCGTAGTCTGGGCGAAGAAATAAAAGCCCGCCTTGAAAAACATAAAGGAAGATGGGTGGATGAGTTGTCGCATGTTTTATGGGCGCACCGCACGACGATAAAAACTAGCACCGGTGATACGACATTCTCTCTTGTCTGTGGGACAGAAGCTGTCATACCAGCCGAGATTGGAATGCCAACTCTCTGCACGGCGGAAATCAATGTTACAACAAATGACGATGAGCGGCGCATAGACTTGGTTCTGTTGGAAGAAAGGCGCGAGCGTGCAGCTATACGAGAAGCAAAGGCTAAGTCAAAGATGAAAAAGTATTATGATGCAAAAGTCAGAAACACTTCTTTCAGGCCAGGAGACTTTGTATACCGCGCCAACGATGCAAGCCACGCAGAAGACACGGGCAAGTTTGGACCCAAGTGGGAAGGACCCTATGAGGTCACAGAAGCACTAGGCAACGGCGCATACAAGTTACGCGATATGGAAGGCCATGAGCTATCACGCACTTGGAACATCTGCAATCTCAAGAGATGCTATCTTTAGGACAGGCTACGGCCCACGCACAGACAGCTCTGCACTTTAGTAAGTGCCCAATAAATGTCTGTGTACTTGATTTTTTTAGGGAATTGTCTTTTATTTTCAAAAACTTGCAAGTATTAATAAAACGTTGTGGTTTCTAGCTAACTCCATAACATATTTAACTTTATTGCTTACATTTTTTAATTATGTCTCAATATTGTTACTTTATATTTTGCCTAGACGGCGTGCATGCACTCAATAAGACCTACGACGGCAGAAAGGATGAGTAAACCTACTAAATAACTCGTTGAGTAAGAGGGTTGCAAACCCATCAACATTGGATCACGCATCCTTGCTAAACACCTTATTCTCAAGATGTTGAAGTAATTTTAATGCGCATCCCACGAAGGATACACAACAACGCACATTGTGCACGTTTAGCAATTTAGGAGCCAAGACTCTTGGTCTCTTGATATAGTATTTTGCAGCACGCTGCAAGACTATCCATAAACTTATGAATTTTTATTCACATATATTTAAGTTATGGACTTAATACAAATTTTCCTTAGTACGTTTTAATTTTGACTCTTGGCAAGTCTTCCAAAAGACAACTAATCCAAGTACAAAATGCTAAAAAAAAGACGTACAAAAGATAAATATTATTCACCACAACCATGAGTTTATACAAGTTACATATAAAGATGATGATATCTACAGGATATAAGCGCGTCTATGCCCTGAGCTACTAGCTGTAGACGCCAATTCCCTAGCCTCACTCAGCTTCTTCAAGAGGCTGCTATCCTCCTGAGATACTGTCGGTACGCTGACAGGAATCCCATCAGACCTGGGAAGATGAGCCGCGCCAACACCGCATAAAATAGTCTTCCCTTTCACGCCCTTCTTACGCGCAACCCTTGTTAGATGGGCCTCTAAGCACTCTGATGAGTGTCTAAATACTCATCATTTTATACCAATCTGAACTGCCAAAACATCCAAAAACACTCAAATATGCATCAAAATACTTAAAATATCTTAGAAGTGTGTTTTATATGTTTCAAATGCAAAATAATCAAAAACAGATAAAAAAACGTACAAAGTTTGCATAATTGGCAATTTCAGTCCCTCAAGTTTCATAAATTGGCAAAACTAGTCCCTGAAGGTTTAAAATGAATAAAAAGTCAACTTTAGTCCTTGGGAAGTCAAACTTATTCACAAATAGTCCCTGGATGAAAGTTTACACAAAATGGCAACTTTTACCCCTCAAGTTTCAAAATTGGCAAAATTAGTCCCTGGGTGTTTAAATAATGGAATTTATCAAAATACACCCTTGTACTATTCATAACTTACAAATTGGAACATTTTGATAAACTTTTGGGTATTTACATGTTTAACCCTTCTAGAATCAGAAAATGACATAAATGGTCCTTGGTTTTGTAAAAAGGGAAAAATATGCAAATATGGTCCTTGTATTATCTAATATTGCAGGTTTAGTCCTTTTGAGAACTTTGGAAAAATGCCACAACAGGCCCTTCAAAGTTTTAGCAAGTTACAAGTTTAGTCCTTGGGCTTTGTTACTACTAGAACCATCCGGACCCTTAATATTAAAACCAAACACAAACAAGCCCAAACCTTTGGCCCAAGTCACACCCAGCCCACACCCTTAATAATTTAAACCGGGGTCAAACAGTCAAACCCCTCCAAAATTACCACCTCCACTGTTCATCCCTTCCAACACCACTGAGTCACCAAACTACCCTCCACATCTCTGGTTTCACCACCCCAACTTGCTCCCACCTTTCATACCTTGTCCCCTCCACCTATACAACACCCCAAGAAGCATTAATTGCTCCCAAACAGCCTCACGTTACCTGTATGACTTTTGGCACCAAAAGTACTTTTAAAGGCTAAGATCACTTCTGCTTCATCAATGGCTACAAATTGTGATGGGATTTATTGAGTGGTCAAGAAGGAATTCAGAAGGCTATAAAAGAGAAGAAATGAAGCAAGGAATCACCACTTTGGAATAGCCATTGTCACGTAGCATAATTAACTTTATTGCTTTCTTTAAATTAATGTCATTTATAGTTTTAAATGTTGTTTTAATCTTCAAATTAGTGTAATAAAACTTCATTCTCAGTTTAATGCAAGTTATCTTTAAATTTCATACCTTAGCTTAATTACCTTTAATTTTCATGTCATTTACATTTCCTGTTGATTATGGTTGATCATTAGGACTCAATTAAGTCATATAAGCTCCTGACAAAGCTTTAAAGCTTTTTAGAAACCTCAATTCAGCTTAGTCTTTAAAAAACAAAAATTAGATAAAAAATCAAGAAAATCAATGAAGAATCAAAAAAAAAAAAAAAAAAAAAAAAAAAATCAATGTTCATGGTGTACAAGCTTGGAGCAGGGTGGATTATTGATGGCCCTTTGGTTTAGAGCTTCATGGGAAGCCTAGGACTAACTTGTGGTCACTTGGTTTCAGGTTCTCAGCTTGATACACTTGTAAGCCAATTTTTTACCATTTTATGCATATTATTGTTTCAGTTATTTATATGCTTTGATTATCATGTTTTCTTGTTTATTTGTTGTTTGTTAATGATAATTTAGCATAATATTAGGTGTTCATGTTTTGGAATTTGATTGTGCTTGGAAATTCATTTTTTGACTGTCATAAGCTTAATTTTTGATAATCATGGTTTAACCTTATGTGACTACTTGTTTAAGCTTAAAAGGTTTAAATTCAAAAGATTAGAACCCTTGGATTTGTTGAAATTAGTATACACAGTGATTTGCTTTGAAATTCCAAATTACATCAAGTTTAAGGTGTGTTTGGCATTGCTGATTCAAGGGTGTTTAAATGAGCCTAAGTTGTTTTTATTGATTGCTATGTGATACACTAAGTTCTTTGAGGTCAGACAAACCTTCAAATCTATTGTGCACTCATATAAAAGTCAAAATCACTATCTTGGATCCTTAATTTGATCACTGTGATGATTTACATATCCAAATCCATAAATTCTATGTTAAAGTTGTTTATATTGCTTAATTCCTTGTTCTTATAACTTATTATTACTATTTCAGTCCATAGTTTAGGTTATAAATTCGTATAAGTCAACTTTAGTTCATTGAGTAAAAAGTCAAAATTTCATAGTTATAAATTTTTGAATAAACTTGTGAATTTTAGTATGATCTTAATACTGAGTTTTAGGACTTGTGCTTTTAGGATGTTTTAGCCTTGTTGCTTATCTTTCTATAGTATTTTTGTGAATTTATAGTTTACCTTTTTAACTGCTTAATTGTTCTTATCTATGAGCTAGTTTTTCCAAAAGGTGCCATGTGCACAGGTTGGTTAAAACTTTCATAAGCTCTTAGATTTTTATTCAGTGCATGTTTTAGTTTGATATTTGTTGATTTGAGTTGTTTACCATGCTATTTGTTTATATTTGAGCTTAATTCCTCAAGTTGTGCTTATATGCTTACTTATTTTGTTAAATCAAAACCTCAAAATCAAACAAAGTTCACTGACCATTCAGTGAACTTAGACATATTTCATAAACTTGTGGAAAGCTTATTAGTGGACATAAGATTGTGACCCTTAGCTTCTTAGGGAGTCTAGGTATCAATATCACTGGGTTTAGTCTCATCTTGAGCTTCACAGCTTATATGATAAGCTAAAACTAGCTCAAAATCTTGTTCAAAATCACACTTACCACTGATCACTCAGTGTAGTGAAGCTTATTTCATAAGCTCTCATAAGGCTCATTAGTGAGTTTTATTTTGTGATTTTTGGAAAGCTTATTAACCAGTGTTCAAGTTTTAAAGCTCACTAATCATTTTCAGGCTTAATTACTAGGGCTGCTCATTAGCTTTTAACTTGTCCATTTACATAGTGAACACTGGTCATCCAGTGTTGACTAGTTTTTAATAAGCCAATAAAAAGCTCTCCAATGAACTTTAAGCTGTGAGTTTTGGCTTTTCTTAAAGCCAAACATTCATTTTCTAAGGTTCATTGGTTGTTCATCATATTCAAGCTTATTTCATAAGCTTGCCTTTGGCTTTTTATTTGTCCACTTTCCTGAGTATGCTGAGAAATCAGTACACTCAGGGTTACTTCATAAGCCCTCCAAAAGCTCCCTAGTGGACCCCACTAGGTGAGCTTTGGCTTTTTGGAAAGCTTATCTACCAGTCTTAAGGTTTAAAAGCTCAAACCTCAATTTCTAGCTTGTCTAATACGCCTGCTTATTGCTTAAACCTTGTCCCATTATATGAATACACTGAGCAATTCAGTGTATTCCTAGCTTTTTCATAAGCTTCCCTAGAGCTTATTTGTGGGCCTCAGCCCATGAATTTTGGCTTTTTGGGGACCTAACCAACCCTGCTTGCTCCCCAACTCTTACTTTGGCTTTTGAAGCTTATTTACTAAGCTAAATTTACCATGACAAAAAGTTGCAGGGTTGTTTGGTATTAAGGTGTATCTGGATTTTCTTATTTGCTTATAACAAGCTTATTGGTGAATCCAGTGCACTAAGCTTGCATAAATATATCCATAATACTTGTACATACATATTTTTACCATTGGTTTTCACTGTATAGCTTTTTCCAAGCTTATTCCAAGCTTATGACTCCTCTGAGAGCCCAAAAGCTCAACTGAATGAGTATTAAGCCCACGAATGGCTTATTTTTAGGTTCTAAACTTTTTGTTTTCATTAAACTTATATAAATACAGTATTTAGATAATTCCAGGAAAAGAAAATACCAAAAAGAAGCTTTAACACTAAGTGATAGCTTCTATTTAGAAGCTTTATGCTTAAAAACCATATGAGGTGGAAATAAGCTCTCACACAACTTATTTCCAAGTTTTGAAAAAGTTGGCTTCTTTAAAGTTTCATATAATTAGTTATTAAATAGTTTTGCAAAAAGAAAAATAAAAAAATAAAATAAAATGCAAAAAGTGGGGTGTGTGGGATTCGAACCTGAGACCTCATGGATAGTATAACATGCTTAGCAACACATCCCCTTCCAACTGCTCTGGGGCACCAGTTCCATTATACTCCCAATCCCATACCCTTTTAACCCATTTTTGCCACATTACTCTAATAAGTTGTTTTAGCTTATTCAACAGCTTATTAGTTATATTTCCCCCTCCTCTTATTTTTCCTAGGATTCTGCTAGTATATAGTATTTATATAAAAATTTTCATATTTTTATAAATTATTTTAATATTTATAACAATTAAAATAGTTTAAATATCTTTTAGTAAATAATTAGTAAGTAATTTTTAAAACAGCTCATTTATAATTTTTATAAACTTTTTATATTTTTTATGGATTCCTGAGATGGTTAAGTATATTTATAAAAAGTTTTATAATTTTATAAATCATTTTAGTATGTATAATAATTAATTTAGTTTAATTAGTTTAATTAAGTTTAAATAGTTTTTAATTAAGTTTTCTTATTTTTGTTAATAATTCATGCACACACTTGCTGTATTCCTCACAAATTCTCTGAAGCAATTGGTCAAAGTCAGGCGGAGCACTCTCCGCCTCGGACGCAGTTGACAAACTAGGGGAAGCCCCCGAAGAAGGGAAGGAAGTAAAATCGGTATACATGAGAAAGTCCATCTCATGAGGCGTTGGTTAGCAAGGAGAAAGATAGTCAATGCTAAACATAGATACCAAACAACCATACCTTACCCTCCCCTCCTAGTACAAGCCAAGACTAGCTTCCCCCTCAATTCATCAGTGATGCCGAAGGAAGGGCTCTTCTCAACCCCACTTATAGTGCTTGGGTGAGAACGGAAGAAAATTGAGGCTAACCCTCTCTCTATCCGTGGGCATAGACTGTATATAGTTTTTATATTTTTCTTAGCTTCTTATAATTAGTTTAGAATTTTGTAAAAAGTTTCAGATTTTAGTTTGCTTATTTAGTATTTATAATAAATCAATAATAGTATTTAGTAATTAGATAATAGTAAATAATTAATAATAAATAGAATAATTGTGTAATAAATATATTTTTAGTTTCAAAAATTCTTTTATATTATTTTAAACTTTTCTAAGTTTTTAGTTTATTTATTTAGGCTTTATTTTTGATTTTCTTATTATTTAGGTAATTATTAAATAGTTAATAATAGTTTTTAATTTATAATAATTAATATAACACTTGTAAAAATCATTTTAAATAAATTATAATTATAAGTAAATATTTTAAGTTTACTTAATTTGCATTTCAGCCGCTAAGGCATGCAAATCCATCTTTTGTTATAATTCCCCCTTTGTTTTTGTACGTTTACGTTTATTTTAACCTAAACGTACGTTTGTATAACATTTTACATTTTAGGGTTTCTGATTGCACGTTTTTACTGATATAGCTGTGACAAGAGCTATTTACTATTCACATTGCTAGTGTTAGTCAGTCAGATTCCTGTTTCTATATTTAACTTCACCAGATCACAGATTCGTTGTATTACAGAATTCACACCTCGTTGGGACTTAACGACCTAGGAATATTCTATACTCCTCGTTCACAATTGCTTTTCCTCTAGGGCTGTCTGGCTTTTAGTATCAACCATTCACAAGTGGTTGAGAAATAAAGTTGGTTGGTTTGGGAGGAATCACATTCCTTCAAAGAAATTTCTTTCTCAAGGGCGAATGGGTTAAGGATGTAGCGCGGTTGCGCGAACACAGGCATTTGCAGCTGGGACACATTTGGCCTCAAAAAATAGTCATGTTGAGCCTCCGCATCCTCTAGGATGTGTCTCCCCAGGACTAACCCCTCCATTATCACTGTAATTGGTTGATCCTGGTCACGCTCCAGCTGCGCGATACGGGGAAGCTCAAACAGCTTCATCTTCTCCATGGCTTCCACCAGCTCATCATATGCATCCGCCTTATACCCAGACACTTCTGCGAGCGGCAACAACAGCATTTTGCTCTCATAAAGCCCCTCTGCAGCCTGAGCCTTGCCATGCGCTATGGCGCACTCTACAACCTTCCCGAAGGCTTCCACAACCTCTTGGGACTCCATCGTACATATAGCAGCCAAGCGGAGACCATGACTGATTAACCACCTACACGCATTAATACGTGTGTTAGAAGATAAAAAGAATTCAAGCACATAGAGCTGGAAAAAGAAATCAAAAGGGAATACGTACCTGCGCTCAGCAATAGTAGACATAAGATGAGGGTACAACTCCTCATCATACTCGATACTCAACTTACGCAGCTTGCTCTCCTGCACCTTTAGAGCCGTCTCCATACACTTGCGGAATTCATCAAGCTGGGCGAAGTGCTTGCCTCTGTTCTCTTGCAGGTATCTTAAACCCCAAGTGCAGTTAGCCTTGTGCTGTTCAGCATCAGCGCGCTCGCGCTTCACCTCAGCCATCAAATACAGCTTCTCATCCGCAAGCCTCCTAGCATGTGCAGTTGTGGACTCCACATCCGCCTGCGCACCAGCCAACTGCGCCCTCAGCAGTGCAATCTCCTCATCCTTATGTGCGAGGCTGCTACTTTCACCAACATATCGAGCCTTAAGCTGAGTAACCAACTCAGCCTGACGCTCAGCAGCCGCACCTAACTCTTCCATCAGTTGCTGCGCAGACATCTCCTCACTCATCCTCAATGGCTCCTCCACATGATGATGAGTCGCTTGGGGTGGCACCGACTCCTCAACGAACGCTGCATCACCCCTGTAGCTTTGTCACTATAGGCAAACAGAAAGAAGTCAAGGAATTGCATGGCGAATAAGGAGAAAGAAAATAAATAATCAAACAATTGTTACTTACGTAGGAGGTGAGGTCTCATCAGTCTCATGCGCAGCAATGGATAACGACGCCTCCTCATCTGTGGTAACTGATAAGCGTGCAGTGGTAAAATTTAGCCTTGCAGTGGAAACGTGATAACGAGCAGTGGTAACTTTGTCTTGTACGATCAGTAACCATACCAGCACCAAGCCACCAGTAACCCTAGTCCCACTGATCAATCAATATCATCTTGAAACAACACCTCTAATAGCAGCTTTACCACGAACAAAAATCAGTAATAGCAGCTTCATGAAAGACTCATCACCAATGTCAGAAACCCTAAACCTTGAAAGCGATCACAACAATCACATCAACTATAAACTTGAACATTTACAGTAGTTGTTATCATTGTCACATCAGATTTAGGTCAACTAATGTTAGGGTTTCAACCAATTAGGGTTTAATATAGCAACAGCAGCACCAATAAATTCACCATGAATAGCAGCACACTGAGTAATAAATGCAGAACCAAAACCCTAAAACAACGATAGCACCAATTCTTAACTATTAGGGTTTCTTTTGTAGTCGTCCTTTTTTTTTTTTTTTTTTTTTTTTTTTTTTTTTTAAGTATAAAGACGACACTTTTTAGCCTTTAGTGACACTTTTTAGAGTCACTAGAAACCCTAAAAATTCGAAACAATATACCTCTCTGCACAGCAGTTTTCAAGAATTTTTATCTTTTTATTGGAAGCTCAGATCGAAGATCCCTCCGGTGGAACTCTTCCTTGATATGTTGAGAAGCTTCAATAAAAATTTCAGCCCGATCCAATGGTTAACGAAGGAGATATCGCCCTTTGAAAACAGCCCTGCAGTGAGTTTTTAAGATACAAACCAGTTACGAATTTTCTTCAATTTTCGACAAACCAAACCTTGTTTAATCCCACGATCACGAGCCCCATGGCTCTGATACCAATTGATAAGATCGTTTATAGCTCGAGGTTGTTTAGACCTCATCTAGGGATTGCACAATAACAAAGATAAAGAACATGTACGCAGCGGAATAAACAAAACATCTTTATTATTGCTAACAAGGTTTCTCGTCATCATCTCTACTCTAACATACATCAAAGCCCCAATGCTACGTGATCAAGTGTAGCACGGTTACATCCTAACAGCTATCTAAGATAGTTGAGGCTTAACACAATCTACCCTAGGTGTTTCCCATAAAACACCTGTACACTAGTCTAGGCGTTTTTCCAGCCCTAGACTTACACACACGTTTTTCTGATTTTACATTGTGGAAGACCTATAAAACATATTCCCTGTATCTCTTTATATAATAGAGATACTAGGGTTACAAGGAATAAACTAGAATAATAAAAGATATGCTGTAATCTTTTTCTTTCTTTGCAAGTTTCTTCCTTTGTCTCCATAAGTCCTTCATCTTTCATATTTGTCAATATCAACTCAAAGCATAATTCCCAACAGATAGTATGACGTCTGCGCTTGGAGGTACCCTCACCACCATCATCGGCAGCCTTGTGCTTACAACTTTGACGCTCCTCTTCAGAGTCAGTGTCAACTTTGAGTATCCCAACACTGTCAGACAACTCAGTGCGCACGGGCTCAGGAGCCGCCACTCCTTGCGCGGGCACAATCTGCACCGGAGTTGCATTCACAACCGGCTGCGCACCCTCAGAGGACTCTTCTTGCGCAAGCTCCAGAAGACGTCCAGCGGTAGCCTCCAAGATAGGCAACTCACCCTCCCTCAGGGGGCGCATACCCACAGTTACCTGCGTGGGCTTTGTCAACCTCACCACGGAAAACAGATCCATCTCTGCGCAACACATGAACGAACATAAAAGAACAAGTTAGTTGACAAAGTTAAAATATACAAGAGCGCTTACATTCTAAAGGTGAGGATAAGAAAGGACAAGCACCCACCCCGGCCACTTTCATCCAAAAATGTTGGCACTTCATCACTTCCTCCTAAGTAGTTGCGACTCATTCCCATATGAACCAGAAACTCCTTGGGGATAGGAGTTGATTGGGATGCGGTTACCATTAATGGTCTCCGCATCCTCTACGTTGTACATACCGGGATCTGGGCGCTCATCGTTTAAAAGCGTCCCTTGAGTATAAAACTCAGAAAGTGGAGTGAATACCCTATCGTCTATCCAGAAAAACCTTTCCCTCCAACCCTTAAGAGAGTCTACTTTTTCAGTATAGCACTGATAGCGCCCTGGGCGCTTCGAAAACGTTACCCACCCGTTCGACCATGTTGTGTGGTAAAATGCGCGGAAGAGGTTGATATTAGGGTTTATCGCAAGTAAACGACAGTTTACCTCAAAATTTGTTATTTTCGCTGCACCTATACAGTGCAGCTGAGAGATATGCAGACGGTAGAAGTCGATCACGTCGCTCAAGAATAGGGATATAGGCACGCGCTGGTTTGCAAACTCAAAGAAGTGCGTGTATACCCCTATCTTCCCCTCAGGGAAGTCTGCGATACATGTGTCTACATCCGGTACTTCTGGATGCACCGCAAGCGGGATGAAATAATCGGAGGTGAACTGACGTAGTTCATCCTCGTCCATCTCAGAACGAAACTCTTCTAATTGTCGAACCATTTTTACTAGGGTGCACACACGCAGTTACCTTCGAAGATCCTAGTTTTTTCTTGAACAAGGATTTTTATGGAGAAAATGGTATTTTTCACTATGGTAAACACAGTGAAAATGGGAACCCTTTATATAGGGTTTCCCCTTGCCTTGGATGAACGACACATGGATCCCACTACCTCCATCGTGTGGTTGGAATACCAACAAGTTCATGCACTTTTTCACGTATCTCAAGGGATACGTGGGATGCTTTGAGACTAGATACATCGTATCTACTTCTTGGCGGGAAATGCTAGAATCTTCCCCGCCACGCTTGCCGCTAGTACTTCTAGTCTAGCATCCGCGGTTATTACCTACGCATACTAGACTGGGGAGACATGATGACGTATAGTCCATATTCGGGTCACGAACTCGATTAATGAACATTACTAATGCTCAAGCCCACCACGAGTGGGCTATCATAACAATGATTTGGGCCACCATGCTAACGGTTTGGGCTCACGAAAGCCTAAACCCAAAGTTATTTATGGTTTTGATATAGATATCTCTTATTTAAGGCATATATATCAAACCGGATATATATCGAAGAGTGAGGAACACGCATCCAATAAGGATTATGTGCCTATATAAAGAATATCATAACTCTCGTTAAAGGTACGACTTACAACCCTAACTCTTCTACATAACCCTAAAACCGATTACTTACTCTCACGCCGGAGGATAATCGTGGGAAACAATCCCACGATAATCCTAACGGTGTTTGTTTGCTTTCTTAATGAGCAGGTCTCAAGCATTAAGATCTAATTGGTACGAGAACAGGAACCCAAACAAGGAACGCCCAACTTTTGTATCAACATATACATTTTTGTCGAAATAGAAAATATATAATTACATCATCACATGGGTCATCATATTCTAGAATATATATCTTTCTAAATATTCTTGTAAGATATGTCATAGATCTTGTAAGATATGTCATAGATTTTGTAAGAGATGTTGTAGTTGACTTTGGAAAGATTGTGTAAGATCTTTGTTAGTTTTGTAAAGTAGCTCATGGTTTTTGCACATGGTTTATGTCTTTGGTAGTTTACGTACATATACAAGTCCATGGTTTTTCTAAGAACTTGATGGATGAAAAACACACATTCTGTCTACACTTAGCATACATCTTAGATCAATAGAAACCCATGTAGAAAACATAAGTAATCACCCTCATTATCATGATCATAATGCTTCTAACATTCATCTTTGTTGTAAGCATATCATACATCTTGATCCACCAAAGAAGCTTGGAGATCTTGCCATCACCATCCACCACAAGTATACATACATGAAGATTCATCACAACAAGCTTAGAGAACTTGTGATCTTCATCCATTGAAGGCTTTCTATCAATGGAAGTTCTTTTAGATTAGTCATTCATATCCATTAGACATTTATGTCTTGGATCATCATTGTACTCATTATTATAGATTAGATGGTTTATGTGTTTGTACCATAAAACACAAGGTTTATATGTTGGGCCACAAAACATAGCGGGAGTTGTTGTACCCTTGTAAAAGAACTAGCGGGAGTGGTTGTACCCTTGTGAAAGAACCTGGTATTTAGCTTTGTACCGGAAAAAGTGTAAGAGACGATTGTAAGGTTTTCTCCGCCAAGAAGGGAGCTTGTTGATCTAGTGAAGTAACTCGCGAGTTGGGTACTCGGGGAGTGGAGTAGGGCGGAAAGGAGTCCGTGACCGAACCACTATAAATCCTCGTGTTCGGTTTGCTCTTTTCTTTTACTCATTGTTTTATTTTTATACTTGCACTATATTATTGTTGGTGTTGTGACTTGATGTTTATGCTTGTATGACAACTTGTTATATCATATGCTTTATATTAGTCATAAGACTATAATTAGCATTTCTCATATTACAACAAGCTTGATTGAAAATTTGTCAAATGGATGTTTTTAGAAAAGAAAAACAAACCGGACTAATGATACATGGGAATAGCACCAGGCTTTACCTCTCAAGGGATCTTGAGAAGCTTACAACCCCCACCAGGCAGTGTACCTGATTGTTGTAGTATAGTATAGTGACAAGTACAGGGGGATTGAAAGTTCAGCTAGGAATAGTGTCGCTAGGATTAGAAAACCTAAATACTAGTTCTAAAAGTGAGGGATGATTATTTTTGTATTTTTATATTTTTTAGAAAGCAAGTAAAAATCTCGGGTTTGAAGGATTTGGGCGGAATTAGTTGCTAGTCAACTAACCCAATACTAAAGATGCAATCAAAATAAAATACTAGAAATGAAAATAAACTAAATTAACTAAAGTTGTGAGCAATAAGTGGAGAAGTTGTGTTTACTTAGATTTCACTACTCCCTAGATATCTTTTACGCGTTAATTACTTGTTATAGTTGCGTGGATGACGGATTGTATTCCTTAATACCATTCATGGGGTGGCGCACTTAATTCCCCAATCCTATGAGTGCCTACTTCACTCCTATGTCGAGCCGGCTAAGAAGCTCCTAACATGGGATCATTAGAATTTACTCATGCATTAAATACAACCAATAAAACCTAGCGCACGTCAGTTCATGTTTCCTAAGACGTTCAAGCATGTTACCATTTGGAGATCTGCCAGTTTTCTTAAGCCTAACATCGAAATCATTCATCCAATACAACCATAAACAAGTAATCAACACATAATTAACATCTAGATTTCATTAGATCAAAGCAAACACAAGATAGATCTAGCCTAGCATGATGGAATTAAGATAAGAACAAGATATAGACAACCAACACATAGACATATTGATTGAATTAAAAGAATACTTATCTAAATTACACATGAAAGGGTTCAAGGGCTGAAAACCCTTGAAAAACCTGTAAAGTTCGTACTAAGTTCGGCCTTAGGGTTTCTCCAAAATTTCTCTTTTTTTTTATGAATGAAATTAGAAAACTATATATAGGAAATTGAGGCTGACGGCGTCAAGACCAAATTGGTGACGCCGTCATCTCGCCGCCAAAATACTTCTCGGACTGCCTTGATCTACTTCTGACGCCGTCACGTTATAACTTTTTCCAGGCCGTCACATATTTTACTCTTGACGCTCTACCTTGTGACGCCTTCATTTCTGTACTAGGTCGTCATGAAAATTACTCTTGACGCCGTCAGGATTTTACTCTTGACACCGTCAGGTACTGTTCTCAGCATGGAAAATTATGTCTTTGGCGTTTTCTTCACTTTTATGCTCAAAAAACGTCCGAATTGCTTCCTTTTCCAGATTTCACTCCCAAAGTACCTAAAATCACAAAAGGAACGATTTAGGGCAATATTTGATCAAATAAATTCAATTTCTGGCTTAAATGACCCCCTAAAAGTGGTTCATTTTTCGCCTCATCATATACCCTTACACTTGAAATTTGCTTGTCCTCAAGCAAATGCGCTTTTATTCTAATCAAAATACAAGTTAGGGGTCATTTAACACTAATATAAAAGTAATTACAACAAATAATCGTTCCACTAAAGACTAATAGACAAGCACGGAGGTCATACACTAGCACCTCATAAATAGTGTTTAGATACTCACATCTCTCGGGTGTAATAAAGTATAAATTACAATATGGAAACGGAAGATATCTCTCACTACCTGTCATAGCAAAATAGATTACCATAGGCTTGGGAAAGGATCAAACCTCCACCACATGGCGTAAGCACCTAGGATAAACTATCAAAGAGGTCTTTTAAAGGGTTGTAACGTTAGGTGTAGGGATATGAAATACACGGTTTTGTTGGATAAAGGAAGTTTTTACTGGTGGCGAGTTAACAATCTTGGTTAATTACATGTACAATATGGCGTTGCTAAGCCAAGACTAGACTCGACTTAAGCTAATAAATGAAAAATAACAAAAATATGAAATGAACATAGAATAAAAAGGGATGGTAGTCCGTATGTTTTTTTTTCTCTTTTTCTTTTTCTATATTTTTTTTCTTTTCTTTTTCTTGTTTTTTTGATTTTTTTTTTGATTTTTTTTTCATACACTCTTACCCTACCATCCAAAATAATACATCATAGGAAATGGACATTCCCCTTACACTTGAATCTTTACATACTTTACAATAAACTAAACTAATGACTCGAATTAAGAAAATCAAAACACTTGGAGTACTTTTAAGATTAACGCACATATGGGGGTAATAATATGATGTTCTTCCCCATTACTCCATAAAATAAGTACTTACCCATGAGTCCCAATCATCCCAAAACAATATGTACAAGGATATGACTCGACTTAGCAACCATGTAATCAATTAGATAGTTAACTTAGGGTTTAACAAATAACAATAATGCACTAAAAATGAGCGCATACACGGAAGGCTAAGGCGATTTGGTTGTACATTTAAGTGGGGTGTAACAAATTCTTTCTTTAAGTAAGATGCTTATTGTTAGAAATGAAAAGATAGGCTCGGAGGGGTGTACTAGGGGTTTCCTGTACTAAAAATGAGTACAACGCTAAGGGTGTGGGAAAAATTAGTTGACTTAACTAGCCAAGTAATATGACTTAAATGGTCAAGTAATTATAACATGGGTTTAACACAAGGGTGATCCTAATGCCTCTTATCATGTAGTAAATCCTACTACACGAATGTAGTCTCACTAGCGGTCTCGGGATGCATCACTAACGCAAGTTCTAGAATCTAAATGCTACCGGTACACTCAT
The DNA here is from genome assembly GCA_030686995.1 of Artemisia argyi. Taxonomy (NCBI): domain Eukaryota; kingdom Viridiplantae; phylum Streptophyta; class Magnoliopsida; order Asterales; family Asteraceae; genus Artemisia; species Artemisia argyi. The sequence goes on from CM060683.1 coordinate 71,149,946, forward strand.
AAGCACTAATAGTAAATGCTTTTCCTATCAAATCTAAAGGCGAACCTCACATATTTGGGTGGAAAATTTTTCTGAATATACGGTTATGTGCTAGTCATACAATCTCCTATCCATGAGACGCTTGCTATGGCTAAAGTTTCACTCCTAAATGTTGTAAAAAATTTTAAATTTGGTGCTAAAATTGCACTAACAAGTATTTCTCATAGTTTTATTACACATGTACCATTAAACAAAACAAACTCAAGCGAAAGTGTACATGTAAGGTATCATCATTTTACCCTCCCCTTACACTTAAGATGAACATTGTCCCCAATGTTCAAGTAAAGAATGTAAAAGTGAAAAAGTAAAAAGAATAAAATCAAATACTCCCCTGATTCGCTCTGTATGGATAATTAGGTGGCCAGGTTAAATCTTCCTCCAAGAAAATGAACAATCAAAGCTTCCCTTCCAGAATATAAATCATCTTCTTGTCATACATAACCTGTGAATCCAGAGAAAATAGACAAGACAACCTCGCATAAAATCGGCGGCAACCTACATAAGTTACTAAATCCTAGAAAACAAAATAAGATATAATGCTTGTGGAATGAAGTTTGCAGATTTCCTGGAAATTATAAAACTTAATAATTCACAAAAACCATAAGAATCCGTTAGAAAAACAAAACCGGTAAAATTTCCAGATTTTTACACATGACGCCGTCAGAAGTGACCTGCATAAATTCTTATGTTAAGTTTCCGGAAAATTTCTGGAAAAACTTGGTCTCACTTCCTGGAAAATCCTGCAAAACTTCATTATGACTCAATACAAGCATTTGACTCTAACAAATACGAATATACATGTTCATTTAATATTGTGGAGAATCATGATCGGTTTGTTTCTTAAAAACATATTTGGGGTTTCCCCTTACACTTATCTTTTGCAAAAATACTTTTAGGTGGAGTTAAGACTAGGCCAAAACAACAAAGTAAAGTATTTCCACTATTTAATTGAGAAACATGATCTACCAACAATAAAAATAAAGCATGCATACGGAAGCAAATAACAAACAAACAAAATAAAATCACACAAAACATGGGTTGCCTCCCAAGAAGCGTTTTTCTTTATTTACGAGTCTTGTAGCTAGACTCAAGGTCATGGGTTACTACGTGACCTCATCGTTGGTTTCACTCTCCGATTGTAAATATTCTTTGTAGAAACCAATCACCTTTTTCTCAATCGCCCCCATAATCCTTTGGGCAAATTCCTTATCGACTTTTTACCTTGGTCCTAGGGCCAAGCAATCTTTGTAAAAAAGACTCCTCTTTTCCCATACATAATCCATGCCCTTTTTCTTATCCTCTTCATTGATGTCCTCAAAGGCACCAACGTTATCCTTATCAAATCGGGATATAAAGAGAAATTCTTTCATTCTATTAGGCATCCTATAAGTGATACTATCGGTGTTACTTGCAAATCGGATTGTCCCTTCTATCTCATCATATTCTAACTTAGACTCCTCAACAAACGGTTTGCCGAACACAACATTGGATAATCGACAATCAATAACATTAGCAAGATCTTCCACAATCATAAAGTCGGTGACAAAAGTGAAATTACCAACAAAGACATGTAGACCTTTGACTCTCCCGACAAAGTTACAAACTCCACCGGGGTATTTGGGATCTCTTCTAGGTTCAAGTCTTGTTTTCACTATATCATTATAAACATTTGAGAACACAATGTTGATTGGGGATTTAAAGTCAATGTAAGTATTTTCAACGTGCCTGTACCCAATCATACATGGTATTTTAGCATTCTTAGGATCGCCTCTCTTTATCTTAGGTTCGATTATAGTGAAAGGAGATCGTGGGTTATCAATAAGATTATTATAATATGCAATCTCCTCCTTAGTGGGGTATAGATTAAAGTAATCATTAAGCTTTGGATCTATTTCCCCCTCTTCTAGTCCCTCAACAACATTCACAAAGTCATTAGGCCCTAGGTCCTCATTTGAATACAAGGCGGTCGCTAGGTCACTAAATGCATGTTCGAGCTCAACCTTAATCAATCTGTTAAGCTCTCTAAGTTCCCTAGTCTCACTCTCAATTTGTTCACGTAACACAGCCACTTCTCTAGAGGAAAGGGGTAGATTCGTGTTTTCCATGATTGTCAATGGAATAGTTAATGAATTTAATTTGCTAACAAAGGCACAAAGAAAAAGATAGACTAAAGAAAACCTAAAAATAAAAATAAAATCTTACTAGAAAGGAATCTAGCAAGTAGACCTAATAAAAAGAGATTCTAACCTAGACAATAACTATTCCCCGGGCTGCGGCGCCAAAAATTTGATACGTGGGAATTGCACCAGGCTTTACCTCTCAAGGGATCTTGAGAAGCTTACAACCCCCACCAGGCAGTGTACCTGATCGTTGTAGTATAGTATAATGACAAGTACCGGGGGATTGATCGTTCAGCTAGGAATAGTGTCGCTAGGATTAGAAAACCTAAATACTAGTTCTAAAGGTGAGGGATGATTATTTTTGTATTTTTATATTTTTTAGAAAGCAAGTAAAAATCTCGGGTTTGAAGGATTTGGGCGGAATTAGTTGCTAGTCAACTAACCCAATACTAAAGATGCAATCAAAATAAAATACTAGAAATGAAAATAAACAAAATTAACTAAAGTTGTGAGCAATAAGTGGAGAAGTTGTGTTATTTAGATTTCACTACTCCCTAGATATCTTTTACGCGTTAATTACTTGTTATAGTTGCATGGATGACGAATTGTATTCCTTAATACCATTCATGGGGTGGCGCACTTAATTCCCCAATCCTATGAGTGCCTACTTCACTCCTATGTCGAGCTGGCTAAGAAGCTCCTAACATGGGATCATTAGAATTTACTCATGCATTAAATACAACCAATAAAACCTAGTGCACGTCAGTTCATGTTTCCTAAGACGTTCAAGCATGTTACCATTTGGAGATCTGCCAGTTTTCTTAAGCCTAACATCGAAATCATTCATCCAATACAACCATAAACAAGTAATCAACACATAATTAACATCTAGGTTTCATTAGATCTAAGCAAACACAAGATAGATCTAGCCTAGCATGATGGAATTAAGATAAGAACAAGATATAGACAACCAACACATAGACATATTGATTGAATTAAAAGAATACTTATCTCAATTACACATGAAAGGGTTCAAGGGCTGAAAACCCTTGAAAAACCTGTAAAGTTCGTACTAAGTTCGGCCTTAGGGTTTCTCCAAAACTTCTCTTTTTTTATGAATGAAAATTAGAAAACTATATATAGGAAATTGAGGCTGACGGCGTCAAGACCAAATTGGTGACGCCGTCATCTCGCCGCCAAAATACTTCTCGGACTGCCTTGATCTACTTCTGACGCCGTCACATTATAACTTTTTCCAGGCCGTCACATATTTTACTCTTGACGCTCTACCTTGTGACGCCTTCATTTCTATACTGGGTCGTCATGAAAATTACTCTTGACGCCGTCAGGATTTTACTCTTGACGCCGTCAGGTATTGTTCTCAGCATGGAAAATTAAGTCTTTGGCGTTTTCTTCACTTTTATGCTCCAAAAACGTCCGAATTGCTTCCTTTTCCATATTTCACTCCCAAAGTACCTAAAATCACAAAAGGAACGATTTAGGGCAATATTTGATCAAATAAATTCAATTCCGGGCTTAAATGACCCCCTAAAAGTGGTTCATTTTTCACCTCATCAACTAATAATGTCGAAACTTGACACAATGGTTTATACTATATTTGATACAACAAGTTTAAAGATTTTTAAACGAAAACATATTCACCCCCCTCTACGATTTCACAATTGGCATCAGAGCTTCATAGCTCTTATTTTCAAAACAAATGGTTTTTATAATAGAGCACAATCCAGGTATCAAATTACCATTGAAGCGGAATATAATATGAAAAATGTTTCGTTAAGTATACTTAGAAATTTTGTGGTTAAACATTACTTTGTATAAAAGCTTGAAGGTTTCCTCAAAAAATAAATGAAAAGATTAAACCAAATACTATAGTGTGTCCAAAATATTTAGTTTCATTTTAACATAGAAAGTCAAACTTTTGAGTTACGAAATTTTAGTTAGTATCCTTCGAACATTAATATGATTTCTTTTGAAACTAAAGAATTGGTGATATTTATATATGTAAAGGAAACTAATCAAGCTTGTTATACATCGTCATGTTTAAACACAAAGTGATGATAGGTATCTTTGTTTTATGCCATGCTATATGACTACTTGTTTTGGTTGTTTTGCATACATGTTGTTTGCTTGTTGTAAGTTGTAATTGCATTTATTTATTTGTGATTTATTAGTATCGTGCTATAAGATAGAAACTCATCTTTGATTGATCATGTAAACTAACCATGTCATGTTTGGACGATAACACTTTGGTGTTATCAATTTTCCACGTGTGGCTTAATTTCCATTTATGGTAGGTTCATAATCCTCGGCTTCATCTATATGCTAACATGTGTTAGAATATGTGTTTTTGGTTTTAATCTATCACATCAAACTAGGTGCATATGTTCCAAGTATAATTAGGATATTTGAACGGGTTTCGGGAATCAATAAATGCCCTTTGTTAAGGAGTGTTTGGCACAACTTGAAATTTGAACAACGTGGTAGTTAAACAATGTGTTTCATGGATATTAGTACCTCTAGGATCTTTTGTTATCTTTGGACAATGTCTTGTACTAACGGATATGCAGGTGGACAACATTTGGGATGTTGTCAAATTTTCAAGAATATGGATATTTTCGCTATGTATAGTGAATTTCGCTAGCCCCCGGTCAAAGTCTAACGGTAAGAGTGTTTCCATATCCATTTTCTGCATTTCATAATCAGATATAAATTTAAGTTTATGTTCCAAGAATTTTCGGTAAATTTGGATAATGTCTCGCCCTAGAAAATACTGTTCTATCTCAATTCTGAGGCTCCACGGAAATGGCGGAACCAAACATTTGGTTCCGCCCTTGTTGTCGTTTGATTCCTCCAGACATTCAGCAAACTTTTAATCTTTGAATTTTTGGAATTTTTCTAATAATCCTTAGGTTCCAAACTTGCTTCCTACATGCTTGTTAGTATTTATCACTAATTCTAGAGCTCTCTTAGCACACTTTCAACAATAGGATCATCATTCCCACCAAAAATTCAAATTTGGCTAAACTAACCCAAGGAACCTTTCTGTTACAAGGAAGGAACCTTTCCTTTGGTTCCTCTAAATCCGTGGAACATTATCTTCCATGATCACATAGCATTTACTGCATAAGTTAGTCTTTCACTCCACCAAACTCCATTGGATTAACTTCCAATGATTTGACAAGTTCGTATAACTCTTCCAAATGATTAGGAACCTCCAAATGTATATGAAACAAATCAAAACACTCCTTTCCATAACATGTTCTTCCTATAAATTGACCAACATTCATACTTCCAATTCACACTATCACCATCACTTCTCTTAATCTTATAATTCTAGCTAACCAAAGTCTTGAAATGACTAAATCCAACACCTCATCCGAATCAGCTAGACCTATTAGGAAAACTGCTAGGATTAGTGAAAAACCATGTTGCTTCAACAAAACCATCCAACTAAGCTCATCATCATCAAGTGATTCATCACTCAACATTTCCTCACCCATCAAAGATACAAACTTCCTCAACCTTGCTACTCCAACACCATCTCCAAAACCTTTCAATGCCAACGTAATCACCACTCCTCTACCAACTAAAACACCAAATCATTCACTTTAGTGAGAAACATTTTCCTTAGTATTTATTAAGCATATTAGGACCATTTTTACTCATTAGAACCAATAGGAAAACACTTCCCGCTAAAAAATCAATTTAAACAAAACTCACCCAAGGAACCCTTATGCATATAGGAAGTAACCCTTTATTTGGTTCCTTGTCATCCGTGGGTCCCTAACCACAAATGTTTTGTAGTCATTACCTACGGTTACTACATTCTTCCATCCTTAACTCATCATTCATCCATTAGCTTCACTTATTTTGTAACTTGACAACTTCCTAACTAATCCGGACTCGTTACTTACATAGATTACATATAATATCAAAATCACAAGTCTAACTTGTGACTATGGATATTGTCTTGTATCTATATATGTTACCTCACTTGGTTAACATGAAAGTAATGTGTCATCCTTCAAGATGATAAGGATTCACATCAAGTCATAACTTACACTTAAGTTATAGATGTATTATCAAGTCTTGCTATCCTTTAGCACTATCCAATCTCAACAAAGTAGGATTGACAACTTAAGTATTTCGTCCAAAATATTCAAGTAAATCTGACTTACGATTGTAGTCATTCAAAGTCACATCTAAAAGAATCTACACCCAAGTATTTTAACAACATATGTTAAGACACTTATCCTAACACTCTCTCAATCAATAGGGATAAAACAAATGACAATAGGTTTTCATCATTGAACATTGAGTACTTAAGTTCACTTGTTCGTTCACCATCATCTCATTCATATATCTCAGCCCCTAAGCTTCACAAACATAATCAAAACCTCAAGAACTTTACTCACTAGTTATGGACCAACAAGGCTTAGTATCCATCCATTTTACTTTCAACATCTATGAAACTTATGTACTTCCATAGCACAACAAACCTCTACATGACTACATCTTTATTAAGACACATTAAAAGTCCTACCACCTAGATCAACCAATCCACCATTCTTACCATCGTTTGAATTCATTGAGTGCATTGCTCAAAAAGCCCTTTGTCCAAACACTCAACCATACCTTACCACCTATAGGATTAGAACCTTTACCATCAAATGAGCATGAAGCTCACATTCAGTTATACTAGGTTTAAATAGTACCACTTTCACAAGTTATCAAAGTATTGGTAATATTTTTAACTTTTGCATAAGTTTCATTAAACCTTAAATCAACATCTTAACAACATATGTAAAAATTCAATCTCAAAGCCAACCTCATGTAGCTCGAGCAACAATGAATCTTGAGGAGTATACATAAGAAACTCGAGTTAATTCCTCTTGTCATCATCTAGTATAATCTTGAGACCAAGTATATTTAGATAGCACTATCCGATTCAAACACTTTGGCTTCATATCTTCATTTAGGAAAACATGATGTTTTGGAAGACATTATGCCTAATAAATCATGCGTTAAGTTTTCATCCTGTTAAAAGGGTATTGTATATCCTATGCATCATTCTCTCCTTGAAATATGAACGGTTGTGTTACATGAGATTTCATTACACCTCATCGGGTAATGATCTTAAATAAACATCTGCAAGTTCTATGAACTAGAGCTTCCCTATCATCTTGTCATACTTGTTTTCATAAGCATGATGACTTTATTCCACGAGATAATCTTACGCACTAAAAGACACTATATGTATCTATTTCCTTTAAGCGTACACCATAACCTAACCTTTCTCATCATCTTGTCATTTTTGTCTTCATAAGCATGATGACTTTATTCCACATAATAATTCTACCTATTGAAAGACACTATATGTTTCTATTTCCTTTCAAGCGTTCATCATAACCAAACCTTGCTCATAACCTAGTTCAAACCCTATCTCTAGAGCATACACAAGATCTATTGAAGTTGGTAACTTCACTTAAATTCCTGTTCCAAAGAGCTTTCTTGAGAATGTTCTTATCATATTCCATTATCACACACAAACTTATCTCTTGGTCTTGGATGACCAAATCACTTGTGTAACACATGCTTAAAGATGTCACCTTTTAGATCATTCAACCATAGATTCCAAACACAAAGATTAAAATCTCTTGCATTGCACATGCATGTGTCTATTACATGTTATTTGTTTGATAATGATTGGACATCTTAACATAACCATGTTAACTATTTGGTTGATTCATGTGTAAACCTTGGTTATTTGTTTATGATGCCTGCATACTTATATGTTTCGTGTTACTATATATTAACATTATTTATATGATATTTTCATTCTTTATGTATATGATGTTTTGCATGATTAACGTGTTACTTGTTAACTCATGGTATGCCATTTTGATACATGATGTCTTTATATGATATTTATATATTTGAATGGTTGTGTCCTTTTCGGTCATTCATTAGATCCATGCTTAGGATGGTCTAAATAATACATGCTTCAAAAATGCTATCATTTAAACATGGGTTACATAAATTTTCCATCTTGTTTCTGTGTCACACTGTTTGTTCACTACATGTGTACTTGTAATTTGACAAAGTACTTTTGGTATGATAAACATTTAGAAGTCGTTTTATCGTACAAATTAATCACATAGATTTTTATATGCTCAAGTGTCTAAGCTTAACAACAAAACAATTTTACAAGGAAAGTATTTCGTATTATGTCATGCTCTTGCTCAATATGATTGTTTTTGTTGATGCTGTCTAGCCATGTGTTAAATTTATGTCTAGTAGTCGAATGTGTTGTCTGAATAAGATACTATCTTTAGATTTTTATCTTGTTGACATCTTTTCTCACTAACGAATTTGTTTTAGTGGATTGAGAACTAATCATTTGCCATCTCACTTCGTTCTAGCTTTTATATGCTCATCTCACATAACTGTAATCCCTTCACTTGTGATGGATCTATACACCTTGATCTGTGTTAGAATGATACTTTGAGTTATACCACTAAGTATGCGGAATCTACTTAGTAATACTTAGAAGTTTGATTGTGAGTAAAAGCAATTGTATATGAATGAGAATAATGTATGAATCAAACTGTTAGCTCCAATATTATTAATAATAATAATACGAGTGATCTTTGTATCACTAGGGTTACAACCTTGAAGCTCTAGGAAAACATATATCTAACCTTAACCTAGGACCTCCTTTTATAGCACAAGGAGTCCTCTTCTACAAGATACGTATAATGATAATAGAATAACATATACACAAGATCTATTCTATATTTATCTATACAAGTTACCTAACAGTTATCCTAACATCAGTGGTAATAATATGTACTAGCAGTGGTAATGAGTTTCCACTGCTAGTGCATTCTTCAGCAGTTATAATCTTCATACTAGCCGTGGTAACTGTTAATGTAATTCTCAACAATCCTCCCCTAAACTTATGATTACTATGTAAATCAATAAGTTTCTCCAAGTTGTCAGCATATGTAAGGATATGGGAATTCTTCCAGACTCTTATCTCCTTTTTCTCAACTCCTTATCAGCCTTCACACTTTGATCACAAATCCTCTGTAACAAATCTTCTATGATTTCACTTATTTCCCAACATCTGAGCTTAACAGACATCATAACAGTAAGAACACCTGCTCTCAATGGATATTCCTTTTCAGCTAACATAAACACATCAACTCCATCTTGAGTAGAAACATGATGTACAACACTTGAATCATAGAATTTCCACAGAGTATTCATATTATGAGCTTCAAATCTCCAATACCTATCACTAGGGTCAGGTTCATATAATCTTCTAAAGTGAACCCACAACTCTTTAGCTTTGACATCAACAAGTTCATCTTTCTTGAACTGATCTTGTATTATCCTCCACAGAGTATCCAGATCTTCTCTATCACAAGATCTAACAACATCTTCAAAATCTCTGCAAATGCTTGTGACATTACCAGTTCTGATAATCTTCCATGCAACACCAAAATCATTAGAATAAATTTCCCAACCAACTACTGGATATCTTGCTTGTAAAGGTTCTACATTCAGCACATCAGTTTCAATAAACACCATATTTGTAACTTATTCTTTAGTTAACTTGCTGACACCTTCTATTGCTTGAGATAACTTCCAAGTCTTCAATTTCTTAGCATCTTTGGATTCAGACTCACACCTGACCTTTTTGACTTCATAGCTTTAGGTTCTGTATCCATAGGAATGAAATGACTATCCTTCCTTTTAACCCTGTAATAAATTCCTTCAACCTGATCATGTGACATTCCTTTAAAATGTGTCATCTTCCAATTGCCAACATGACAGCAATAGGTCTTCATCTCAGCAATAATCTGTGCCTTTGTAAGTTGTCTTGGTTTCTTTTGACCCTTTCTTACTGTGCCAATAATATCATCAAGAGCTTGTTGATTCTTCATCTGAATGAAATCCTTTAATTGAGCAGACCTTTGATCTTCAGTTAAAGTTGTGTTAGCAATGAGTTCAACTGACTTCTTCCTAATCACTGGATCATTTGCAATCATGAACTCGATCTCTTCTTCAGTAGGCACATAAGTAAACATTGGAGGTTTCTCTTTTAGTACAGTTGGTGGAACAATGGAAATTGGTTCTTCAAGCACTGTTTCCAATTTATCCAATCTCTGAGCCTCCATAAAACTTGCAATATCTAACTCTTCTTGCTTTTTCTTCTTTGCAATTTCAGCTTCTTGTAATTCTTGTGCCAAGTTTGCATCATAATCTATCTGAGCTTGCTCACTTTTCTTATTTAACTGTTGCTCAGATGATTCATCAAAAATGTGAATTTTTCCTTTTTCAATTCTCTTTCTTTGAAATTTTGCATCAGCAACATCCACTGTTTCTTCATTTATTTCCATTGTGTCTTTATTAGTTTCAACTGTTTTAGCAAAAATTTCCTTAGATCCCACTGCTACATCCATCTCTTGAACATTATAAAAATAATCATCAAGTTCAGCAAATTCTTGTTCAAAATTAAGTTTCCTCCCCTTAAACTCTGCATCAGTTTTAATCCTCCCCTGTTTGGGAGAATTCCCCAAATCTTCACTAAAGTAAGCTGAGTCGTCATCATGGGTGAAGAGGAAGATGATAGCACAAGATTGGTAGATATGTGCTTTTTAAGCCCCTCAACTTCATCCTGTAAACTCTTGATTTCTGCTTTCATCTGGGCAAGCTCTGTGACATGTTTTTGCTTAGTTTGTGCCAGTTCTTTCTCCAGAGCTTTTACCTGCTTGACTAAATTGGTACATAATCCCATCAATTCATTAGGTTGCACACTGCCCTCAACACTTCCAACTGTGTTACTTGTTGGGAGAGGTGAATCATAGGGCATTGATTCAGGCTTTTCACTAGTTGGACTAGAATGAAGCCTTGAACCACCACTACTTGTTCCTAAACCAAAAGGCTCAGCAACATGCAATGTTGTAATGGGAGGAGGTGGCTGTTTGTGCCTCCTCTCATATGTGTAAGTAACAGCAGGGGTGTGTTGAATAGGTGGAACAACAATAGAGGGTGTTTGATGGGATACAACTGGAATAGTTGCATCTTCACCCTGTACCTGTGAAATATTTGAAAGCATTTTAGGAAAAAGTGGTTTAACCTCCCCATTCCAAAGTTCTGAAGCCTTACTCATATTTTGAAAAACTTTTGGCTTAAGACAGGGGGTTTTATAAACTCTTTTGTGGGTTTGCAGTGGAAATTCATTTAACACTGCTTGCACAAACCTTGGATACATCAAAATTTTAGATGAACTCTTTACATTGGCCTTCATATTATTGAAAATAAACTTTGAAAAATTGAAAGTCCTATCAGTTTCTAAGCAAACCAAAGGGTAAGCCATAGTTGATGCAAATTGCTCATAAGAAGTTTTCTTAGGAATTAGGCAATGTAAAAGAGTATTGATGAGGCGAAAAATGAACCACTTTTAGGGGGTCATTTAAGCCCGGAATTGAATTTATTTGATCAAATATTGCCCTAAATCGTTCCTTTTGTGATTTTAGGTACTTTGGGAGAGAAATCTGGAAAAGGAAGCAATTCGGACGCTTTTGGAGCATAAAAGTGAAGAAAACGCCAAAGTCTTAATTTTCCTTGCTAGGTACAGTAGGTGACGGCGTCAAGAAGAAAATCTTGACGGCGTCAAGAGTAATTTCCATGACGATCCAGTACAGATTTGAAGGCGTCACGAAGTAGGGCGTCAAGAGGAAAATGCATGACGGCCTGGAAACATATAACACTTGACGGTGTCAGATCTGGATCAAGGCAGTCCGAGATTTATTTTGGCGGCGAGATGACGGCGTCACAAAATTTGTCTTGACGCCGTCAGACCCTATTTCCTATATATAGTTTTCTAATTTTCACATTAAAAAGGGAGAAGTTTTGGAGAAACCCTAAGTACGAACTTGGTACGAATTTTACAGATTTTTCAAGGGTTCTAAGCACTTGATACCTTTCATGTGTAATTGAGATAAGTATTCTTTTAATTCAATCAATATGTCTATGTGTTGGTTGTCTATATCTTGTTCTTGTCTTAATTCCATCATGCTAGGCTAGATCTATCTTGTGTTTGCTTGGATCTAATGAAACCTAGATGTTAATTATGTGTTGATTACTTGTTTATAGTTGTATTGGATGAATGAATTCGATGTTAGGCTTAAGAAAACTGGCAGATCTCCAAATGGTAACATGCTTGAACGTCTTAGGAAACATGAACTGACGTGCACTAGGTTTTATTGGTTGTATTTAATGCATGAGTAAATTCTAATGATCCCATGTTAGGAGCTTCTTAGCCGGCTCGACATAGGAGTGAAGTAGGCACTCATAGGATTGGGGAATTAAGTGCGCCACCCCATGAATGGTATTAAGGAATACAATCCGTCATCCACGCAACTATAACAAGTAATTAACGTGTAAAAGAAATCTAGGGAGTAGTGAAATCTAAGTAAACACATTTTCTCCACTTATTGCTCACAACCTTAGTTAATTTAGTTTATTTTCATTTCTTGTATTTTATTTTGATTGCATCTTTAGTATTGGGTTAGTTGACTAGCAACTAATTCCGCCCAAATCCTTCAAACCCGAGATTTCTACTTGATTTTCTAAAAAATATAAAAATACAAAAATAATCATCCCTCACCTTTAGAACTAGTATTTAGGTTTTCTAATCCTAGCGACACTATTCCTAGCTGAACGATCAATCCCCCGGTACTTGTCACTATACTATACTACAACGATCAGGTACACTGCCTGGTGGGGGTTGTAAGCTTCTCAAGATCCCTTGAGAGGTAAAGCCTGGTGCGATTCCCACGTATCAAGTTTTTGACGCCGTAGCCCGGGGAATAGTTATTGTCTAGGTTAGAATCTCTTTTTATTAGGTCTACTTGCTAGATTCCTTTCTAGTGAGATTTTATTTTTATTTTTAGGTTTTCTTTAGTCTATCTTATTTCTTTGTGTCTTTGTTCGTAACTCTTCACCACCCGACATCATGGACGATGGGAACATCCTTGAACCCGTCATCCCACCACAACAAAACCCACCACTAGAACCTCTTAGGCCCCGAACCTTAGGAGAGTATTCCCGACCTAGCCACCAAGGCTACCGAAACACCATTGAGCTCACCGGAGCCAATGTGATCCCCTTGCGATCCGACACCATCCGGTTGGTGCAAAGCGGATGTGCATTCCATGGACTTTGTTCCGAAGATCCAAACCAACATCTTAAGGACTTCCTAAAAATTGTAGATTCCATAGACCTAGGTGTTGAAACTAGAGAGACAACCCGATTACGCCTATTCCAATTCTCTCTACGGGATCAAGCTAGTCAATGGCTTGAGCGTTTACCCGCGGGATCCATCACCACATGGGATGATCTCACCACTCGTTTCTTTGCTCAATTTTTCCCACCGGGGAGAACTACTAAGCTTAGAAATGACATCATGATGTTCCAACAACATCAAAATGAATCTCTTTATGAAGCATGGACTCGTTTCAAGGACTTACTCCAAAAAGTCTCTCATCATGGCATAGATCTTTGGCTCCAAGTCCAAATCTTTTATGACCATATCGATCTCTCCACGAGGCGAGCCATTGACCAATCGGCCGGTGGTAAGCTACGTGATCTAAGTGCGGAACAATCATGGGAACTCATAGAAGATCTTGCTCTCTATGACAACGAAAGTTGGAATGATCCCCGTTATTTGAACAAAACGGTCAAGGCAATATCTTTTCCTTCGAACAATTCTAGCACTCCCGACCGTAGGATCATGGAACTTGAGGACCAAGTCAAGTTTCTCATGATATCTTACGAAGCTCCTAAACCTTCAAGCCAAGCGAACAAAATCACTTCTTCATGCAAATTATGTAGTGGTCCCCACGACACTCGTGATTGTGTGGAACTCCCCGGAATAGCTTTTGCGGACTACGCATCCATGCGTACTAACGAAGCGGGAGATAAGTGGTACACTTTCAAGCCCGAGCTAAACCCTTACGGTGATTCATACAACCCCTCTTGGAAAAATCACCCAAACCTTAGGTGGAAACAAAATCAACCCAATTCTTCCAATCTGCCTAATCGTTACCAACCAAACGGTCCACCCTCCAACCGTACTTTCAACAACAATCCTTCTAACAACTATGGTAGTACCAACAATCTTGAAGGGTTGATGTCTAAGTTCATGGCATCTCAAGAAGCTCGCATATCTAAGTTTGAAGCCGATTTCAAACAAAAGCAAAGCGAGATGACCACTAGAATTGACGCATTGTTGAAAGTTCTCAATGACCGAGAAATGGGAGCACTCCCAAGTGACACAATCAAGAATCTGAAACTAAACGTTAATTCAATATCTTCAGTTTTGTCACCCACTTCGTGTCCATAATACTACTCGGTTAAATTAACGAGCACGTGTTTCAAACAAAACCAAATTCTTCAAAAGGACCAATCAAATAAAACACCCGATATAGAACCGGTCAAAAGTATAGTTGAAACACCTCCTACGCAAGACCTTAACGATGAATTCAAAGAACTTCACCTTGAACACCCCGTCATTGATGTCTTAGCACGTGCTCCTTACTATAGTGCCCTCCTAGAAAAATATGAGAAGTTTAAACTAGGTAAAAATGGGACCGCCTTCGTGTAACACCCCCAATTCATGATGCAGCGGAATTCAACTTGGGTGTTACTCGACGGCACAACAGTCATAATAATAGAAAACGATCTCTAACCGAGTCGTATTAAAAAGAGTTGTCATTCATATTAATTCAAATATATCAGAGTTTACATAGTAAGGTCCCAAAAAGGTTCCGTGTTTCAAAATACATCAATATAAAGTCCTTGATGTTTTTATCGAATGACATAGTAGTTTATAGCCTTCTTCCTTTAGTACGTGCCCTTCCGCTCCATTCTTGATTATCATGGACCTGAAATACATGCTTAAGAGGTCAACACAAAGGTTGAGTGAAATTCATAGAGTTTGTTTAACGGTTGAACACAATATGTTGGTAGTATGAGTTAATTAGACTCATACTTATGTTGGAAAACAAAACAGTTATTATTATAAACTAAGCTCATGCAACCAATACGTTAACGGGTACCAATATCAATCGGCGGTTTTTTTGCCCCGGTAAGTACTTTGCCGTCATACTTAATGTTCAAATATAGTGCATTCGTTTGAACTAATCTGCTCAAACAAATGGGATTCATCAATCCCAATAGGCCTATTCACAATACTCGCGCTCACTAATTCTAGTGATTAAATGGTTCATGATAGGGGCTTAGGATTGGCAAGGTAGGTACTTAGTAATAATAAAACAATCAGGCAGCATACAGTTTCAAAGCATTGTGTTCGGTTTAAAAGTAGCATGTATTCCCCCAAGGGTTTGTAAAACATTGAAGTAACGTAAAGTGGGGCTATGAACTCACCTTAAGTAAGATAGCAAGTAATGAAGGTAATGGTTGGATCGTGTAAGTTTCTACGAGTAACCTATAATAGAATATTGCGACTTAGGATCGGAGTGAAGAATATGAATAAGTGCCTATATATATATCTTGCATCTAGTCCATGATGTGGTATGATGTATATTGTAAGTCTTTGAAAGAAAAGATTCATGAAACATGTATGTTTTATATATCGTTTACTACCGTTCGGGCCGACATAATTCAGAAGTCATGTTAGTAAGCGTTCGAGGAGCCAGGACACTTTAATTCGTAAATCCAGAACTTAACTCGACGGCTTACATAATGACCTCCTCACATGAGGCTCCCTACTATTGTAGTAGTTGCTAAAATATATAGATATAAGTTTGTATCCGAAAAGTTACATGTCCGATATTTGAATAAACTTAGGAAAGTTTATTTTTACATGAAGATTGTTATTAGGGGAAGTTTCATAAGTCTTGTATGACCATTTTTCTTTGTAATATCTCATGGTTCCTTTTAAGTGAAGTAGATCCAAATTGTTTGTTCAAGTTATCGCCAATTCCTTGTTTCATGTTTACGCCTAAGTAAGCTTACATGGTCATTTCGTCATGGCCTTGCCATGACCTTTGGTCCTTGTTCCATGGTCATGAGACTCAACCTTGGCTCTAGCCATGGTTGTGGTCTTGATTATAGGTCATAAGACCTCTTGTTCCTTTTAAAGTATAACCACAATATAGTGACTTATAAATATGTAAATAGCTGTTAAGAAACTGAGAAATATTTCATTTGTTATTGATTTTCTGGAGACGTGCTCCTGAGTTTTTAAAGAAAACGTGATTCCGGACAACTTTCGTGCATTAATTTTTTCATGAAACGGACCAGAAAGGCCTCTTTTTGCGTGTTTTATATTCTGTCACAGAAACATTTTAGGCAGTTTTGCCGGAAAGTTTTGGTAACTTCAAATCGCCATAACTTTTGACTCGTATACTCGTTTTAGGTGGTTCAAATTGCTATGGTTTCCTTGTTAAGTCCTCTACTGTAATATGTAATGACCCAATATCATAATTTTACCATTTTGATCAGGTCTTACCAAGAAATTCACTAGTTTATTTGTTTTGATAACTTATCTTAACAATCAATTACAACAACATGTTTTACTCATTTTTATACATCATGGACATGCATACAAGACATAATATAGCAAGAATAATATGTAAATAACATGAACATGATTATTTAACAAGAAGCATGTTAGGGTTTTGCTTACAACTTTTGGCTTTCAAAGATGAAAGGAAGTTAACATGTAAGGATATGACTTTGATAGACTTGATTCAACCCACTTCACTTCATGCAATCTTTCTACTCTTGTAATCTTGAAAGAGAGATGATGAAAGTTGAGGTGACTTGAGTGGATTCAAACGCAAGATAAATCACCAAAGTATATTAGGGTTTGGAAGTGTTTGATGAATGATAACCTAACTAGAGTTTCTATCTTGAAGAAGCACTTGATCCTTGCTAGAAATTAGAAGAATTAAAGCTAAGTGTGTGTGGTTTTGGTGTGTGGTGTGGACGGCAACAAAGGGGGGGGGGGGGGGCTTTTATAGGTCTTTGAGGAGGTTACAATTTTTGGATATTATTTGCAAGCTAAACACATGTAATCATCCTAAGGCAACAAGAGTGAGATCAAGCCACATGAGGGTGTGACTCCCCCCCTAATGGCGGTTTGCAAGAGCTAGGGGAGGTGAGGTGTGCATTGGATGATAATATCTAAGATATTTGGATAGTTTTGACTCCGGGAAATGCCAATCGTAAATGATTAAGCCTCAAAACGTAAAACCGGGTGTCGTAAAATTTTGGAACTTGAAAGTATTGTTAAACATGTCCATATGTTCCATAATAAAATATAAAATGAGTGGTAGGTTCCATTTCGGTGGTAAAACCCTGCTAAAACTGGAAACACGGGTCTAAAACGCGTAATACGTAAAATGTACGAATATTGCGTAAAATTGAGAAAAGTAAAATGTTACTTTTCTAATAGGATATAAATGATTTAAAATGACTTATAATGTCTAGACTGGGCTCAGTCTAGTGTCGGTTGGTATTAAATGTCTTTTAGACATCAAACCGTAAGCCTAAAAATCAAGGAATGACTTATAAAATCAAGGAATGATTTTTTTGGTCAAAGGAGGAGGGAAAAATAAGTTGAATTATTCTAATAAGTTGAAAACTCAAATCATCTTAGAAACGCGGTGCAGGTATAGGCTAGGGTTACGGCTGAGTAAAAACGCTTAAAACTGAAAATTCCAGTTTTTCATGGCCGAGGTTTATTTTTTGGTCATATTTTTCTTAGTCATGATTTATTCTCAAATAAATCATGAGTGTGTCAAACATTTTTCTGATGTGGGGTCACTTAACGGGGTCGAATTTCATTGTGCGTAGAATTTCTGAATGACGTTTTACCCTAAAACGTGTAATTCCTTAATAACTTTCACGAAAATGATCTGACGAATGTCAAACATTTAATTTGTCATGGAAATGATTTATCACTCGAGAATATGAAATAAAAATCAACTTTTGGGAAAATTTCGGGAAAAATGAATAGTAAAAATGAATAGTAAAATTTTCCGGGAATAGTAATTAACCTGAAATTTCGAATTGTTACAGTCTCCACCCCATATGAGAGCTCCGTCCCGGAGATCAATTTGCGTTGGGAGTAGAAGCTTCGTTGGTAAAAAGATGTGAGTATTTCTTACGTATCTGGTCCTCTCGTTCCCATGTGTATTCAGGACCACGTCGTGAGTTCCAACGAACTTTGACAATTGGAATACGGCTTTGCTTGAGTTGTTTGACCTCTCGGTCCATGATTTCTACGGGTTCCTCAATAAATTGAAGATCGTCATTGAGTTGAATTTCATCGAGTGGAATCACGAGTGATTCATCCGACAAGCATTTCTTTAGGTTAGATACATGGAAAATGAGGTGTACACTACTGAGTTCTGATGGAAGCTCAAGTCTGTACGCCACAGGGCCAACCCTGGCTAGGATTTTGAATGGTCCGATGTATCTTGGGTTTAGTTTTCCTCGTTTACCGAATCGTATCAAACCTTTCCAAGGCGATACTTTTAGCATAACCATATCTCCGACTTGGAATTCTAGGGGTCTGCGTCGTGTGCCGGCATAACTTTTCTGTCGATCTCTTGCGGCTTGTAGTCGACTTTTGATTTGTACAATCTTATCCGTTGTTTCACGGATGAGTTCTGGTCCAGTGAGTTGAACTTCTCCCACTTCAGCCCAACAAGCAGGTGAACGACACTTTCGACCGTAAAGTGCTTCAAATGGAGCTGCTTTAATACTTGTATGATAGCTGTTGTTGTAGGAAAATTTGACTAATGGTAAATGAGTATCCCATCCTTTTCCAAAATCTATTATACAAGCTCGAAGCATGTCTTCAAGTGTTTGAATGGTTCGTTCACTCTGACCATCGGTCTGAGGATGATACGCTGTACTCATGTCTAGATTTGTTCCAAAGGCGTCTTGGAGTGACTGCCAGAAATTGGAAGTAAATCTACCATCTCTGTCGGATATGATGGATATTGGTGCACCATGTCTTGAGACTATTTCTTTGACGTACAGTCGGGTTAGTTGTTCCATTTTGTAAGTCTCTTTGATTGGTATAAAGTGTGCGGATTTTGTGAGACGATCAACTATGACCCAGATGGAGTCATAACCGCTTGATGTCTTTGGGAGCTTGGTAATGAAGTCCATAGTAATTCTTTCCCATTTCCACATAGGAATCTCTGGTTGTTGCAATGGACCGGATGGTTTTTGATGTTCGGCTTTTACTTTGGAACATGTAAGACATTTGCTAACGTATGTTGCAATGTCGGCCTTCATGTTCAGCCACCAATAGAGTAACTTAAGATCATGATACATCTTATCAGATCCTAGATGTATGGAGTATTTAGACTTGTGTGATTCATGCATGATCAAGTCTCGTAGGCCACCATAAAGTGGTAACCAACCTCGACCTTGGAAGCATAGAGTTCCATCTGAACGGGTTTCGAATTTCTTCTGTATCATGCCATCCAACTTTTCCTTTCGGATGTATTCTTGTTTCACCGCCTCAGCTTGAGCGTGAAGGATTTGAGTAGGAAAGTTTGAATTTATGGTTAAAACTAAGGCTCGAACTCGTAGTGGTTTAACCCGTTCCTTTCGGCTCAGGGCGTCGGCTACTACGTTTGCCTTTCCTGGGTGGTAACGAATGTCGCAGTCATAATCACTTAGTAATTCCAACCAACGACGTTGTCTCATGTTTAGTTCTTTTTGGTTCAAAATGTGTTGTAGACTTTTATGATCGGTGTACACAGTACATCTAGTACCGTATAGATAGTGTCTCCAGATTTTTAGTGCAAAGACCACAGCTCCTAACTCTAAGTCATGAGTGGTGTAATTTTCCTCATGAACCTTGAGTTGTCTTGATGAATAAGCCATGACCTTATCGCGTTGCATCAACACGGCACCTAACCCTTGGTGCGATGCATCACAATAGACTACAAAATCTTCGATCCCATCTGGCAATGCTAGGATAGGAGCACTACAAAGTTTCTGTTTGAGGGTTTGGAAAGCTTTTTCTTCGTCTTCATTCCACACGTATTTCTTGTCTTTCTGAGTTAGCTTAGTCAAAGACTTTGCTATTGAGGAAAATCCCTCAATAAACCTTCGGTAATACCCGGCTAGACCCAGAAATTGATGAATTTCTGTAGGTGTGGTAGGTGTTGGCCAATTTTTGATAGCTTCAATTTTAGCGGGATCGACATGTAAACCGGTTTTGTCAATCACATGTCCAAGGAATTGTACTGATTGAATCCAAAATTCACATTTGGAAAACTTTACATACAATTTCTCTTCCTTGAGTAGTCCTAAAATTGTTCTCAGGTGTTCTTTGTGTTCCTCTTCGTTTTTGGAATATATGAGAATGTCGTCTATGAATACGATCACGAATTTGTCCAAATATGGTTTACACACCCGATTCATGAGATCCATGAATACTGCCGGTGCATTTGTTAACACAAATGGCATCACTTGGAATTCATGGTGACCATATCGTGTCCTAAAGGCTGTTTTTGGAATGTCTTCATCACGAACTCTAACTTAATGGTAACCTGATCGTAGGTCAATTTTTGAGTAATAGGTTAAACCTTGTAATTGATCGAATAAATCGTCAATTCTTGGTAGTGGATATCGGTTCTTTATGGTTAATTTGTTTAGCTCACGATAGTCAATACACATTCGTAATGACCTATCTTTCTTTTTCACGAATAAAACTGGAGCTCCCCAAGGTGAGGAACTGGGTCGAATAAATCCCTTGTCCGAAAGTTCTTGTAATTGATTTGATAGCTCTTGCATCTCTGAAGGTGCTAGCCGGTATGGTACGCAGGCAACTGGCGCCGCTCCTGGTATTAATTCAATTCTGAATTCTATTTGGCGATTTGGTGGTAGTCCGGGTAAATCTTCCGGAAAGACTTCAGGAAACTCACGGGCAATAGGAACATCTTCGAGACGTTTTTCGTCGGATTTATTTTCGGTTACGTGGGCTAGGAAAGCATAACATCCTTTCTCAATGTACTTCATGGTTTTGATACATGAGATGATGTTTATTCGAGTTCCACTTTGATCACCACGAATGATCAAAGTTTCATTGTCACATGGAATGTGCACAACTCTTTCACCACAAATAATGTTAGCTTGATGTTTAGACAACCAATCCATGCCAATAACAACATCAAAACTTCCGAGTTCTATTGGCATAAGATTGATGTTAAAGGGGTGGTCTAAGAGATTAAGGGTACAGTTTGGGATTACGGTATTAGTATTTACTAAGTCACCGGTAGCTAGTTCAATACTATAACTAGTGGTTAAAGTAATTGATGGAATATCAAGTAAAGGCGCAATTCTAGTAGATATAAAGCTCATATCAGCACCAGAATCGAATAAGACTTTAACAGGAATGTTATTAAGTAAGAACGTACCGGTAACCACGTTCGGGTCTTGGTGTGGTTCTCCATTTCCCATGACATAGGCTCTACCGCGAGCACCTCCGCCTTGGGGTCCTTGGTTTTGAGGACAGTTGTTCTTGTAGTGTCCCTTTTCACCACACCCAAAACATGTAACTATGGGCTGTGTGTTAGCCCCAGTAGCTACACCCTTGCCTCTACAATCCTTGGCAAGATGTCCGGGCTTTTGACACTTGTTGCACTTGGCCGGGCAGGGACCTTCATGATGGTAGTTGCACTTGGTACACTGTGGTAGAGTACCAACATATTTACCACCGGCTGGTGCAGCAACATAAGCCGTCGCGGCTTCTTGTCTTTTGTTCTGCTGATTGTGATGGTTTTTGTTTCGGGTTTGGTTGTTGTTGTTATTGTTACTTCCACGGTTACCATCCCATGGTCGCTTGTTGTTGTTGTTGTTGTTGTTGTTGTTGTTGTTGTTGTTGTTGTTACGGTAGTTGGAGTTGTTGGTGTTATTGGTATTGTTGGCGTTGTTGGTGTTGTTGGTGTTGTTGGTGTTGTTTTGCTTTCGGGTTTCTGTCATACGTACCACCTGATCCATGAGGCTGCGAGACATCCGCATAGCTTCATCAAGTTCCTTGGGATTTGCTGAAGTTACATTCCCTTGTATACTTGATGGAAGTCCCCAGATATACCTTACCAACAATTTCTCTTTGGTGGAAACCATTGTTGGACAAAGTATCCTCAATTCTTGGAATCGACGGTTATAGGTTATGCTGTCATTTCCCCTAAACGCATGATCCCAGAATTCCACCTCTAACTTTTGCATTTCATTGCGAGGGCAGTACTCTTTGATCATCATTTGCTTCAAATTAGCCCAAGTAATCTTATAAGCATTTTCAATGCCCATTGGTTGAGCTATTGAATTCCACCATGATAATGCCTCATTCAACAGAGTACTCGTGGCTTACTGAACTTTATCACCCTCAGTACATTTACTGACCAAGAATACCGACTCCGCTTTTTCAAACCAGTGGGTCAAACCTACAGCTCCTTCAGTACCCTTGAATTTTATGGGTTCGCATTTCAAGTAGGAAATGAATGAGCAATCCTTTGGTATTGTAGCAACATTTGTCACTGGAGGGATAGTTGGGTTTGGTCCTCCAATGTTAAGGCTGGCAATTCGGGCAGCTTCTGCAGCTATAGCAGCTTCCGCAGTAGTGGCGGCTTCAGCGGCTGCTGCAGCATCAGCAGCAGTAGCATCTGTAGCACCAGCAGCTGTGGCGGCTTCGGCAGCTGCTGCAGCTACGGCTGCTCGTTCCGTGGTGAGTGCTGCGTTGACATTGTCCTTAACTAGTTTGCGAATGGCAGCTTGAGTCATTGCTGGTGGTGTCTTCTTCTTTGGCGCCATGATTCTATTGTTCAAAAGATACGTTGTAATTAGAGAGTTGTGAAATGAGCACAATTTGATAAGAATGATAGGATAATAATGTTGAAACTTAAAAGCATAACACATGATAGTATATAAAACAAGAGTTTTATTCATATAACGTTGATTGATTTACAAAATCGAAACCTATTACAAGTTTCTTCAAAACTTACTAACTGATACTTTCACTTTAGTAATTACAACGTTTCTATTATCGCTATTACATGGATTAGTACAAAAGATAACTAGTACTATAACACTAGTCTAACATCGGTTGGAAGGTTGTTGTAGTCCGGACGGATTATTATTTCCGTATGTTGCTAACACATCCACACTATCATTAGGACGGTATTCTTTGACATCCTTTTGGTATAGCCTTTGTTGTATGGCACTCATTTGAGTTTGCATTCCACACAAATCATTCTTAAGTTGATACCTGTCAAAGTTTGCTACATCTAACCGGATTTCTGCGGTATTTAGGCGGTTAAGTAGTTTGTGAATTTGTACCGCATCTTGTTCTTGGGCCCTCTCAACCAATGTGAGTCTATCCTTGACATTATCCAAGCCAGTCAAAGGATTTAAGACTATTTCCCCAACATGAGTCGAGTCACTCTTCACGTAGCTCATGTCAAGCTTAAACCAATATAGGTCGTCTCGAGCATTCATGGCATCCATTTTGGTAGAATTTACCTTGGATATATAGTCGTTCATTTGACTTGCCATACTTTGAACTTTGAGTTGGGTTAGGTTGAGGGCTTGTTTCAAAGAGTAAATTTCGTATTGAGCCGAGTTCACGAACATATGTGTAGATGTAGATGTTCTACCGACTTGGTAAGTAGACTTCGGAACTTGAGCTGGAGTGGTATGATTAGATTCGGATGAAATTGGTGAAACAGGAGGTGGAGATGTTAATGATGATAGATGTGGCACCACTATTTGTTCCTCTGCTTCCTCAATGTCATCGATGCCTTAGATGTCAATATCCATTTCAGGATCTTCTTCGTAATCATCGATGTTTATGTCCATATCCATTTCAGGATCTTCGTCCGAATCTACTTCATTGTCTAAATCCTCGTAAGGTTCTTCCTCATCGTCGTAGTCAATTGCTTCAAAGTAAGGATCATTAGGTCCCGGAAGAATTGGTAAATACTCAGGCATAGCAGGAAGATGATCGGGAGATGGAGATGCGGACATGATGTCTATAATTAGTATTTCGATGTCAAAATAAATCAAATGTTTATGGAAAATGCTCAAACTATGGCAATGTGCATATAACAATATACAAATATGTTTATGTAGCATAACATGTGTAATAAGTCCATAATCTTCTGGAGGATGGAAGGCACGAAGAGCGGAAGGCTATAAAAATGTTTTTGCTTGTAATTGTAGTTATAGTTTAGGTCTCACTTAGATCCGTTTCTCTATAACCATGGCTCTGGTACCAATCTATAACACCCCCAATTCATGATGCAGCGGAATTCAACTTGGGTGTTACTCGACGGCACAACAGTCATAATAATAGAAAACGATCTCTAACCGAGTCGTATTAAAAAGAGTTGTCATTCATATTTATTCAAATATATCAGAGTTTACATAGTAAGGTCCCAAAAAGGTTCCGTGTTTCAAAATACATCAATATAAAGTCCTTGATGTTTTTATCGAATGACATAGTAGTTTATAGCCTTCTTCCTTTAGTACGTGCCCTTCCGCTCCATTCTTGATTATCATGGACCTGAAATACATGCTTAAGAGGTCAACACAAAGGTTGAGTGAAATTCATAGAGTTTGTTTAATGGTTGAACACAATATGTTGGTAGTATGAGTTAATTAGACTCATACTTATGTTGGAAAACAAAACAGTTATTATTATATACTAAGCTCATGCAACCAATACGTTAACGGGTACCAATATCAATCGGCGGTTTTTTTGCCCCGGTAAGTACTTTGCCGTCATACTTAATGTTCAAATATAGTGCATTCGTTTGAACTAATCTGCTCAAACAAATGGGATTCGTCAATCCCAATAGGCCTATTCACAATACTCGCGCTCACTAATTCTAGTGATTAAATGGTTCATGATAGGGGCCTAGGATTGGCAAGGTAGGTACTTAGTAATAATAAAACAATCAGGCAGCATACCGTTTCAAAGCATTGTGTTCGGTTTAAAAGTAGCATGTATTCCCCCCAAGGGTTTGTAAAACATTGAAGTAATGTAAATTGGGGCTATGAACTCACCTTAAGTAAGATAGCAAGTAATGAAGGTAATGGTTGGATCGTGTAAGTTTCTACGAGCAACCTATAATAGAATATTGCGACTTAGGATCGGAGTGAAGAATATGAATAAGTGCCTATATATATATATATATATATATATATATATATATATATATATATATCTTGCATCTAGTCCATGATGTGGTATGATGTATATTGTAAGTCTTTGAAAGAAAAGATTCATGAAACATGTATGTTTTATATATCGTTTACTACCGTTCGGGCCGACATAATTCAGAAGTCATGTTAGTAAGCGTTCGAGGAGCCAGGACACTTTAATTCGTAAATCCACAACTTAACTCGACGGCTTACATAATGACCTCCTCACATGAGGCTCCCTACTATTGTAGTAGTTGATAAAATATATAGATAAAAGTTTTGATCCGAAAAGTTACATGTCCGATATTTGAATAAACTTAGGAAAGTTTATTTTTACATGAAGATTGTTATTAGGGGAAGTTTCATAAGTCTTGTATGACCATTTTTCTTTGTTCAAGTTATCGCCAATTCCTTGTTTCATGTTTACGCCTAAGTAAGCTTACATGGTCATTTCGTCATGGCCTTGCCATGACCTTTCGTCCTTGTTTCATGGTCATGAGACTCAACCTTGGCTCTAGCCATGGTTGTGGTCTTGATTATAGGTCATAAGACCTATTGTTCCTTTTAAAGTATAACCACAATATAGTGACTTATAAATATGTAAATAGCTGTTAAGAAATTGAGAAATATTTCATTCGTTATTGATTTTCTGGAGACGTGCTCCTGAGTTTTTGAAGAAAACGTGATTCCGGACAACTTTCGTGCATTAACTTTTTCATGAAACGGACCAGAAAGGCCTCTTTTTGCGTGTTTTATATTCTGTCACAGAAACATTTTAGGCAGTTTTGCCGGAAAGTTTTGGTAACTTCAAATCGCCATAACTTTTGACTCGTATACTCGTTTTACGTGGTTCAAATTGCTATGGTTTCCTTGTTAAATCCTCTACTGTAATATATAATGATCCAATATCATAATTTACCATTTTGATCAGGTCTTACCAAGAAAGTCACTAGTTTATTTGTTTTGATAACTTATCTTAACAATCAATTACAACAACATGTTTTACTCATTTTTATACATCATGGACATGCATACAAGACATAATATAGCAATAATAATATGTAAATAACATGAACATGATTATTTAACAAGAAGCATGTTAGGTTTTGGCTTACAACTTCTGGCTTTCAAAGATGAAAGGAAGTTAACATGTAAGGATAGGACTTTGATAGACTTGCTTCAACCCACTTCACTTCATGCAATCTTTCTACTCTTGTAATTTTGAAAGAGAGATGATGAAAGTTGAGGTGACTTGAGTGGATTCAAACTCAAGAGAAATCACCAAAGTATATTAGGGTTTGGAAGTGTTTGATGAATGATAACCTAACTAGAGTTTCTATCTTGAAGAAGCACTTGATCCTTGCTAGAAATTAGAAGAATTAAAGCTAAGTGTGTGTGGTTTTGGTGTGTGGTGTGGACGGAAACAAAGGGGGAGGGGGGGGGGGGCTTTTATAGGTCTTTGAGGAGGTTACAATTTTTGGATGTTATTTGCAAGCTAAACACATGTAATCATTCTAAGGCAACAAGAGTGAGATCAAGCCACATGAGGTTGTGACACCCCCCCCCCCTAATGGCGGTTTGCAAGAGCTAGGGGAGGTGAGGTGTGCATTGGATGATAATATCTAAGATATTTGGTTAGTTTTGATTCCGGGAAATGCCAATCGTAAATGATTAAGCCTCAAAACGTAAAACCGGGTGTCGTAAAATTATGGAACTTGAAAGTATTATTAAACATCTCCATATGTTCCATAATAAAATATAAAATGAGTGGTAGGTTCCATTTGGGTGGTAAAACCCTGCTAAAACTGGAAACACGGGTCTAAAACGCGTAATACGTAAAATGTACGAATATTGCGTAAAATTGAGAAAAGTAAAATGTTACTTTTCTACTAGGATATAAATGATTTAAAATTACTTATAATGTCTAGACTGGGCTCAGTCTAGTGTCGGTTGGTATTAAATGTCTTTTAGACGTCAAACCGTAAGCCTAAAAATCAAGGAATGACTTATAAAATCAAGGAATGATTTTTTTGGTCAAAGGAGGAGGGAAAAATATGTTGACTTATTCTAATAAGTTGAAAACTCAAATCATCTTAGAAACACGGTGCAGGTATAGGCTAGGGTTACGGCTGAGTAAAAACGCTTAAAACTGAAAATTCCAAATTTTCACGGCCGAGGTTTATTTTTTGGTCATATTTTTCTTAGTCATGATTTATTCTCAAATAAATCATGAGTGTGTCAAACATTTTTCTGATGTGGGGTCACTTAACGGGGTCGAATTTCGTTGTGCGTAGAATTTCTGAATGACGTTTTACCCTAAAACGTGTAATTCCTTAATAACTTTCACGAAAATGATCTGATGAATGTCAAACATTTAATTTGCCCTGGAAATGATTTATCACTCGAGAATATGAAATAAAAATCAACTTTCGGGAAAAATGAATAGTAAAAATGAATAGTAAAATTTTCCGGGAATAGTAATTAACCTGAAATTGCGAATTGTTACACTTCGTTCAAAACAAGTTGCCTAAAAAGATTGATGATCCGGGTATATTTGTTTTGCCTTGTAAGATAGGAAGATCCGAAGCTTTTGACACACTAGCCGATTTAGGGTCAAGCCTTAACTTGATTCCCTTATCCTTATTCACCGCTCTTAAGCTAGGAAAGTTAGAGGAAACGGAGGTATTGATAGGGCTAGCGGATGGGAGTATTGCCCACCCGGTTGGAATGATTAAGGATGTAGTTGTTCATGTAGGAAAGTTAACTATATTAGCGGATTTTCACGTCCTAGACATGGTTAGTGACACTACATGCCCATTATTGGTAGGAAGAGGATTTTTAGCAACCGCTAGCGCCATGATAGATTGCAAGGAGTCTAAGATAGCGGTAGGTGAAGGCGATACTTGGTCGGTGTACGATGTAAAGAAGCATAGTTATGATTGTGATGATGAACCGACACCGCATTGGGTAGAGATGAATCGGAGACCATCTAGATATGGACCTTGGATAGAAAGGAACTTCATAGGACCTCAATGCCCATTTTATCTAGAGAAAGATTTCGTTGAAAAGACACATTCAGTAGAACAACTCATAGCTAGAGATGAAGAGCTAGATCCCTTTGAGGACCCCTTAGTATTTAGGAAGATGATTGAGTTCTTGAGCGTAATGCCTATTAATATAGAGATGAATAAGTGGAAAAGAGAGGGAGACACGTGTAAATGGAGGTGGGACAAGCCACCTAAAGAAGGTGACGGATCATGGCATATGAGGATGACTTTGTATGATCCGGATGGAGAAAAGTTTGAAAGGTCATACCATACTAAGGAAACCGATAGGAAGTTGAAACCTAAGTTTGATCACAAGGATGTCCTCAATGAGGAACTCACCCGTGTCACGTAGAAACCCATGACCTTGAGTCTAGCTACAAGACTCGTAAATAAAGAAAAGCGCTTCTTGGGAGGCAACCCATGTTTTGTGTGATTTTATTTTGTTTGTTTGTTATTTGCTTCCGTATGCATGCTTTATTTTTATTGTTGGTTGATCATGTTTCTAAACTAAATAGTGGAAATACTTTACTTTGTTGTTGCCTAGTCTTAACTCCACCTAAAAGTATTTTTTCAAAAGATAATTGTAAGGGGAAACCCCAAATATGTTTTTAAGAAACAAACCAATCATGATTCTCCACAATATTAAATGAACATGTATATTTGTATTTGTTAGAGTCAAATGCTTGTATTGAGTCATAATGAAGTTTTGCAGGATTTTCCAGGAAGTAGGACCAAGTTTTTCCAGAAATTTTCCTGAAACTTAACATAAGAATTTCTGCAGGTCACTTCTGACGGCGTCAAGAATTAATTCCTGACGGCGTCACGTGTAAAAATCTGGAAATTTTACCGGTTTTGTTTTTCTAACAGAGTCTTATGGTTTTTGTGAATTATTAAGTTTTATAATCTCCAGGGAATCTGCAAACTTCATTCCACAAGCATTATATCTTATCTTGTTTTCTAGGATTTAGTAACTTATATAGGATGCCGCCGATTTTACGCGAGGTTTGTTTTTGTCTATTTTCTCAGGATTTACAGGTTATGTATGACAAGAAGATGATTTATATTCTGGAAGGGAAGCTTTGATTTTTCATTTTCTTGGAGGAAGATTTAACCTGGCCACCTTATTATCCATACCGAGCGAATCAGGGGAGTATTTGATTTCATTCTTTTTACTTTTTAACTTTTACATTCTTTACTTGAACATTGGGGACAATGTTCATCTTAAGTGTAAGGGGAGGGTAAAAAGATGATACCTTACATATGCACTTTCGCTTGAGTTTGTTTTGTTTGATGGTAGATGTGTAATAAAACTATGAGAAATACATGTTAGTGTAATTTTAGCGCCAAATTTAAAACTTTTTACAACATTTAGGAGTGAAACTTTAGCCATAGCAAGCGTCTCATGGATAGGAGATTGTATGACTAGCACATAACCGTATCATTCTGAAAAATTTTCCACCCAAATATGTGAGGTTCGCCTTTAGATTTGATAGGAAAAGCATTTATTACTAGTGCTTATGAGTGTACCGGTAGCATTTAGATTCTAGAACTTGCGTTAGTGATGTATCCCGAGACCGCTAGTGAGACTACATTCGTGTAGTAGGATTTACTACATGATAAGAGGCATTAGGATCACCCTTGTGTTAAACCCGTATCATAATTACTTGACCATTTAAGTCATATTACTTAGCTAGTTAAGTCAACTAATTTTTCCCACACCCTTAGCGTCGTACTCATTTTTAGTACACGAAACCCCTAGTACACCCCTCCGAGCCTATCTTTTCGTTTCTAACTTTAAGCATTTTACTTAAAGGAAGAATTTGTTACACCCCACTTAACTGTACAACCAAATCGCCTTAGCCTTCCATGTATGCACTCATCTTTAGTGCATTATTGTTATTTGTTAAACCCCAAGTTAACTATCTAATTGATTACATGGTTGCTAAGTCAAGTCATATCCTTGTACATATTGTTTTGGGACGATTGGGACTCATGGGTAAAGTACTTATTTTATGGAGTAATGGGGAAGAACATCATATTATTACCCCCATATGTGCGTTAATCTTAAAAGTGCTCCAAGTGTTTTGATTTTCTTAATTCGAGTCATTAGATTAGTTAATTGTAAAGTATGTAAAAATTCAAGTGTAAGGGGAATGTTCATCCCCTATGATGTATTATTTTGGATGGTAGGGTAAGAGTGTATGTAAAAAAAAAAAAAAAATCGAAAAATCAAGAAAAAAAAGAAAAAAAAATAGAAAAAAAAGAGAAAAAACATACGGACTACCATCCCTTTTTTATTCTATGTTCATTTTATGTTTTTCTTATTTTTCATTTATTAGCTTAAGTCGAGTCTAGTCTTGTCTTAGCAACGCCATATTGTACATTTAATTAACCAAGATTGTTAACTCGCCACCAGTAAAACTTCCTTTATCCAACAAAACCGTGTATTTCATATACCTACACCTAACGTTACAACCCTTTAAAAAGACCTCTTTGATAGTTTATCCTAGGTGCTTACGCCATTTGGTGGAGGTTTGATCCTTTCCCAAGCCTATGGTAATCTATTTTGCTATGACCGGTAGTGAGAGATATCTTCCGTTTCCATATTGTAATTTATACTTTATTACACCCGAGAGATGTGAGTATCTAAACACTATTTGTGAGGTGCTAGTATATGACCTCCGTGCATGTCTATTGGTCTTTAGTGGAACGATTATTTGTTGTAATTACTTTTATATTAGTGTTAAATGACCCCTAACTTGTATTTTGATTAGAATAAAAGCGTATTTGCTTGAGGACAAGCAAATCTCAAGTGTAAGGGTATATGATGAGGCGAAAAATGAACCACTTTTTGGGGGTCATTTAAGCCCGGAATTGAATTTATTTAATCAAATATTGCCCTAAATCGTTCCTTTTGTGATTTTAGGTACTTTGTTAGAGAAATCTGGAAAAGGAAGCAATTCAGACGTTTTTGGAGCATAAAAGTGAAGAAAACGCCAAAGTCTTAATTTTCCTTGCTGGGAACAGTAGGTGACGGCGTCAAGAGTAATTTCCATGATGATCCAGTACAGATTTGAAGGCGTCACGAAGTAGGGCATCAAGAGGAAAATGCATGACGGCCTGGAAACATATAACACTTGACGGCGTTAGATCTGGATCAAGGCAGTCCGAAATTTATTTTGGCGGCGAGATGACGGTGTCACAAAATTTGTCTTGACG
Source organism: Artemisia argyi (assembly GCA_030686995.1). NCBI lineage: Eukaryota > Viridiplantae > Streptophyta > Magnoliopsida > Asterales > Asteraceae > Artemisia > Artemisia argyi. Next base: position 71,181,663 of record CM060683.1, read on the forward strand.
CCGTCAGACCCTATTTCCTATATATAGTTTTCTAATTTTCACATTAAAAAGAGAGAAATTTTGAAGAAACCCTAAGTACGAACTTGGTTCGAATTTTACAGGTTTTTCAAGGGTTCTAAGCCCTTGATACCTTTCATTTGTAATTGAGATAAGTATTCTTTTAATTCAATCAATATGTCTATGTGTTGGTTGTCTATATCTTGTTCTTGTCTTAATTCCATCATGCTAGGCTAGATCTATCTTGTGTTTGCTTGGATCTAATGAAACCTAGATGTTAATTATGTGTTGATTACTTGTTTATAGTTGTATTGGATGAATGAATTCGATGTTAGGCTTAAGAAAACTGGCAGATCTCCAAATGGTAACATGCTTGAACGTCTTAGGAAACATGAACTGACGTGCACTAGGTTTTATTGGTTGTATTTAATGCATGAGTAAATTCTAATGATCCCATGTTAGGAGCTTCTTAGCCGGCTCGACATAGGAGTGAAGTAGGCACTCATAGGATTGGGGAATTAAGTGCGCCACCCCATGAGTGGTATTAAGGAATACAATCCGTCATCCACGCAACTATAACAAGTAATTAACGTGTAAAAGATATCTAGGGAGTAGTGAAATCTAAGTAAACACATTTTCTCCACTTATTGCTCACAACCTTAGTTAATTTAGTTTATTTTCATTTCTTGTATTTTATTTTGATTGCATCTTTAGTATTGGGTTAGTTGACTAGCAACTAATTCCGCCCAAATCCTTCAAACCCGAGATTTTTACTTGCTTTTCCAAAAAATATAAAAATATAAAAATAATCATCCCTCACCTTTAGAACTAGTATTTAGGTTTTCTAATCCTAGCGACACTATTCCTAGCTAAACGATCAATCCCCCGGTACTTGTTACTATACTATACTACAACGATCAGGTACACTGCCTGGTGGGGGTTGTAAGCTTCTCAAGATCCCTTGAGAGGTAAAGCCTGGTGCGATTCCCACGTATCAAGTATGTATGAAAAACCTCCAATGGGGACAAAAACATCCTTTTCTAAAAGTAACTTTTTGATCAGATGTATCATATCCCATTGAAGCAATATATTTATGAATGTCTGAATTGGGTAATGTGATGATACCATTGAGATCATTCAATTGGAGAATTCTCCTCAATGATGACTCAGTAACATCAATGGTTACCCCATCCACTGTGGCTCTAAGAGCTTCCACAGATTCATGTGTGTCTCCCTGTTCAATAGTTATGGACTCCACAGTGTTCCAGAACTGTTTGATATGAGAAACATAGATTGTGGGATTGACAGTTAAAGCATACCTTATATGGGTAGTGTTGAGAAAATCTACAATCTGATGAAAAACAGGGCCACTCTTTTCGTTTGACTTTTGTAAATAGGCCACTTGGTTGTGCTCATCTGCAAAGTCTAGAATCGCCATAATTTTGTGATTAAAATTTGTAAGTGTTAGTAATCGTGAATGATAATCAAGCCGTATGAGAATGAATATATACTAATAGGGTTTGGAGAATAAAGCGTAACGTGAATTATCTTTGGAATTAATTTATCTTAAGAAAAAAAATAAACTAAAATATGTAAGTGGATAATTCACAAAAATATTTACCCTATTAATAAGGAAACACGGTTATTTACAATGGCTAGTGAAAAAATAAGATTACTAACACAACAGTTGTAACGGCTAGTTCATCAGTGGTAAAAATTACTCTTGCAGTGATAACTGTGAACTAGCAGTGGTAAATTTTCACAAAATTTCAAAGAGCAGTGGTAAGTAAAACAAGTAAAATCAACTACTCTAAACATAGTTTTTAGCAAACTATCAGCTATCAACGGATTTGATATGTCTTTACCATCAGCCGTTTGCTATGGACTAGCCAACTCTTCATCACTTGGAATATGGTGAGTTGATGACCATATAGTTTTTGGTAAACTATCAACCATAAACGGATTTGATATGTCTTTACCAGTAGTCGTTTGCTCTGGACTAGTTGATTCTTATGTTGATTAGACATGGTGAATCAATAACCATTTGTTGTGTGTCTGAGATACACACCTTATAACTCTAATCACTCAAACAATATTGGTTAGTATTCGGCATAAGTTGAAAACACCAAACATAATCAATATAATTTAACCCAAAGTAACTTTTTGACCAAGTTACTATTCCTAAAAATATCTCTCCAAAGTCAACCCGATAATATCCAAATTTACTCCTCTAACCTACCAAAACTGATAAGAGTAAATAACCTTCATTAATTATCCCTCGACCTTGACTTTGCTTATAAAAGGGGGCTCAAAACACATAAGTCTTTATCAAAACTAATCTTCAATTATCACAAACCCTAAACATCATCATGAGTTTGTTTCCCTTGATTTATATCTCATCTGATGACTCTTCTGATGAGGAAATCAGTTACTATTCTGACTCGGAAGAACTTATTTTCCTCCAAGTGCTGTAACATCTACATCATCCAACATGAAGCCTAACAAGAAGATCTCAGCTGCTCCTGCTCCATCTCTGGAATTTTACTCAAGCTCTTCTTCAGATGATGATGATCCTACCTACACCATCTCCAAGGAACTTCCAAAATCCCTCACTACAGCTCTGTAGTCAGCCATAGTCAACATGAAGTGGCCTGCACTTGAAAAGCCTTCAAGACTTCCAAAGCCACCAAAACAAGTACTAGGACTTGCTTGTCCAAGAAAGCAACTTTCTTTTGATGACAAGAAAAAGAAAGATTCTAGGGGCAAGCATGACTATGAGGGTAAAGGAAAGAAACCCATGGAGTAGCTTGTCTGAAGATTTGGGTGTTAGGTTGTGTAGCTTTGTGTTTTGTAATGTGGTTTTTATGTTTGTCTCTTTGGTTGATTGTACTCTGTACCTTGTGAAGTGATGAATGAAAGTACTTTAATCTTTTTCTTTTATCACTGAGAGAACAAATCTTTCCACTGTATGTATCATGGTTTCCACTGTGCTTAAATTCCTCTGTATACAATTTAGTAGAAAACCATACAAATATATACAAACAATATTAGTACCTAAAAACTATCCTGCAACACTGAAAAATCATTAGACATCAAAGGTTTATGGGTTTAGCATTCCAATACCTGTTACCAAGTAATGAAACCTACCCACATCAAGCCCTTTTGTTAACAAATCAGCATAGTTGTCATCAGTATGAATTTTGACAACTTGAATAAGCTTTTTCTCAAAACAATCTCTAATAAAATGATGTCTAATTTCAATATGTTTAGTTTTAGTGTGTTGCACAGGATTTGTAATAATGCATATGGTACTGCTATTGTCTACATATATAATGGTGTTCATGTAATTGTACCCATAATCCAACAATTGATTCTGAAGCCATACGATTTGAGCACAACAGCTGGCAGCAGCCACATATTCTGCTTCAGTTGTTGAAGTAGCCACCATTGTCTGCTTCTTGCATTGCCATGACACCAATCTACATCCAAGAAATTGACATCCTCCTATAGTTGACCTTCTATCCAAACTTGCACTAGCATAATCACTATCTGAGTATGTGATTAATTCCATATGAGATTCTCTTGGATACCACAATCCTAGATTAGGATATGTCTTCAAATACCTGAAAATCTTCTCTACTGCTGTCATATGTGATGTCTTTGGAGTAACTTGAAATCTTGCACAAGCACATACAGCAAACATAATGTCTGGTCTTGATGAAGTAAGATACATCAGGGAACCAATCATAGATCTATAAGTATGCACATCAACATCTGCTCCACTAGCATTCTTCAACAATAGATGAGTAGTCTTATCAGCAGGGGTATTTGAAGGTTTTGCATCAATAAAGTGAAACTTCCTTATAACCTCAGTCACATACTTATCTTGACTGATAAAGATGCCATCTTTTCTCTGTTGTACTTGCAGCCCCAAAAAGAAAGTAAGTTCTCCCATAGAACTCATTTGGAATTCATCTTTCATCAATTTTTCAAACTCTTTGCACATATCTTGTCTAGTGGATCCAAAGATGATATCATCAACATACACTTTAACTAGTAGAATATCACCCTTGTCTTTCTTGATGAACAAAGTTTGATCAATCTTTCCTCTATGAAACCCATTGTTCAACAGATAAGTAGCTAAGGTTTCATACCACTTCCTTGGAGCTTGATGTAAGCCATAAAAAGCCTTAACCACTTTATACACTTTATTAGGGTGTTGAGGATCTTCAAAGCCTGGAGGTTGAGAGACATAGACCTCCTCATCAATCTTTCCATGCAGGAAGGCACTCTTGACATCCATTTGATAGACAGTAAAGCCCATAAAGGATGCATAGGCTAAAAACAATCTAATAGCCTCAATCCTTGCAACAGGAGCAAAAACTTCTTCATAGTCAATACCCTCCTCTTGAGTATATCCTTGAGCAACCAATCTAGCTTTGTTCCTGATAGCAATACCTCTTTCATCTTTCTTGATTCTAAAAACCCACTTAGTACCAATCACCTTCATTCCATCAGGCAAATCACAGAGAACCCAAACCTTTTGAAGTTTGAACTACAACAACTCCTCTTGCATTGCTTCAACCCAGCTAGATTCTTCTAAAGCCTTATAAACATTTTTAGGCTCCACTTGTGATAGAAAACATAAAAATAAACATTCATTCTTGTTAGTATGCTTCTTGGACTCATAAACTTCACTAATGAACCCATGAACATCATTCTTCTTTGTCTGCCTTCTTGTCTTCACACCTGATTGTAGCTCACCAATTACATTTTCAAGTAGATGCACTTTGTGAATTGAAGTCTGTGATGTGCTAGGAATATCATATGTTGTAGGCATGTTAGTCATTTCAACATCATCACTAGGTGATTCCTGAGTTGAATTTTCCACATTTGGACCATCAGTGGAAACTTCTGTTGGAGCAGTGGGAATTGGATTACCACTGCTTGCAGGAATTTCTTTATTCAAAACATCAAAATTCACAACATTTGCATCACTTTCCTTTTCAGAATTCTTTGAAGGTTGTGAGTCTTCATTATTGTCAACAAAGTCCCAAAGTGGCATAACAATTTGATCTTTATCATCTTCATCAATGAATTCTTCTGACTCTTCAAGATTATTTTCTCCTGTACCTGAGGTAATAGATACATAATTCATTGTATTTGATAAAGTTTCAAGATCAAATAACCATTCTGATCCTGAACCTGCCATGTTAGTTTTATTTTCAAGAAACTCAACATGCAAATTTTCTTCAATCTCCTTTGTTCTCAAGTTATAGACTCTAAAAGCTTTGCTAGCCATAGAATATCCAACAAAGAAGCCTTCATCTGACTTTTCTTCAAATTTTCCCAGATGATCAATGGTATTGAGAATTGTGACATGACATCCAAATGGCCTCATAAAATCCAAAATTGGGGGTCTTCCTCTAAATAGCTCATAAGGTGTCTTGTTCTTAGTATTCACCACTAAAACCCTGTTCTGAATATAACAAGCAGTGTTAGCTGCTTCAGCCCAAAAAGTCACTGGTAGCTTGGAATCAGCTAACATGGTTCTAGCAGCCTCAATTAGTGTTCTATTTCTTCTTTCAACAACTCCATTTTGCTGAGGTGTTCTTGCAACACTAAATTCTCTTTTAATACCTTTGTCTCTGTAGAAATCATCCATAACCTTATTCTTGAACTATGTCCCATTGTCACACCTGATGATCTTGATCTTCTTATCAACTTGATTTTCAACTTTAGTAATGAAAGTCTTAAGGATGCCAGTGGTTTCATCCTTGGTTCTTAGAAAGAAAACCCATGTAAATCTACTAAAATCACCAGTTACAACAAGACAATGCTTCTTCAAATTTATGCTGCTTACAGAAGTAGGACCAAACAAGTCCATATGCATCATATAAAGTGGATGATCAATAGAATTATATGCCTTGGTCTTGCATGAAGCTCTGTGTTGCTTGCCTTTAAGACAGGCAACACATGTTTGGTCATTCTCAAATCTTTTCTCTGGTAGACCTCTGACTGGACCATCTTTCACAATCTTGTTAATGGTCTTGAAATTAACATGACCAAGTCTTCTATGCCAAAGAATGAATTCATCCAAAGTGGCTTTTGCAAGCAAACAAGTAACATCATCTTTAGCCACTATATTCTTCCTGTCTATGCTATATAGATTGCCTTTTCTAGGGATTTTAAGCAAAATATCACTTTCATCAGGTAGCTTATAATCCTTAGATAAGATGTAGCATTCATTTTCTGAGAATAGAACTCTATGTTTCTTGTCACACATTTGTGACACACTGAAGAGATTGTACTTGAGTTCTTTCACATAATAAACATTCTCAAAGTCCAAGTTTCCAGCCTTGATAGTTCCTTTTCCAGAAACCTTTCCACCAATACCACCTCCAAAGCTGACAAATTGTCCATCATATGGTTTGAAATCTGAAAGATAGGACTTATTGCCAGTCATGTGCCTGGAACATCCACTATCTGAATATCCTTGATCTTCTTTAGGCTTTGAATGTCCCTGCACATAAAATAAAGGAATTAGTTCCTTTTGAGGACCCAAGCCACAAATGACTTGGATCTACCTCGTGTATCAATATAATTATATCTGTCAAAGGTCATTGATACACCATTGGGATTGTTTAAGGTGATAGTTCCTTTTGGTTTCCATTCCCAATGTGTTGAGGCCTTAATAGCATTTCCCACTGATGCGTGGGAATCGCAACAGGCTTTACCTCTCGAGGGATCTCGAGAAGCTTACAACCCCCACCAGGCAGTGTACCTGATCGTTGTAGTATAGTATAGTGACAAGTACCGGGGGATTGATCGTTCAGCTTAGGAATAGTGTCGCTAGGATTAGAAAACCTAATTACTAGTTCTAGAGGTGAGGGATGATTATTTTTGTATTTTTATGTTTTTATGAAAGCAAGTAAAATCTCGGGTTTTGGAAGAGTGGGCGGAATTAGTTGCTATTCAACTAACCCAAAACTAAGATATAATCAAAATAAAATACTAAAAATGAAAATAAACTATATTATACTAAGGTTGTGAGCAGTAATTGGAGAAAATGTGTTTACTTAGACTTCATTACTCCCTAGATATCTTTTACACGTTAATTACTTGTTATAATTGCACGGATGACGGATCGTATTCCTTAATACCATTCATGGGGTGGCATACATAACTCACCAATTCTATGAGCTCTTATCTCCTCCTACACCAAGACCCAGCACAACTATAGGGATTGTAAACAGTGGCTCATGCATTAAATACAACCAATAAAGACCTAGTACGCCTCGGTTCATGTTTCTTAAGACGTTCAAGCATGTTACCATTTGGAGATCTGCCAGTTTTCTTAAGCCTAACATATAAATCATTCATCCAAGAACAAGAATAAACAAGTAATCAACACATAATCAATATCTAGGTTTCATTAGATCTAAGCAAACACAAAAGAAATCTAGCCTAGCATAATGGAATTGAGACAAGAACAAGATATAGACAACCAACACATATACATATTGATTGAATTAGAAGAACACTTATCTCAATTACAATGCAGGGTATCAAGGGTTTGGAACCCTTGAAAAACCTGTAAAAGATGCACCAAATTCGTCTTTTGGGTTTCTCCAAAACTTCTCTTTCTTTTATGTAAAAACTAGAAAACTATATATAGGAAAACTGGGCAGACGGCGTCAAGACAACATTGTGACGCCGTCACCTCGCCGCCAAATACTTCCTCGTACGGCCTTGATCTACTTATGACGGCCTGTGTGACGCCGTTACCAACCACGGTATTTTATTCTTGGCCTTTTGACGCCGTCAGGATGACTTTTGACGCCGTCAACAACTACGGTATTTTATTCATGATGTTTGACGCCATCAGGGTGTAACTCTTGACGCCGTCACCTAGTGTTTCCAGCATGGAAAATTGATACTTTGCCGTTTTCTTCACTTTTATGCTCCAAAAACGTCCAAAATGGCTTCTTTTCCAGAATTCACTCTCCAAGTACCTAAAATCACAAAAGGAACGATTTAGGGCAATATTTGATCAAATAAAGTCGAATTCGGGCTTAAATGACCCCCTAAAAACGGATCATTTTTCGCCTCATCATATACCCTTACACTTGAGATTTGCTTGTCCTCAAGCAAATGAGCTTTTATTCTACTCAAAAGACAAGTTAGGGGTCATTTAACACTAATATAAAAGTAATTACAACAAATAATCGTTCCACTAAAGACCAATAGACAAGCACGGAGATCATACACAAGCACCTCACAAATAGTGTTTAGATACTCACATCTCTCGGGTGTAATAAAGTGTAAATTACAATATGGAAACGGAAGATATCTCTCACTACCTGTCATAGCAAAATAGATTACCATAGGCTTGGGAAAGGATCAAACCTCCACCACATGGCGTAAGCACCTAGGATAAACTATCAAAGAGGTCTTTTAAAGGGTTGTAACGTTAGGTATAGGGATATGAATTACACGGTTTTGTTGGATAAAGGAAGTTTTACTGGTGGCGAGTTAACAATCTTAGTTAATTACATGTACAAGATGGCGTTGCTAAGCCAAGACTAGACTCGACTTAATCTAATAAATGAAAAAAATAACAAAAACATAAACTGAACATAGAATGAAACGGGATGGTAGTCCGTATGTTTTTTCCCTTTTTCTTTTTCTATATATATATATATATATATATTTTTTTTTTTTTTTTTTTTTTTTTTTTTTTTTTTTTGCATACACTCTTACCCTACCATCCAAAACAATATATCATAGGGGATGAGAATTCCCCTTACACTTGAATCTTTACATACTTTACAATCAACTAATCTAATGACTCGAATTAAGAAAATCAAAACACTTGGAGCACTTTTAAGATTAACGTACATATGGGGGTAATAAGTGATGTTCTTCCCCATTACTTCATAAAATAAGTACTTACCCATGAGTCCCAATCGTCCCAAAACAATATGTACAAGGATATGACTCGACTTAGCAACCATGTAATCAATTAGAAAGTTAACTTAGGGTTTAACAAATAACAATAATGCACAAAAATGAGCGCATACACGGAAGGCTAAGGCGATTTGGTTGTACATTTAAGTGGGGTGTAACAAATTCTTCCTTTAAGTAAAATGCTTAAAGTTAGAAACGAAAAGATAGGCTCGGAGGGGTGTACTAGGGGTTTCGTGTACTAAAAATGAGTACAACGCTAAGGGTGTGGGAAAAATTAGTTGACTTAACTAGCCAAGTAATATGACTTAAATGGTCAAGTAATCATGATACGGGTTTAACACAAGGGTGATCCTAATGCCTCTTATCATGTAGTAAATCCTACTACACGAATGTAGTCTCACTAGCGGTCTCGGGATGCATCACTAACGCAAGTTCTAGAATCTAAATGCTACGGGTACACTCATAAGCACTAATAATGAATGCTTTTCCTATCAAATCTAAAGGCGAACCTCACATTTTTGGGTGGAAAATTTTTCTGAATATACGGTTATGTGCTAGTCATACAACCTCCTATCCATGAGACGCTTGCTATGGCTAAAGTTTCACTCCTAAATGTTGTAAAAAATTTTAAATTTGGCGCTAAAATTACACTAACAAGTATTTCTCGTAGTTTTATTACACATCTACTATCAAACAAAACAAACTCAAGCGAAAGTGCATATGTAAGGTATCATCTTTTTACCCTCCCCTTACACTTAAGATGAACATTGTCCCCAATGTTCAAGTAAAGAATGTAAAAGTGAAAAAGTAAAGAGAATGAAATCAAATACTCCCCTGATTCGCTCGGTATGGATTATAGGTTGGCCAGGTTAAATCTTCTTCCAAGAAAACGAACAATCAAAGCTTCCCTTCCAGAATATAAATCATCTCCTTGTCGAAAATAACCTGTAAATCCTGACAAAAATAGACAAGACAACCTCGCGTAAAATCGGCGGCATCCTATATAAGTTCCTAAATCCTAGAAAACAAAGTAAGATATAATGCTTGTGGAATGAAGTTTGCAGATTTCCTGGAGATTATAAAACTTAATAATTCACAAAAACCATAAGACTCCGTTAGAAAAACAAAAACGGTAAAATTTCCAGATTTTTAACTCCTGACGCCGTCAAGAGTAAACCCCTGACGCCGTCAGAATGGACCTGCAGAAATTCTTATGTTAAGTTTCCGGAAAATTTCTGGAAAAACTTGGTCCTACTTCCTGGAAAATCCTGCAAAACTTCATTATGACTCAATACAAGCATTTGACTCTAACAAATACGAATATACATGTTCATTTAATATTGTGGAGAATCATGATCGGTTTGTTTCTTAAAAACATATTTGGGGTTTCCCCTTACACTTATCTTTTGCAAAAATACTTTTAGGTTGGAGTTAAGACTAGGCTAAACAAAATAGTAAAGTATTTCCACATTTTAGTTTAGAAACATGATCAACCAATAATAAAAATAAAACATGCATACGGAAGCAAATAACAATCAAACAAATAAAATCACACAAAACATGGGTTGCCAAGATTAACCAACAATAAAATTTAAAAGTCGAACATGCATAATAATTGTTAAAGGAAAATAAAAAGTGTCCAAAGCCAACAGAGGCTGAATCCTAAACTATTACAAGACCAAATGTTTCAAATCATACAACCGAGAATAAATTGTTCAAGAACCACAGATATCAAAACAAATCAATGAGGGGGAGGACCAAAGCGGTAATCATAGCAAGGTGGGAGGTGTCCAGTATAACCATAGGGAGGATAGTTCTGCTCGCGCCCAGGGAATGGGTCAATCTGCAGATGGGGCTCGATGTGATCACGGGTCGAAAGATGCTGCATCTGGCAGACTGTATGCTCATACATCCAGTCAAATCTCTGGTCAGTGGTGGTTCTCCAAGCATCCACCTGACCCATCCAAGCCCCCTGATGCGCCTGCCAATCTCCTCGGCCCATGTGCCGGTAGTAGTCAGCAGTCCCCTCCTCGTACCCAGCAAACTGATGCTGCTGGGGCATTCCCTCATCATCATCATCATCATCCTCACCAGCGGGCCCTGCTGCCATGTACCATGTGTAGGACCCATCCACCATCTGCATCACAATGCTCATCTGCCTGAGGGATTTCGCCCCAACTATCCTACAGTTCCCGCAGTCGCTCAAGTACCCCATGATCTGAGGAGTAAGAAGACCATAGGAACGAGCCAACCGGGTCACGAACATCCCCCCATACACCTTGTCAATATCCCTCTCACCCACACTGGTCCTCAAATAACTGGCCACCCAAAACGGGATGTTGCAGTAGACATCCGCAGAAAAGATGGTGTACAAGTAAAACAGGTCTGAAGCAGTGATACGGTGAGTGGTGCCATGACGTCCTGACAGGCTGTATGTGATGCACCTGTGGACTAGCCTAACAATGGGGTCCCTGATCGATGCAGCCCCAGTAGTCGAGGTGTAAACCCCATCCCCTATGGTTGGCCAAAAAGTGACACACCTCATCTCACTCCTCTAAGTCTCTCCATGTAACAACCTCAGCAGAAAAGCCCCATCAACCTCCTCACTAGTATATAACCCAAGCCTCCATCCAAACTCAGCCACTGAACATGACCTCAACTCTCCCCCTAGCCTAAAATACACAGTGGTGCCCCCCATATCTGCCCTAGCCTCAGCCTGATCAAAACGGAAGGTCGCAAAGAACTCCCTCACTAACTCACTATACACTGTCTCTCTAATCCTAAACAATCTCTCCCACTGCGGACCCGCAAATCCATCTGTGCGGATCCTCCCTAAAAATGCAGCCTCCAACCCACTAGCTCTCAGAAAATCCCAGTCAACCACAGCCCCAGCATCAATATGGTGGTTACACAACTCCGCATACTTGGTGCTAGTACCAACATCGCTAAACTCGCTCCAACTATGGACTAATTCTCCATAATTGACCCCTTGAGATCTAGAGGAACTGCCCTTATGTTGGCGAGACCTTTTGCTCATTTTCCTGAAAAGAAAGGTGGAGTGAACGGAAACGATTAGAACGAGAAATTTTTTATCGATCTCTGCTGTCAGACATCTGACGCCGTCAGGATTGGTCCTGACGCCGTCAGAATTAAAAAAAATCGAACTCATGCAAATGCGAGGGAAAAATCAATTTTCAAACTCTTAACCCATTACCCAAACGCTCCTTTAATCAGGAAACAGGGGTAGGGGGTCAAAGAATCCGAGGCATGATGGGTTTTCTCTAAATTAATGCATGATTCGAGTGATATAACATCATCAAATGGTAACCCCATGATTACAAATCACCAATTGGATGGCATTACGATTTGCTAATATTGGGTCATGAGTGGGGTTTCGGGCGAAAGGGGTTTTTCAAATTGATGGGTCCTAAGGATAATTGATCGAAAAAGGATGAAGAAAACTTACTTACAAAGTGGAGATTGGATGCGGAAGATGTCGAATTGGGAGGTCGAGAATCGGAGTAGCAGCAGCACCTTGGGTGAGATTTGTGGGGTATGGGTTGAAAGTGATTGGTTTTGGGTTAATATTGCTGATCCATCAAGCTGACGGCGTCAAGAGTTAAATCTGACGCCGTCAGATGCCCGTGTAAGGTGAGGTTTGGAGTAGTTCCATGTTCAGTCCCTGCTCTTTGCGTGATAACTAAACATTAGTAAAACCTATGAGTAGCTATTCCGTTAGCGAGGTCCACCAGGGTCGAACGTCTCATTACTGTCACGGAAAGAGGTAAGGTTGTAGAAGGGGTCGGGTGACGTTTTGGCTAAGTTGATCCCCGTGCACGGGTCATTGGTGTGAGAAGAAAGATGTTGTTCCATAGGGGGTTTCAAATCAGTGGTGTTTTTGAGGCGCAACCTCTTTACACCGGGTTTAAAACCAAAAGAACTTTTCTTAGATAGGGTTGGGAATGTGGTTAGCAAGCATCCAACGAAAATGTTATGGACTTGTAAATTCTTTTCCTTCTGAGGATGCTCACGAGAGTGGGGTTTGATTGACGGTGAAGCACTTGGATAAAGCTTCTCATTATCCTCTTGGTTAAACATCAAAGGGGTTGAGACCTCGAAGACCTTTTCGATTTTTTTAGGTGCGGAATTTTCCTAGATCCTTTCTTTGACCCTTGACATGAATTGGTCAGCGAAACTCATAAACGCTTTATGAGTACTCTCCATGCGTGCTTCTAGGTGCTGGATTTGTTTTTCCTGATTATCCATGAAGGTTACCATTATCCCTTCGAATTCCTCTTGTCGTGAACGTTTAGGAAAATTCTGGCTGATAACCGTATTCCTGCGTAGATTATGATTCCACACGGGTTCAGCAGCAAGTTTCTCGATACTTATCAATTCATTTACCTGCTTTTCGATGCTTCCTAACAACTCTTCTTGGGTGGCACATGCGTAGTCAAGTTTTACCTTGCTTGGGAGCATCGGGTCCTCCCATCCTTCCTCTTCGTATTGTGCCAACTCCTCAAGAACTTTCCAGCACTCGTCAACGCTAAGTCTATCTAGCCTACCCTTGGCTGCGTAATCAATGGCTTTTCTTGTTTGATAGTCAACCTTATCGTAAAAGATTTGGATCTGGAGCCATGGTTCGATGCCATGATGAGGGAATTTTTGGAGTAGGTCTTTATATCGAATCCATGCTTCATAAAAAGATTCATTTTGACGTTGTTGGAACATCAAGATGTCATTCCTAAGCTTAGTAGTTCTCCCCGGTGGGAAAAATTGAGCAAGGAAACGAGTGGTGAGATCATCCCATGTGGTGATGGATCCCGCGGGTAAACGCTCAAGCCATTGACTAGCTTGATCCCGTAGAGAGAATTGGAATAGGCGTAAACGGGTAGTCTCTCTAGTTTCAACACCTAGGTCTATGGAATCTACGATTTTGAGAAAGTCCTTAAGATGTTGGTTTGGATCTTCGGAACGAAGTCCATGGAATGCACATCCGCTTTGCACCAACCGGATGGTGTCGGATCGCAAGGGGGTCACATTGGCTCCGGTGAGCTCAATGGTGTTTCGGTAGCCTTGATGGCTGATGCGTGGGAATCGCACCTTGCTTTACCTCTCGAGGGATCTCGAGAAGCTTACAACCCCCACCAGGCAGTGTACCTGATCGTTGTAGTATAGTATAGTGACAAGTACCGGGGGATTGATCGTTCAGCTTAGGAATAGTGTCGCTAGGATTAGAAAACCTAATTAATAGTTCTAGAGGTAAGGGATGATTATTTTTGTATTTTTATATTTTTATGAAAGCAAGTAAAATCTCGGTTTTTGAAGGAGTGGGCGGAATTAGTTGCTATTCAACTAACCCAAAACTAATATATAATCAAAATAACATAATAAAAATGAAAACAAACTAATTATACTAAGGTTGTGAGCAGTAATTGGAGAAATTGTGTTTACTTAGACTTCACTACTCCCTAGATATCTTTTACACGTTAATTACTTGTTATACTTGTATGGATGACGGATTGTATTCCTTAATATCATTCGTGGGGTGGCATACATAACTCCCCAACTCTATGAGCTCTTATCTCCTCCTACACCATGACCCAGAACAACTATAGGGATTGTAAACAGTGGCTCACGCATTAAATACAACCAATAAAGACCTAGTACGCCTCGGTTCATGTTTCTTAAGACGTTCAAGCATGTTACCATTTGGAGATCTGCCAGTTTTCTTAAGCCTAACATATAAATCATTCATCCAAGAACAAGAATAAACGAGTAATCAACACATAATCAACATCTAGGTTTCATTAGATCTAAGCAAACACAAGAGAGATCTAGCCTAGCATAATGGAATTGAGACAAGAACAAGAGATAAACAACCAACACATAGACATATTGATTGAATTAGAAGAACACTTATCTCAATTACAATGCAAGGTATCAAGGGTTTGGAACCCTTGAAAAACCTGTAAAAGAGGCACCAAATTCGTCTTTAGGGTTTCACCAAAACTTCAATCCTTTTAATGAAAAAACTAGAAAACTATATATAGGAAAAGTAGGCTGACGGCGTCAAGAGTTACATGTGACGCCGTCACCTCGCCGCCATATACTTCCTCGGACGGCCTTGATCTACTTATGACGGCCTATGTGACGCCGTCACCGACCACGGTATTTTATTCTTGCCACTTTGACGCCGTCATGAAGGCGTTTGACGCCGTCACCACCTTCGGTATTTTAATCTTCATGTCTGACTCCGTCAAGATATTACTCTTGACGCCGTCACCTTGTATCTTCAGCATGGAAATTTGGTACTTTGCCGTTTTCTTCACTTTTATGCTCCAAAAACGTCCAAAATGGCTTCTTTTCCAGAACTCACTCTCCAAACACCTAAAATCACAAAAGGAACGATTTAGGGCAATATTTGATCAAATAAATTCGGATTCGGGCTTAAATGACCCCCTAAAAACGGATCATTTTTCGCCTCATCATATACCCTTACACTTGAGATTTGCTTGTACTCAAGCAAATGAGCTTTTATTCTACTCAAAAGACAAGTTAGGGGTCATTTAACACTAATATAAAAGTAATTACAACAAATAATCGTTCCACTAAAGACCAATAGACAAGCACGAAGATCATACACAAGCACCTCACAAATAGTGTTTAGATACTCACATCTCTCGGGTGTAATAAAGTAATATAACATTATGGAAATGGAAGATATCTCTCACTACCTGTCATAGCAAAATAGATTACCATAGGCTTGGGAAAGGATCAAACCTCCACCACATGGCGTAAGCACCTAGGATAAACTATCAAAGAGGTCTTTTTAAAGGGTTGTAACGTTAGGTATAGGGATATGAATTACACGGTTTTGTTGGATGAAGGAAATTTTACTGGTGGCGAGTTAACAATCTTGGTTAATTACATGTACAATATGGCGTTGCTAAGCCAAGACTAGACTCGACTTAAGCTAATAAATGAAAAATAACAAAAACATAAAATAAACATAGAATAAAAACGGGATGGTAGTCCGTATGTTTTTTCTCTTTTTTTTTTTTTTTTTTTTTTTTTTTCATACACTCTTACCCTACCATCCAAAATAATATATCATAGGGGTATAAACGTTCCCCTTACACTTGAATCTTTACATACTTTACAATTAACTAATCTAATGACTCGAATTAAGAAAATCAAAACAGTTGGAGCACTTTTAAGATTAACGTACATATGGGGGTAATATATTATGTTCTTCCCCATTACTCCATAAAGTAAGTACTTACCCATGAGTCCCAATCGTCCCAAAACAATATGTACAAGGATATGACTCGACTTAGCAACCATGTAATCAATTAGATAGTTAACTTAGGGTTTAACAAATAACAATAATGCACTAAAAATGAGCGCATACATGGAAGGCTAAGGCGATTTGGGTGTACATTTAAGTGGGGTGTAACAAATTCTTCCTTTAAGTAAGATGCTTAAAGTTAAAAACGAAAAGATAGGCTCGGAGGGGTGTACTAGGGGTTTCGTGTACTAAAAATGAGTACAACGCAAAGGGTGTGGGAAAAATTAGTTGACTTAACAAGCCAAGTAATATGACTTAAATGGTCAAGTAATTGTAATACGGGTTTAACATAAGGGTGATCCTAATGCCTCTTATCATGTAGTAAATCCTACCACACGAATGTAGTCTCACTAGCGGTCTCGGGATGCATCACTAACGCAAGTTCTAGAATCTAAATGCTACCGGTACACTCATAAGCACTAATAATGAATGCTTTTCCTATCAAATCTAAAGGCGAACCTCACATTTTTGGGTGGAAAATTTTTCTGAATATACGGTTATGTGCTAGTCATACAATCTCCTATCCATGAGACGCTTGCTATGGCTAAAGTTTCACTCCTAAATGTTGTAAAAAAATTTAAATTTGGCGCTAAAATTGCACTAACAAGTATTTCTCGTAGTTTTATTACACATCTGCCATCAAACAAAACAAACTCAAGCGAAAGTGCATATGTAAGGTATCATCTTTTTACCCTCCCCTTACACTTAAGATGAACATTGTCCCCAATGTTCAAGTAAAGAATGTAAAAGTGAAAAAGTAAAGAGAATGAAATCAAATACTCCCCTGATTCGCTCGGTATGGATTTTAGGTTGGCCAGGTTAAATCTTCTTCCAAGAAAACGAACAATCAAAGCTTCCCTTCCAGAATATAAATCATCTCCTTGTCAAACATAACCTGTAAATCCTGAGAAAATAGACAAGACAACCTCGCGTAAAATCGGCGGCATCCTATATAAGTTCCTAAATCCTAGAAAACAAAGTAAGATATAATGCTTGTGGAATGAAGTTTGCAGATTTCCTGGAGATTATAAAACTTAATAATTCACAAAAACCATAAGACTCCGTTAGAAAAACAAAACCGGTAAAATTTCCAGATTTTTAACTCCTGACGCCGTCAAGAGCAATACTCTGACCCCGTCAGAATGGACCTGCAGAAATTCTTATGTTAAGTTTCCGGAAAATTTCTGGAAAAACTTCGTCCTACTTCCTGGAAAATCCTGCAAAACTTCATTATGACTCAATACAAGCATTTGACTCTAACAAATACGAATATACATGTTCATTAAATATTGTGGAGAATCATGATCGGTTTGTTTCTTAAAAACATATTTGGGGTTTCCCCTTACACTTATCTTTTGCAAAAATACCTTTAGGTTGGAGTTAAGACTAGGCCAAACAACATAATAAAGTATTTCCACATTTTAATTGAGAAACATGATCAACCAATAATAAAAATAAAACATGCATACGGAAGCAAATAACAAACAAACAAATAAAATCACACAAAACATGGGTTGCCTCCCAAGAAGCGCTTGTTTTTGTTCGAGTCACGAGCCTGACTCTACCCTTATTTAATGGAAATAGGGGAGGTTTTCCCTACACTTAGGATTAATTGCGGGTGAAAGTAGCGATACACACCCTTAGGGTGGAAGTATGCCACGTGAGGAAAGAGTGGTGGATGAATCATATGCTCAAAGAGTTGTGCTCCTATCATCATAACCTTATCTAATTCAATCGGGTTAATGGTTGGATTAAGATTTTCTCCTAGAAAGGGATCATTTTCAATCAACTTCAAGAGATTACTAGTTGGGGATCCATCTTGACCTAATAAACCCGGTTTAAACCCATAATGTTTCTTATGATCAATCATAAATGGGTGATGTAAGCATGTAAGGTCATTTTCCACTCCTATATTGGTTTCCTCTCTACAAGGCTTGGGGTCTACTACCTTCAACGTAAAACTACCCGGACTACATGGTTTGATGGGTGGATCGGGGCCTATTTCAATTCCTAAATTTTCATCCAAGGATGGAAGATTAGGTAACGGTTTTGGTTGAGGCTCCGGTTCATCAAAACTAGGAACTTCCCTAGAACTAAGAGTAAGGTTATCACTACGAGTATTCAAACCTATATCCTCTAGTGGTGTTTGGTCCAAAGGTTCTACCTCCGTTGGGATTCCTATAGTCTCCTCTACTTCTTCCGGGTGAGTCACGGGTGGTGTGTGTGCCTCAAATGATGGTAGGATTTGTGGGGTACTTGGTGGGCTTACGTTACTTACCTCATCCTCCATTTTATCTAGATTACCTATGTTTTTTCTTTGTACTATGGCTTTAGGAGACATCCACATAGGTATCCCTAAGTAATCATCCCCAGATAAACTTCCTGTTTGCTCCATCAAACTTGTTTTTGATTGATTTGTGATGTTGTTTGTTGGGTTATCTACTCTATAATAATATTGGGCACAGTCTTCTAAGGTATCCCATGCTTCTTCATCACTTAATTCCCTAGGGCCCCCATTGGCAAAATCATCGATGCACATTTGGTCACATCGGTTGACACAATAGTAAAAGGTTTCGATTAGGGATGCTAAAGAGAAACTATGATGAGGGAATTTTCGAAGTAAAATTTTAAAACGAGTCCATGCGTCATATATGGGTTCATCTCGATATTGTTTGAAATTCGAGATGTCAATAGGGTAGAATGGCCTTTGTGGTTGGTGGTATGGTGGATTCGCGTACTCCATAATGGTGAACGGAAGAGTCAATGGAAATTACGAACAAACACACAAAGAAAAAGATAGACTAAAGAAAACCTAGAAAATAAAAATAAAATCTTACTAGAAAGGAATCTAGCAAGTAGACCTAATAAAAAGAAATCCTAACCTAGACAATAACTATTCCCCGGGCTGCGGCGCTAAAAACTTGATGCGTGGGAATCGCACCTTGCTTTACCTCTCGAGGGATCTCGAGAAGCTTACAACCCCCACCAGGCAGTGTACCTGATCGTTGTAGTATAGTATAGTGACAAGTACCGGGGGATTGATCGTTCAGCTTAGGAATAGTGTCGCTAGGATTAGAAAACCTAATTAATAGTTCTAGAGGTGAGGGATGATTATTTTTGTATTTTTATATTTTTATGAAAGCAAGTAAAATCTCGGTTTTTGAAGGAGTGGGCGGAATTAGTTGCTATTCAACTAACCCAAAACTAATATATAATCAAAATAAAATAATAAAAATGAAAACAAACTAATTATACTAAGGTTGTGAACAGTAATTGGAGAAATTGTGTTTACTTAGACTTCACTACTCCCTAGATATCTTTTACACATTAATTACTTGTTATACTTGTATGGATGACGGATTGTATTCCTTAATATCATTCGTGGGGTGGCATACATAACTCCCCAACTCTATGAGCTCTTATCTCCTCCTACACCATGACCCAGCACAACTATAGGGATTGTAAACAGTGGCTCATGCATTAAATACAACCAATAAAGACCTAGTACGCCTCGGTTCATGTTTCTTAAGACGTTCAAGCATGTTACCATTTGGAGATCTGCCAGTTTTCTTAAGCCTAACATATAAATCATTCATCCAAGAACAAGAATAAACGAGTAATCAACACATAATCAACATCTAGGTTTCATTAGATCTAAGCAAACACAAGAGAGATCTAGCCTAGCATAATGGAATTGAGACAAGAACAAGAGATAAACAACCAACACATAGACATATTGATTGAATTAGAAGAACACTTATCTCAATTACAATGCAAGGTATCAAGGGTTTGGAACCCTAGAAAAACCTGTAAAAGAGGCACCAAATTCGTCTTTAGGGTTTCACCAAAACTTCTCTCCTTTTAATGAAAAAACTAGAAAACTATATATAGGAAAAGTAGGCTGACGGCGTCAAGAGTTACATGTGACGCCGTCACCTCGCCGCCATATACTTCCTCGGACGGCCTTGATCTACTGATGACGGCCTATGTGACGCCATCACCGACCACGGTATTTTATTCTTGCCACTTTGACGCCGTCATGAAGGCATTTGACGCCGTCACCACCTTCGGTATTTTAATCTTCATGTCTGACGCCGTCAAGATATTACTCTTGACGCCGTCACCTTGTATCTTCAGCATGGAAATTTGGTACTTTGCCGTTTTCTTCACTTTTATGCTCCAAAAACGTCCAAAATGGCTTCTTTTCCAAAATTCACTCTCCAAACACCTAAAATCACAAAAGGAACGATTTAGGGCAATATTTGATCAAATAAATTCGGATTCGGGCTTAAATGACCCCTTAAAAATGGATCATTTTTCGCCTCATCAATGGCTCGGTCGGGAATACTCTCCTAAGGTTCGGGGCCTAAGGGGTTCTAGTGGTGGGTTTTGTTGTGGTGGGACGACGGGTTCAAAGATGTTACCACCTTCCATGATGTCGGATGGTAAAGAGTTACGAACAAAGGCACGAAGAAATAAGATAGACTAAAGAAGACCTAAAAATAAAAATAAAATCTTACTAGAAAGGAATCTAGCAAGTAGACCTAATAAAAAGAAATCCTAAGCTAGACAATAACTATTCCCCGGGCTGCGGCGCCAAAAACTTGATGCGTGGGAATCGCAACAGGCTTTACCTCTCGAGCGATCTCGAGAAGCTTACAACCCCCACCAGGCAGTGTACCTGATCGTTGTAGTATAGTATAGTGACAATTACCGGGGGATTGATCGTTCAGCTTAGGAATAGTGTCGCTAGGATTAGGAAACCTAATTACTAGTTCTAGAGGTGAGGGATGATTATTTTTGTATTTTTATGTTTTTATGAAAGCAAGTAAAATCACGGGTTTTGGAAGAGTGGGCGGAATTAGTTGCTATTCAACTAACCCAAAACTAAGATATAATCAAAATAAAATACTAAAAATGAAAATAAACAAAATTATACTAAGGTTGTGAGCAGTAATTGGAGAAAATGTGTTTACTTAGACTTCATTACTCCATAGATATCTTTTACACGTTAATTACTTGTTATAATTGCATGGATGACGGATCGTATTCCTTAATACCATTCATGGGGTGGCATACATAACTCCCCAATTCTATGAGCTCTTATCTCCTCCTACACCATGACCCAGCACAACTATAGGGATTGTAAACAGTGGCTCATGCATTAAATACAACCAATAGAGACCTAGTACGCCTCAGTTCATGTTTCTTAAGACGTTCAAGCATGTTACCATTTGGAGATCTGCCAGTTTTCTTAAGCCTAACATATAAATCATTCATCCAAGAACAAGAATAAACAAGTAATCAACACATAATCAATATCTAGGTTTCATTAGATCTAAGCAAACACAAAAGAGATCTAGCCTAGCATAATGGAATTGAGACAAGAACAAGATATAGACAACCAACACATAGACATATTGATTGAATTAGAAGAACACTTATCTCAATTACAATGCAAGGTATCAAGGGTTTGGAACCCTTGAAAAACCTGTAAAAGATGCACCAAATTCGTCTTTAGGGTTTCTCCAAAACTTCTCTTTCTTTTATGTAAAAACTAGAAAACTATATATAGGAAAACTGGGCTGACGGCGTCAAGACAACATTGTGACGCCGTCACCTCGCCGCCAAATACTTCCTCGGACGGCCTTGATCTACTTATGACGGCCTGTGTGACGCCGTCACCAACCACGGTATTTTATTCTTGGCCTTTTGACGCCGTCAACAACTACGGTATTTTATTCATGATGTTTGAAGCCGTCAGGGTGTAACTCTTGACGCCGTCACCTAGTGTTTCCAGCATGGAAAATTGATACTTTGCCGTTTTCTTCACTTTTATGCTCCAAAAACGTCCAAAATGGCTTCTTTTCCAGAATTCACTCTCCAAGTACCTAAAATCACAAAAGGAACGATTTAGGGCAATATTTGATCAAATAAAGTCGGATTCGGGCTTAAATGACCCCCTAAAAACGGATCATTTTTCGCCTCATCACCCACATTTACCCTTTTGTTGTTCACAGAACCACCAGTGGAAACATTTAGCCTTGCAGTGGTAACTGCTGACTTAGTAGTGGCAACTACTGGTTTTGAAATTTTAGGTATCCACTTGTGGTTATTGTAAACTTTCTTTTCAAAATAGGTCTTTTTCCCTGTTTGTGCAGATTTAACAAAAGTTGTAATGGGTTTTTGTAACACCCCCAAAATACCGCAGCGGAAGACTGTGTCATAGGGGTGCTACTTCATAATACAAAGTACAAGGTATAGAAAACGAACTCTAAATGAGACGTTTTGAAAAGTTACCATTCGATTAATAAATTCCGAGTTACAAACTTGAGATTCCAAAGTATGATACATAAATGTATACAAAGTGTTTTGAATGGTAAATGATAAAAGCGTAAGTCTTCAGAATATGCAGCTTGACTCTAAGTTCCACGCACTAGCTATCGCCTTATAGACCTGAGATAACATGCTAAAGTGTCAACACAATGGTTGGTGAGTTCATAGAGTTTGTCTTAAAACAGTTGAAAAGCCTTAAAAGAATGTTCACACAGCAAAGGCATTGAGAATCCACTCAGTTACAAGTCCCGCCATAAGAGACTTGTAACCTGTGTGTTCACAACCCACTGCTACAATATAGTATGATAAAGACATGTATAAGTTCATCAAAACAATTAAGCAATTAGTCGTGAGTCTACACTTCATCTCCGAAGACCTCACGTTTATGATGTATCCAACATTCGCAAATGTTAGGATGTATCAATAGCCTCAATGGTCATCCAAGGTCTTAATTTGGAGCCACCGGAAGTCTCAATGGTCATCCAGCAACTTAATCTGGAGCCACTGGCAGTAACACAATCATGTATGACGCAGTTAAGTATAACACAATCATGTATGTATGAAATCAAGTATAATGCGATCAAGTATAAGACAATCAAGTATAGAACAATCAAGTATAACGCGATCAAGTATTTGTACAAGTAAGCAAGTAGTTGAGCATGTATCCCCCCCAAGAGTTAAAACAAGTACGAAAAGAGTAGGGGCTATGACTCACCTTAAGTCTATGTAATGAGAAATGAAAGTGGTAGTCGAATCGCGAAAGTCTCTAAGAGCAGCCTATAATAGAACGTTGCGACTTAGGTTTGGAGTAACGTCTAAGAGTACGACGAATTGCCAATATATGTCTTGCATAATGTTCATGATGTAGTACTTTAGTATATAGTGTAAGTCTTTGAATATAAGTCGTCTATGAAACATGTATAGGTTGTAAATCTCTTA
The DNA here is from genome assembly GCA_030686995.1 of Artemisia argyi. Classification (NCBI taxonomy): domain Eukaryota; kingdom Viridiplantae; phylum Streptophyta; class Magnoliopsida; order Asterales; family Asteraceae; genus Artemisia; species Artemisia argyi. The sequence goes on from CM060683.1 coordinate 71,205,256, forward strand.
CTACCGTTCGGGCCGACATAATTCAGAAGTCATGGAGTAAACGTTCGAGGAGCCAGGACACTTTAACTCGTAAATCCACAACTCGTCTCGACGGCTTACTCAATGAACTCCTCACATGAGGCTCCCTACTATTGTAGTATTTGATAACATATATATATATATATATATATATATATATATATATATATATATATATATATATATATATATATATATATATATATATAAGCTTTTTGATCTTTAATAGTTATATGGTCTTTAGCCGTGGCTTTGCCGTGACCTTGGTCATTGTTACCATGATCTTGAGACTCAACCTTGGCTTTAGCCATGGTTGTGGTCTTGGCTTTAGGTCATTAGACCTCTTGGTCTCATCTAATTATAATGATTATATAGTAACTTTGGTCTAAAAATGGGCTGTTAAGAATTTGAAGAAATTTATCACTCAGAAAGCGTTTTCAGGGCTCGAGCTTCTTTGTTCCTGAACGAAAACGTCGTTCCGGACAACTTTCATGTTTTAACTTTTTGATGAATCGGACCAGAAGTGGGACTTTCAAAAGCAAAATTTGATCAGAATGCTATTTAGGCAGTTTTGCCGTTTTGGTTTCGCTAACTTCTTATGGTCATAACTTTTGACTCGTGTACTCGTTTTGGGTGATTCAAATTGCTATGTTTTCCTTGTTAAGTCCTCTTTAACAGTAAGTAAGTGTCAAATATCAAAGTTATACTATTTTGGTCGTGGTTCTCCATAAAAATCACTAGTTTGCTTGTTTGCTTGTCATAAGTTAACATATGTACACCAATACTCGTTTTATCCATTTTTAAACATCATGAACACAATACAAAGACCATATATAGCATGAAAGAAACATAATAAGCATGAAATGATATTGAGCAAGAAAGTGTATAAGGGTTTGCTTACAACTTTTGGCTTTCTAAAGAAAGGAAGTCAAGTATAGAACTAGGACACTAAACCTAAGCTTGTAAACCCTTCACCATAACTCTTGTAACCATTGATAGACTTGATATAGACCTTGTGAAAACCCATTAATTTCAGCCCTAGTAACCTTGTGTAGCTCCTAATTCAACCATGGAATCACCAAACAAACTTAAGAACTAGGTAGAGAATACTAAGACCTTGAACTTTGGTATGTAATTTGTAACTTGAAGATCAAAGATGATGAAGCTATGGAATTATGTTGGGAAGTTTTAAATGGTGATGAAAAGAATGAAGAGATGAGTTTCCTTTTATAGTGCAAGTGAGGAGGTTAGCTAGTACTTACTTGTGGTTAAAATTGGAACACATGAAGTATAATGAACTAATGGTTAAAAACTAAACACATCTATGCATACTTGGTTGTTCTTAGACCACATACTTTCCTAGGCTTATTATAAAGCCACCAAGGCCACCATATACACGTTCATGGACAAGGGGAAGGGACTAGGTGGATGAATCTTGGCCTTATATAAGTTACGTAGTGAGTTTTGGTCCCGTTAATCGCTAACCGTAAGTTGTTAAGTCACGAAACGTAAAACCGGGTATCCTAAAAATATGAAACTTATAAATATGGTTAAACATGTCAATATAGTCCATAATAAAATATAAAATGAGTGGTAGGTTCTATCGGGTGCGAAAACCCTGCTAAAAACTGGAAACACGGGTCTAAAACGCGCAATTCGCGTAAAACGCTGAACTGAAAAACGTAAAATTCCGAAACTTTTGGAATTGTCATAAAATGATAGAAAATCATATTTCTATTGTTTATAATGTTTTATGGACATATCGGGATGCTAGAAGGACGTTTAAACCTAAAAGTAAATCTCGGACACGGCTTTGTGATTTTTGCAGAAATGATCCGACGAGCGTCAAACTCTCGGATTATCGTTAAAATAGTTTAACTTACGAGAATATGAAATAAAAATTTCTGAGATGAATAGTGAAAAGTGAATAGTAAAAAGTGAATAGTAAAAGTGAATAGTAAAAAGTGAATAGTGAAATTTTCGGGAATAAAAGTTAACCTGAAATTGCGAATTGTTACAGTTTTGCACTCTTAACAGGGGACTTAGAGTAAACTCTGTTTATATTTCTGGCAGTGGCAACTGCTGGTTTTGCAGTGGAAAGAGATTTGATGCCAGAATTTAACAAAACAGACCTGGGAATCATCTTACTTAGTGGATTTGGGTGAGTAAAATTATTAGCATTGTTTCCATTCACCCTGGTATTCCCAAGCACTTCCCTTCTACCCATGTGATAGTTACAATTATAATGAAGATGTTCAAAACTACCACATATGTAACAAGGTTTGTTGTTAAACACAAAGTCACTACCAAATTGTCTAGATTTAACATGATTCCAACTCCTTTTGTTGCCCCTAGGAGTTGTTGACCTATTTCTGTACATCTCAGCATATCTAGTAGTTGGCCTAGCGTAATTAGCATGTGTCCTAGGCTTTTCTTTGACAACTTCAGGAATACTCCTTTTAACTTTCACTTGAACACTCTCAGGAACACTAGTTTTAGACTCAACATTCATACTTTCATCTTTAAGAGATGAGTCACTAGCACTATCAAATGTATCAACCTCAACCTGAACCCTCTCAATAGCAACTTCTTTAACAAATTTTGGGCCATAGGTCATGGTTGGTTCCTGGAACTCTTCTAACCCTGTGTGTGCTAAGTCAATACCAGGAGGTGATGGAACACCTCTTAGGGGTGGTGGAACTGATTTATATCCTACTCCTGATTTAGCTTTGTTTACAACTTGGGCCTCCCAAATTTTGTCAATGCACTTAGATTGATGATCTAGTGTATTACAAGTTATCTGTATGTTCTCATTGGCCTTTTTAACTTTATCTAACTCTTCCCTAAGAGCCTCATTCACAACTATCTTATAATATAAGTCTCTTTTTAAAATAGCAATATCATCATTGAACTTAGATTCATTGGCTCTATAGTGCTCTAATTGTGCTTCTAAAACAGCAAGACCTCTTTTATGATTTGCTAGGTTATGGAGTAATTTGTTTGATTTAACTCTAACAATTGTTCATCATATTGTTCTTTAAGTTTCTCATAATCTTTTAAAGCCTTACAGGTTTTAGAACAAGCATTATTAATTTGTACCTCAGAGTCAGAAAAAGCCATAATTACAAGCTCAGTAGCAATCATTGCAGACTCTGAATCAACTTCTTCATCCTCAGCCATATAGCTCCAGTCATAGCTCACTCCATTAATGGCCAAAAGCACCTTTGGTTCTTCAGTTGTAGGCTCTTTCTTCTTGTCCTGCTTATACCAAGTTGACCTGTTATCAGGCTTCTTTGGTTTCCTGCATTCCCTGGAAAAGTGCCCCTTCTTATGACAGTTGTAGCACTCCACCTTCTTCTTATCAAAACCTACAGTTTCATTGCCATTAATGATGATCTTCCTACCAGTCTTCTTCCAGAACTTCTTTGCCTTTAGGCTTAGCAATGCAACTTGCCATTTAATGTCCATCTCTTCCATGTCATCCTCATCAATTTGATCCAAGTCTTCATGTGTCAGAATTGAACCATTCATTTGACTTGAAAGAAAGGCATAAAAAGTAGAATCTCCAAGACCAGCAACCTGCCTTTTTGAACTAGCAGTGGAAACACCTCCACTGCCAGTGGAAACAACAATGTTAGCATCATCATCATCATCACTATCACTATCTTCATCTGAAATATCATCAACAGATGATGATATAAGTGCTAAGTTCCCTGATCCTGAACTTAGTTTGCCAGGCTTCTTCAACCTCTGTTCAATAACTTTAAAGTTATTGTACAAATCATTCAGCTTCATATTCTCCAGTTCTGGCTTGTCTTCCCACACAGCAACATTTGTACCAAACTCAGAGGGTAAACTTCTTAAGAACTTTAAATTGAGGTCTTCCCTTTCCACCTCAATTCCAAACATTGTGAGTTGAGTAACAATCTTTCGAAGCCTTGTGAAGATGCTGTCAATAGATTCATTACTTGTTGAACCAAAGTTTTCATAAGTCTATTTCAACAAGGTCTTCTATGTCTTCTTGGTGGAATCATTACCACCAAAAACATTGCAGATCTCCTTAAATAAGGTCTGTGCAGTCTTGTACTTGCTAAAGGCTAAAATTTGATCCCTAGGAAGGGTCATCAACAGCAACCCTCTGGCCTTCAGATCATTCTTCATCTGAAGTCTTTCATCATTTGTGACTGGTCCAGTGTTGATCTTTTGTACTACCTTGCCATCAATTGTTTCTGAGGTAGTACCAGGTTTAAAAGAATTTCCAAACATAATGAGCTCCCAAAGTGCATAGTCTTACACCATAAAGAATTGTTCGATCATTAGCCTCCACATCTCATAGTCATTCAACTTAAGCTTAGGAAGCTTAGCAGCAATGTTGGACTGACTGGTCTCTGTCTCCTGATGCGTGGGAATCGCAACAGGCTTTACCTCTCGAGGGATCTCGAGAAGCTTACAACCCCCACCAGGCAGTGTACCTGATCGTTGTAGTATAGTATAGTGACAAGTACCGGGGGATTGATCGTTCAACTTAGGAATAGTGTCGCTAGGATTAGAAAGCCTAAATACTAGTTCTAAAGGTGAGGGATGATTATTTTTGTGTTCTTATATATTTTAGAAAGCAATTAAAATTCTCGGGTTTGAAGGATTTGGGCGGAATTAGTTGCTAATCAACTAACCCAATACTAAGATGCAATCAAAATAAAATACTAAAAATGAAAACAAACTAAATTATACTAAAGTTGTGAGCAGTAAGTGGAGAAAATGTGTTTACTTAGATTTCACTACTCCCTAGACATTTTTTACACGTTAATTACTTGTTATAAATGCATGGATGACGGATCGTATTCCTTAATACCATTCATGGGGTGGCACACTTAACTCCCCAATTCTATGACCTCTTATCTCCTCCTACACCATGCCCAGCACAACTATAGGGATTGTAAACAGTGGCTCATGCATTAAATACAACCAATAAAGACCTAGTGCGCATCAGTTCATGTTTCTTAAGACGTTCAAGAATGTTACCAATTGGAGATCTGCCAGTTTTCTTAAGCCTAACATATAAATCATTCATCCAAAACAAGTATAAACAAGTAATCAACACAAAATTAACATCTAGGTTTCATTAGATCTAAGCAAACACAAGATAGATCTAGCCTAGCATGATGGATTAAGACAAGAATAAGATATAGACAACCAACACATAGACATATTGATTGAATTAAAAGAACACTTATCTTAATTACACATGCAAGGTATCAAGGGCTTGGAACCCTTGAAAAACCTGTAAAATTCGCACCAAAATCGTACTTAGGGTTTCTCCAAAACTTCCCTCTTTAAATGTGAAAAATTAGAAAACTATATATAGGAAAAGAGGTCTGACGGCGTCAAGACAAAGCTTGTGACGCCGTCACCTCGCCGCCAAAACTATTCTCGGACTGCCTTGATCTACATTTGACGCCGTCAAGACTTAATCATTTCCAGGCCGTCATGACTTTTACTCTTGACGCCCTACCTTCATGATGCCGTCAAATCTCTTCTGGACCGTCATGGAATTTTGCTCTTGACGCCGTCAGGGAGTTACTCTTGACGCCGTCACCTACAGTTCCCAGCATGGAAATTAAGACTTTGCCGTTTTCTTCACTTTTATGCTCCAAAAACGTCCGAATTGCTTCCTTTTCCAGATTTCACTCCCAAAGTACCTAAAATCACAAAAGGAACGATTTAGGGAAATATTTGATCAAATAAATTCGAATTCGGGCTTAAATGACCCCCTAAAAACGGATCATTTTTCGCCTCATCATATACCCTTACACTTGAGATTTGCTTTTCCTCAAGCAAATGCGCTTTTATTCTACTAAAAATACAAGTTATGGGTCATTTAACACTAATATAAAAGTAATTATAACAAATAATCGTTCCACTAAAGACCAATAGACAAGCACGGAGGTCATACACAAGCACCTCACAAATAATGTTTAGATACTCACATCTCTCGGGTGTAATAAAGTGTAAATTACAATATGGAAACGGAAGATATCTCTCACTACCTGTCATAGCAAAATAGATTACCATAGGCTTGGGAAAGGATCAAACCTCCACCACATGGCGTAAGCACCTAGGATAAACTATCAAAGAGGTCTTTTAAAGGGTTGTAACGTTAGGTGTAGGGATATGAAATACACGGTTTTGTTGGTTAAAGGAAGTTTTACTGGTGGCGAGTTAACAATCTTAGTTAATTACATGTACAATATGGCGTTGCTAAGCCAAGACTAGACTCGACTTAAGCTAATAAATGAAAAATAACAAAAACATAAAATGAACATAGAATAAAAAGGGATGGTAGTCCGTATGTTTTTTTTTTTTTTTCTCTTTTTCCTTTTTCTTTTTTTTTTCTTTTTCTTGATTTTTTCGATTTTTTTTTTTTTTTTTTTTTTTTTTTTTTTTTTTTTTTTTTGCATACACTCTTACCCTACCATCCAAAATAATACATCATAGGGAATGAACATTCCCCTTACACTTGAATCTTTACATACTTTACATTAATCTAAACTAATGACTCGAATTAAGAAAATTAAAACACTTGGAGTACTTTTAAGATTGACGTACATATGGGGGTAATAAATGATGTTCTTCCCCATTACTCCATAACATAAGTACTTTACCCATGAGTCCCAATTTTCCCAAAACAATATGTACAAGATATGACTCGACTTAGCAACCATGTAATCAATTAGAAAGTTAACTTAGGGTTTAACAAATAACAATAATGCACTAAAAATGAGCGCATACACGGAAGGCTAAGGCGATTTGGTTGTACATTTAAGTGGGGTGTAACAAATTCTTCCTTTAAGTAAAATGTTTAAAGTTAGAAACGAAAAGATAGGGTCGGAGGGATGTACTAGGGGTTTCGTGTACTAAAAATGAGTACAACGCTAAGGGTGTGGGAAAAATTAGTTGACTTAACTAGCCAAGTAATATGAATTAAATGGTCAAGTAATTATGATACGGGTTTAACACAAGGGTGATCCCAATACCTCTTATCATGTAGTAAATCCTACTACACGAATGTAGTCTCACTAGCGGTCTCGGGATGCATCACTAACGCAAGTTCTAGAATCTAAATGCTACCGGTACACTCATAAGCACTAATAATGAATGCTTTTCCTATCAAATCTAAAGGCGAACCTCACATATTTGGGTGGAAAATTTTTCTGAATATACGGTTATGTGCTAGTCATACAATCTCCTATCCATGAGACGCTTGCTATGGCTAAAGTTTCACTCCTAAATGTTGTAAAAAATTTTAAATTTGGCGCTAAAATTGCACTAACAAGTATTTCTCATAGTTTTATTACACATCTACCATTAAACAAAACAAACTCAAGCGAAAGTGCATATGTAAGGTATCATCTTTTTACCCTCCCCTTACACTTAAGATGAACATTGTCCCCAATGTTCAAGTAAAGAATGTAAAAGTGAAATAAGTAAAAAGAATGAAATCAAATACTCCCCTGATTCGCTCGGTATGGATAATAAGGTGGCCAGGTTAAATCTTCCTCCAAGAAAATGAACAATCAAAGCTTCCCTTCCAGAATATAAATCATCTTCTTGTCATACGTAACCTGTAAAACCTGACAAAATAGACAAGACAACCTCGCGTAAAATCGGCGGCATCCTATATAAGTTACTAAATCCTAGAAAACAAGATAAGATATAATGCTTGTGGAATGAAGTTTGCAGATCTCCTGGAGATTATAAAACTTAATAATTCACAAAAACCATAAGACTCCGTTAGAAAAACAAAACCGGTAAAATTTCCAGATTTCCGTCAGAAGTGACCTGCAGAAATTCTTATGTTAAGTTTCCGGAAAATTTTTGGAAAAACTTGGTCCTACTTCCTGGAAAATCCTGCAAAACTTCATTATGACTCAATACAAGTATTTGACTCTAACAAATACGAATATACATGTTCACTTAATATTGTGGAGAATCATGATCGGTTTGTTTCTTAAAAACATATTTGGGGTTTCCCCTTACACTTATCTTTTGCAAAAATACTTTTAGGTGGAGTTAAGACTAGGCCAAAACAACAAAGTAAAGTATTTCCACTATTTAGTTTAGAAACATGATCAACCAACAATAAAAATAAAACATGCATACGGAAGCAAATAACAAACAAACAAATAAAATCACACAAAACATGGGTTGCCTCCCAAGAAGCGCTTTTCTTTATTTACGAGTCTTGTAGCTAGACTCAAGGTCATGGGTTACTACGTGATCTCATCATTGGTTCCACTCTCTAGGTCATCTTCTAAACCAGTTTTGTATTCCGGACCTAGTTGCAAGCATTCTTTGTAGAAACCAAGCATTCTATTCTTTACATACTCTACTCCTCTACGTCTATCCTCCTCATTCCTATAATAAGCCGCTTGCTTGTGTTCCTTTTCGAAATTAGAGAGAAGGCGGTATTGCTCAATCTTGTAGGGCATTTGATAGGCAACCTCATCATTCTCTTCCTTAAATCTAACTATCCCTAAAGTCGGATTATAACTCATCCTAGTGGCCTCAACAAATGGTTTTCCAAATATTATTTGGCTTAGGCAAGCATCTATCACTAGACGAGTGTCCTCAACTATCATAAAATCGATTTCATAGGTAAGATTCCCTATAATCACATGCAGTCCCTTCACTCTTCCTGCAAAATTACTTATCAGATTCTTACCGGGCATCATCCTAAAATCAAGTTGCTTCTTCATCACCCAATTGTAATAAGTCCTAGTCATGATATTCACGGGGGATCTAGGGTCGATGTAATCTTTCAATATATGCATGTGCCCGATATTGCATGGGATGTTAATGTTAGAGGGGTCTCCCATTTTGATAAGGGGGTGCCAAAGATATATGGTCTCTCGGGACTATCGAATAAATCCTTATGGTATTCCCGTTCTTCCTTGGTGGGCAACTTATCAAAGTACTTTTCTATTGGTTCTACCTCCTCTAATTCCTCTTCCTTCTTAGCCTCAACTTCCCTACTCTCATCCTTAGTCTCGGCTTCTATTCTAACTTCATCCTTGTCACTCTCTTCAATCTCCTCATCTTTCGGCTTAATGGTGACAACATTGACAAAGTGGACATGTTTGGATGATGAGGGGTCCATAATTTGGTTTCCGTTATTGGTGTCCCTAATATCCTTCCTAGGTGTGAATAATGCTTGGTTGTTGAGGGCCTTCAACAAGTTGTCAATCTTGTTGGTTATCTCTGTTTGTTGTTGGTTGAATTCGGTTTCAAACCTAGCTATGCGAGCCTCTTGAGATGCCATGAACTTAGATATCAATCCTTCAAGATTGTTGGTACCACCAAAGTTGTTAAAAGGATTGTTGTTCAAAGTACGGTTCGAGGGTGGACCGGTTGGTTGGTAACGATTAGGTGGGTTGGAAGAATTGGCTTGATTTTGTTTCCACCTAAGGTTTGGGTGATTTTTCCAAGAGGGGTTGTATGAATCACCGTAAGTGTTTGGCTCGGGCTTGAAAGTGTACCACTTATCTCCCGCTTCGTCGGTACGCGTGGATGCCTAGTCCGCAAAAGCTGTTCCGGGGAGTTCCACACAATCACGAGTGTCGTGGGGACCACTACATAATTCGCATGAAGAAGTGATTTTGTTCACTTGGCTTGAAGGCTTAGGAGCTTCGTAAGATTTCATGAGAAACTTGACTTGGTCCTCAAGTTCCATGATCCTACGGTCGGGAGTGCTAGAATTGTTCGAAGGCAAAGATATTGCCTTGACCATTTTATTCAAGTCACGGGGATCATTCCAACTTTCGTTGTCATAGAGAGCAAGATCTTCTATGAGTTCCCATGATTGTTCCGCACTAAGATCACGTAGCTTACCACCGGCCGATTGGTCAATGGCTCGCCTCGTGGAGATGTCGATATGGTCATAAAAGATTTGGACTTGGAGCCAAAGATCTATGCCATGATGAGGGACTTTTTGGAGTAAGTCCTTGAAACGAGTCCATGTTTCATAAAGAGATTCATTTTGACGTTGTTGGAACATCAAGATGTCATTTCTAAGCTTAGTAGTTCTCCCCGGTGGGAAAAATTAAGCAAGGAAACGAGTGGTGAGATCATCCCATGTGGTGATGGATCCCGCGGGTAAACGCTAAAGCCATTGACTAGCTTGATCCCGTAGAGAGAATTGGAATAGGCGTAACCGGGTTGTCTCTCTAGTTGCAACATCTAGGTCTAGGGAATCTACGATTTTGAGGAAGTCCTTAAGATGTTGGTTTGGATCTTCGAAACGAAGTCCATGGAATGCACATCCGCTTTGCACCAACCGGATGGTGTCGGATCGCAAGGGGTCACATTGGCTCCGGTGAGCTCAATGGTGTTTCGGTAGCCTTGATGGCTAGGTCGGGAATACTCTCCTAAGGTTCGGGGCCTAAGGGGTTCTAATGGTGGGTTTTGTTGTGGTGGGATGACGGGTTCAAAGATGTTCCCGTTGTCCATGATGTCGGGTGGTTACGAACAAAGGCACAAAGAAATAAGATAGACTAAAGAAAACCTAAAAATAAAAATAAAATCTTACTTGAAAGGAATCTAGCAAGTAGACCTAATAAAAAGAAATTCTAACCTAGACAATAACTATTCCCCAGGCTGCGGCGCCAAAAACTTGATGCGTGGGAATCGCAACAGGCTTTACCTCTCAAGGGATCTCGAGAAGCTTACAACCCCCACCAGGCAGTGTACCTGATCGTTGTAGTATAGTATAGTGACAAGTACCGGGGGATTGATCATTCAGCTTAGGAATAGTGTCGCTAGGATTAGAAAGCCTAAATACTAGTTCTAAAGGTGAGGGATGATTATTTTTGTGTTTTTATATTTTTTAGAAAGCAATTAAAATTCTCGGGTTTGAAGGATTTGTGCGGAATTAGTTGCTAATCAACTAACCCAATACTAAGATGCAATCAAAATAAAATACTAAAAATGAAAACAAACTAAATTATACTAAAGTTGTGAGCAGTAAGTGGAGAAAATGTGTTTACTTAGATTTCACTACTCCCTAGACATTTTTTACACGTTAATTACTTGTTATAAATGCATGGATGACGGATCGTATTCCTTAATACCATTCATGGGGTGGCACACTTAACTCCCCAATTCTATGAGCTCTTATCTCCTCCTACACCATGCCCAACACAACTATAGGGATTGTAAACAGTGGCTCATGCATTAAATACAACCAATAAAGACCTAGTGCGCATCGGATCATGTTTCTTAAGACGGTCAAGCATGTTACCAATTGGAGATCTGCCAGTTTTCTTAAGCATAACATATAAATCATTCATCCAAAATAAGTAATCAACACATAACTAACATCTAGGTTTCATTAGATCTAAGCAAACACAAGATAGATCTAGCCTAGCATGATGGAATTAAGACAAGAACAAGATATAGACAACCAACACATAGACATATTGATTGAATTAAAAGAACACTTATCTTAATTACACATGCAAGGTATCAAGGGCTTGGAACCCTTGAAAAACCTGTAAAATTCGCACCAAAATCGTACTCAGGGTTTCTCCAAATCTTCCCTCTTTAAATGTGAAAAATTAGAAAACTATATATAGGAAAAGAGGTCTGACGGCGTCAAGACAAAGCTTGTGACGTCGTCACCTCGCCGCCAAAACTATTCTCAGACTGCCTTGATCTACATTTGACGCCGTCAAGACTTAATCATTTCCAGGCCGTCATGACTTTTACTCTTGACGCCCTACCTTCATGACGCCGTCAAATCTCTTCTGGACCGTCATGGAATTTTGCTCTTGACGCCGTCAGGGAGTTACTCTTGACGCCGTCACCTACTGTTCCCAGCATGGAAAATTAAGACTTTGGCGTTTTCTTCACTTTTATGCTCTAAAAACGTCCGAATTGCTTCCTTTTCCAGATTTCACTCCCAAAGTACCTAAAATCACAAAAGGAACGATTTAGGGCAATATTTGATCAAATAAATTCGAATTCGGGCTTAAATGACCCCCTAAAAACGGATCATTTTTCGCCTCATCATCTCCATTAAATCTTCTGAGTGTACTTGGGGTCTTCTAAATCAAAGTATCAAAGCCTGGCTCTGATACCACTTGATGGATCTATACACCTTGATCTGTGTTAGAATGATACTTTAAGTTATACCACTAAGTATGCGGAATCTACTTAGTAATACTTATAAGTTTGATTGTGAGTAAAAGTAATTGTATATGAATGAGAATAATGTATGAATCAAACTGTTAGCTCCAATATTATTAATAATAATAATACGAGTGATCTTTGTATCACTAGGGTTACAACCTTGAAGCTCTAGGAAAACATATATCTAACCTTAACCTAGGACCTCCTTTTATAGCACAAGGAGTCCTCTTCTACAAGATACATATAATGATAATAGAATAAGATATACACAAGATCTATTCTATATTTATCTATACAAGTTAACTAACAGTTATCCTAACAACAGTGGTAATAATATGTACTAGCAGTGGGAATGAGTTTCCACTGCTAGTGCATTTTTCAGCAGTTATAATCTTCATACTAGCCGTGGTAACTGTTAATGTAATTCCCAACAACTTGCATATAGTTTTAATGCTAATAGGATTGAGTCTTAGAGATTTGAGATTTGTGTTTGGGTATCTTTCAATCGACCTCTTTCCAAATCGCATTATTGCTTCCGCTTTCCAAAAATCACTTCCATTACCATTTAGCTATAACAATACTCTAATCCTTTCCACCTCCTCTGAGAAAACCACATGCCTCGTCATGCAATCATCTCGCATTGATAGAGAAGAGCTACGTGATTTCGTGGATGAAGTTCTTTGTATGCTAACCAACATCCTCAAAAACATTACTAAGCTCTTCGCTTTCGTTAACCTTCAACCTCCTAAACACTTTATCGTCATTCTTTATATGATGCATTACACAATATGTTGGATGTCCATCGATTAAGGCGGAGAGAAATTCATTCACATGTTTGTATCTTGTCAAAACGTATTTAAAGAACATCCACTCATGTCTCTTACACCAACATGTAGGTTCACACCATCTAGTTAAAATTGGTTCACAAAACCACGAGTGTTTCAAGCCTATTTAACCCAACATCACTAGTTTGTACCAATATCTCATCATGTGTGTGACAAAGTTCTTCATCTCCACAATCAACAGTTAATTCAAATGGAGTCTAGGATTCTTCTCAAAACTAGAACTTCACAACTTCATTGTCTAGAACACCATCATAGGATCTCATCCTTTCCTACTCAACACATTTCATGTACGTCATTGTAAGTGCAATCGATATATTAATCCTGTCATTTCCAACACTTTCTCAACACATCGGTTTAACCAACACTCTCCCATCACATAATGTCATTCTCATCCTTATATAGGTTCTTAGTATTCTTTATTCCTTTCTTATGAAATGTTTTTTCCTAGGTGCTTGTTGTCTTTACTTCTGTTTGAATCCATTCAAGCATACATTATGGCATGATACATCATCTTTGGTAGATGATAATGTCGTTTAAGGTCATGTAGGACTAAACCATGTTAGTACTTTTTCATCCATTGTCTTTCGATATAGGTCATTATTCCTAAACATATTTTGTTTTCATTAGCGTCAATCCTAATCGATCAAATCATAACCCGTAGCCATCATTGAATATCAATGTCCATTCACAATTTCCTTTTCTCTTAACATTACGTAAGTCGTATTCCTTTATCCCTTTAAGTTGTGAATTTAGATTGCATAAGTCCGTATGTTCAATCTTTATTCGTTATAGCATTTGCTATACATACGAGTTTCTAATTCTTTAATATAGTCGTCTACATTATCACCACCACCTTCCATCATCACTCTCACTAATCACCACCATGGATTAGCGTAAAACCTACTTCTTTCAATCTTGTGATGTTGTCAAATTTTCAATATTCTTTCTAAGTATTAATGAAAATCGTTAGCCCTCGTTCAAACTCTATTGATACGTGTGTTTTTACTTGCATTTTTGTCATTTCTCAATCAGATTTAATATAGTGCTTCTGTTTTAGGAAAAAAAATTATGGTACTAGAAAATTGTGTCGCCTTCAAAAAGCTGGTCTGTTAAGAATTTGAGTCTGGCGGAAATGGTGGAACCAAATTTTGGGCTCCGCTAGTGTAATTTCTGGGTATTCCCAGTTTTGGCCCAGAGGACCAGGCGGAACCAAAACCAGGGTTCCGCCCGTGTAGTCGTTTGGTGTCGCCAGTAACCTGCAGAATTTTCTATATTTTTCTCAATTTCGCGTTCTCTCAAACACCAACATGTGCACCACTCACCTTAACTTTTAATATTTCAATCTCAATACATATCTTCCTTCGAGGCACTATCTTGTAGGATTTTATCATATTATATTCACACTTTTCTTTTATTATATTTCTTATTAAAAGAATACACCTTATTTTTCTTATTTTTCTTATTTTTCTTTAAGATGAAATATATTGCACTAATATTTTCATTGTAGGTTCATCATATATACTTCTTCGTATATAGCATACTCATCTAAGGATGTTGTTTGCATCAATTATTTTCTTATTTTAGATGCTTCTTGGTACCTTCGAACAAGGAGGAATCTTCATCAAGCACTCATATTGCATCATCTATACACTTGGTTGTATATGACATACGTGTCTACTAACAAAGATTCTAGTATACTAATATTTGTTTTGTAGGTTCATATTGACACCCTAAAGCAAGGGGAGCTTCTGTCAAGCATTTATAGAATGCATCATACACACGCATTGTTATATATCACATACTCATTATAGGACAATTATTGTCTTACACTAACCTTTATTTTGTAGGATTCTTCATTCTTGCATCATTTACGTTAGTACCCTAGCAACGGGGAGTATTGATCAAGGGGGAGCTAATCATGCACTAACCTTTGTTTTTGTAGCTTTCTTGTTTCTTGTGTCATATACTATTGATCAAGGGGGAGCTACAATCAAGGGGAAGAATGCACGCATTCATCTTTATTCTCACTCTTCGACACACTTTTGTGTTTCGACAAAAAGAAGGAGATAAGTCAACATAGTCCAACATGCATTTCATTCATCATGCAGTTTTTATATAATTTTTATGTTGCACAACACTAACCTTGATGTAGGTTAAGGAACTTAATTTGATCCATGGATCCGCTAACAACCTAAGGGACGCAACAACCTTAGGAAATTGGAGTTAAAGACTAAACTTCACTAGGGATGATGCAAGCTCACCATTTTGGGGAGAAATGAAGTTAACTCCAAGGACACACCCTTTTTGTTTCGACAAAAGGGTGAGAAGAGTGTAAATGTAGAAGGTGTTACGGATACAAGTAAGTAATACGCACGCAAGTAACTTTTTACATTTTACGTTCTATTACGTTTACATATTTTGTCATCATCAAAAAGGGGGAGATTGTTAGTGCAAATATTACGATATTTAATCTATACAGTCTCGTTTGTTTTGATTGATGACAAACGTATAACTTGATACATAACGTAAAATGTACAAGTTACTTGCAATCATATTTTGTCTCAACATACATTCAACACCTCTCGGCGTCTCGAGTCCTCGTATGCTACAACACAGGTTCGTACATGTTTGTTATGTAGCATTATGATCAAACCCCTTGACCAACCATTTAGAATGTTTAATATACTTTTAGAGCCTTTAAGTATTTTAAGTGTCAAAGTGCACTTTAGGTATAAAATATAATAAGTGCCACATTAGGTGTTTAGGTAATATTAGTAAGTTTACAATTTATAAAAATGTGTCTTATAACAACATAAGTGCATAAAACATTTTTAGTAACTTACTAAATATCATATAGCAAGTTAATACATTTTAGTAAGTTTACAATCTATAAAAATATGTCTTATAACAACATAAGTACATCAAACATTTTTAGTAACTTACTAAATATCATATAGCAAGTTAATACATTTTCTAATAAGTTTACAAGTTTACTTTCATATACATTTTTATCAAAATAGAAAGTATATAATTACATCATCACATGGATCATCATATTCTAGAATGTATATCTTTCCAAATATTCTTGTAACATATGTTATATATCTTGTAAGATATGTCATAGATTTTGTAAGAGATGTTGTAGTTGACTTTGAAAAGATTGTGTAAGATCTTTGTTAGTTTTGTAAAGTAGCTCATGGTTTTTGCACATGGTTTATGTCTTTGGAAGTTTACCTACATATACAAGTCAATGGTTTTTCTAACAACTTTATGGATGAAAAACACACATTCTCCCTAAACTTAGCATACATCTTAGATCAATAGAAAACCATGTAGAAAGCGTAAGTAATCACCCTCATTATCATGATCATAATGCTTCTAACATTCATCTTTGTTGTAAGCATATCATACATCTTGATCCACCAAAGAAGCTTGGAGATCTTGCCATCATCATCCACCACAAGTATACATACATGAAGATTCATCACAACAAGCTTAGAGAACTTGTGATCTTCATCCATTGAAGGCTTTCTATAAATGGAAGTTCTTTTAGATTAGTCATTCATATCCATTAGACATTTATGTCTTGGATCATCATTGTACTCATTATTATAGATTAGATGATTTATGTGTTTGTGCCATAAAGCACAAGGTTTCTATGTTGGGCCACAAAACATAGCGGGAGTTGTTGTACCCTTGTAAAAGAACTAGTGGGAGTTGTTGTACCTTTGTAAAAGAACTAGCGGGAGTGGTTGTACCCTTGTAAAAGAACTCGGTATTTAGCTTTGTACCGGAAAAAGTGTAAGTGACGATTGTAAGGTTTTCTCCGCCAAGAAGGGAGCTTGTTGATCTAGTGAAGTAACCCTCGAGTTGGGTACTCGGGGAGTGGAGTAGGGCGGAAAGGTGATCCGTGACTGAACCACTATAAATCCTCGTGTTCGGTTTGCTCTTTCCTTTTACTCATTGTTTTACTTTTATACTTGCACTATATTATTGTTGGTGTTGTGACTTGATGTTTATGCTTGTGTGACAACTTGCTATATCATATGGTTTATATTAGTCATAAGACTATTATTAGCATTTCTCATATTACAACAAGCTTGATTGGAAATTTGTCATATGGATGTTTTTAGAAAAGAAAAACAAATCGGACAAGTAATTGCGAAACTTGACACAATGGTTTATACTATATTTGATACAACAAGTTTAAAGATTTTTAAATGTGAACGTCTTCACCCCCCCCCCCCCCCCTCTACGATTTCACAGAATTGTCTCCTCAAGGGTGTTGGGTTTTGATGAGGTAAAATTTCCCTGGATACTAAGTGGAAGTCCCCAGATGTACCTTTCGATCCTCTTATGGGTAGTAGAAACCATTTTCGGGCAAAGAGTTGCCAGTTCATGGTATCTCTTAGTATAAGATGCAATGTCAATTCCTTTCACAGCCAAGTTCCAAAATTCAATTTCCATCTTCTGAACATCATTTCTCGGGCAGTATTCGGCTATCACTATATCCTTGAAATCAGCCCAAGGTATTTCGAAAGCAGTATCAAGTCCCACTGACTGAGCATAAGCATTCCACCAAGTCACAGCACCATCCAGCAATTTGCCTGTCGCATACGTGACCTTACAATTCTCTGCACACTTACACATGCGGAAGACTAACTCCAGCTTCTCTAACCATCTAACCAAGCCGACAGCCCCTTCAGTGCCACTAAAATGTTGAGGCTGGCATTTCATAAATTCTGTGTAAGTACAACCACGAGCCACGAGTTCAATCCTGGTTGCCATTCCACCGGCTTCCCCGCCGTTACCACTGTTGCGAAGGGTCTCGTATTCAGTCATAGCAGCGGAAACTTGTGCAGCGACTTGCTGTGCAACGAGTCGATCGATAGCAGCTGCACTCATGCTTTATTTCCTTGGTGGCATTTTCTTTAAAACAAGAGAAGAAAAGTGAGACGTAATAAAGATGTTCCCAAAAAGTAGGTGCTCTAAGGTGGCATGTCATGGGATGAAAGCCTGAGGTTGTGCTATGACTAGCTGGTGTACTTCTGGGCGGTGGTTTACGAGGCTATGTAGATGTTCTATAGTATGGGACAAGCATTCAAACTCGTCTTCAGAAATGGTTACAAAGGTAATCGGGAAATTGGCAGACTGTAGCGGGTTTTAATGTCACGTAAAACGAGATTACATATGGTTGTGAAAATCTTCAAAGACCATTTGTATTAGCCATGATATCTCGAAAATGTTTAAAGTACTGTGACGAGAAAGTATTGTGATGCTAATGTGTTGGTGTAGGTGTGAATGTTCATGCAATGATTGTATACACACACAGAAATTTTGAAACTCTTAGAAATCAAGTATAGAATCAATCTGGACATAATTCTATTATAACTACTCCAGTATTGCAAAATTCACCTCTGAGTTGGACATAGGTGATCAGGCTACGTCCTACTATCCCTGGTTTAATATAGTTGATCAGTCTATATTCACCCGAGGTTCAATGAATTTTTGAAATACTCGACCTAGTTATACTAGTAGTATGTTCCTAACGTTTAAAAGTTGTTTTGAAAACCAAGACGAGTATCCCAACCCAAAATCTAATAGCGAGATTACGTAGGGGAAAAGGCATAACACTGTGATAGGTATAATACGTTAACATAAGTATGTGGAAAATACTTATAGTAAATAGAGAAAATAAGTGGATATAAATCTTCCAATAGTAAGACACACATCTAATCAAATATGTCAGCAAACAAATCATAAGTGAGGCATCAGCTTGGCAGGCAAGCATGTGGCGGTCATAGGGTTAAGTTTTCATAAAAGTAGTTATAGTCTAGGTTTTAAAAATACCTAGTTCTCTATAACCAAGACTCTCATACCAATCTATAACACCAGGATAAATGGGTCGCAGCTGAAGATGATGTCGTTGGGGTGCTACTAAATTGGTACCACAACACAGGCTAAAGAGAACGGATTTATCGTATCCATTTAAGAAAATTTATAATCAAAAGTATTATTGATTGTATGAAAATCAATTATATATAATATATCTCTAAATCCAAGGAAATCTGCAAGAAATACGGATAACCCGAGTCGTATCCCGTGAAGGAATAAATGGAATCGTGAAATCGTGTCGTGAAAAGTGGAGTAGTGAAAATTGTGATTAAGAAATTCAAATTATGATTAGAAATCACAAATTATGTAGAAGGTACAAGCTAATGAAGCACAATTATCTAAAAACTTAAAACGGAAAATCAAACGCGAATTTTTAAAACGTAACGAACGAATTAAAATGTAACTTTTAATGAAGAAAAAAAATATCCTAAAAATATGAAATAATTTTATAAAAATCTTAAACAACTAAAAATAATCTTGAGAAAAAGAAAAATATTTTTTTTTACTTTTTATTAATTTTCTATGAATTTATTTCTATTTTTGGAATATAAAGAGTAATTAAAAATAACAGAAAATGTAAAAATAAATGGGAAAAATACAAAATTAATTTTGAAAAATCTAAAATAATAGAAACGAATTATCTAAAATATTTTTGGATTTTTTCAGACTTTTTCTAATTTTTATTTGATTTTTGTTTATTAAAAAGTGAATTTAAACTAAAATAAAATGAGAAAATAGTAAAACTATTCAAAAAAATATGAAAAATTCACATAAAATCTAAAATATTCAAAGAAACTTGAGGAAAAATTTTGAAAAGAAAATGAGCCAGAAAAGTGCTTATTTCAGCTTATCATGACCAATCTATGTGAAACTGATACATAAAGCTACTTATACTCAAATAAGCTCAGTAAACTCAACTCAGACAATGATAAGCTCAGAAAACACAAGTATGATGCAATAAGCAGTATGTAATAAGCCAATGGATAAGCAGTTTGATCTAAGAATAAGCCAAAGTCCAAAGAACAATGTATTACACTATAACAAACTTCCAGAAACTCAGAATGCTCAAATTAAATCAAGTTACAAACAAATTACTCAATTTGCAAGCCTATGCTATCATTATCTTTCTATTTCTACTCACTTAACTTGCAGCCTCTGATAAGCAGTTAAAATAAGCTCAGAAATTCAAGCTAAGAGGGGCAAAAGCTACTTTGAACTACTGAAATTCTAAAAACCACAAAAGCCCTCTCATAAACTTCCAACTGTACCTCTAATTATTACCAAATTCAGTAGCCTATTGAACACAAAATCCTGAAATAGTTGACTATTTGTTGCACATTCAGTTTGACTAAATTCAAACTCAGTCAATTAAATCTACCCCTTAATGTATTATTAAGCTAATATTTAACTAGATTAAGCTAGTTTATACTATTTTGCAACTAGCTCTATAATTCTACTAACTAATTCTAATTATGCTAACAATTATCAAATTTTAAATGTAACTTTGACTATTTATTGAACTAACCTACTGTTTTATGCTATATTAGATTATTTCTATCCTAATATGATCTAAGTATGCAACTGTGACAGTTATTCAACAACAACTAAGCTCAGTAACAAGTAGATCTAAACACCCCTTAAACTGTCAATTAATACTACAATTATTGATTCTAACCCTTAGATCTCTCAATCAACCATCAATCTCAGTCACACATCATTACTTAAACCAGTTAACCTCTGAATAATCAAGATGAACAACCAAATTACTGATCCACAGAATGATCAGATAGAACAATGCAAACTCAGTTTTAAACAAAACAGGTGAACAACTAAACAAACAAGCTCAAGTATCACAACTTCTACTGAAATAGCATCAAAATAAAGCCATGAAACAATGATCTAACAAAAACTAACTGATTCAATGAATAATTTGGATCTAAGAAACAAAACTTACAAAGTAAATCCCCCTCAGCTTGAACAGAGGGGGCTCACTAAGCTTGCCTGTCTTTAGACATGCCAATGGCTTCCACAACTCCAATTGGTCTATCAAAATACACCAGGATTCACCATGATTATATCTCAGTTGACTTCTGTTGACTGATTGGAGCTTTTGAGTGATTTGAACTTAAATCAATCTCACAATAGCTAAAATGAGATGTAAAAACTTCTAACAAGCTTATATGATAAGCTGGATTTTAATCAAACACTATTTTTGTATTTATTTTTTTTTCTGAATTTTTAAAAGCTTTTGAAATATAATAAAACTGAATTGAAAGGAAAATATGTATAAGCTATATAGAAACTGAGATGAAAACTAAGAATGAAAGAGATAAAAGCTTAACTGATGAGAAGTAAACAATAAGCTAAGAGTATGAAAAGGTAAAAACTAATTTTATTAAAGCTTAAAGAAATTCAATACAAAGAAATTAAAACTAATACATTTGGAAAGAAAATTGAACAGAGCTTCGCTACTATTACCTCCTACACAAATAAGCTATCCTAACACCTCTATTTATAGCAAAACGTGAGGAAGGATCTAGAAAGAGTATTCATGGATTGCCAGCTTGGAATCCATGTGGTGTGTTTTCTCATAGCTTCTCTGAGTCCTTGGATCAATCACTAATCATTGCCCTCTCATTTCAACCCTTTGATCATATTTTGTGACGTGTTTACACCAATCATAAGCTGCCAAGTCACCCATTCGTGTGCTTCTTTGCTTCTGACACCATCTGACACATTCATTCCTTTCTAGAAGCCCTTTGATTAGACTATCCTACCCTTAATTGTGGTAATTGATGGGACGTGTAATTTTAGGGTTCATGTGAAATCTGGGAAAGGGTAAAAAGGGGGGGGGGGGCGGGAATTGGGTAATTGTTATTTTATTGTTGTTTGACTAAAGGTTAAATGGGGTTGACCGATGGTGGTGATGGACCGGGTATGGGGTTTTTGAGAATGGGCTTTGTTTTGGGTTTATGAATTAATACTTTTGGACCAGGCATAGAATTTTAATAGGAATAAGGTCTAAGATATATTCGTAAATTACAAGGACCATTGGTGTAGTAATCTAAAACTTCAAGGGCTGTTTGTTCTAATCTTCAAAAGTAGAAATCAAGGGCCATAATTGCCATTCTTGAAAAGATGAAGGGTTCGTTGACTCTTTCTTCAAAATATATCTTTGAGGGACTAAAATTGCTAACTTTGAAACTATGAGGGCCATTCTTGCCATTTCATCAAACTTCCACAACAAGGGTCAATCTTGCAAATCTTTCAAACTCTGAGGATCTCTTTTGACTTTATAAGCTCAGTTTTGACTTTCTTTGACTTTTTGCACTCATTCCACTCTCGTGCTCATTTTTGCCGGTTTTCGTTTATTTTCCGTCTTTTTGTGAAATATCCGTACCTGCACATTCACAATCACAAAAACACATTTTCTTTGGAATTTTGGGTTAGTTTTTGGATTATTTAGTCTTAATTTGGCTAAGAAAAGGTGAGTGAATAAGCACTCACCAATTATGTTTTACATCATTCAATGAAATGTGGAAATACAGGCCAATAAAAGAAATAAAGTGGACCCCAAATGAATATCCGAGTATCGTGATCCTATAACCATGCCAAAAGCCGCCAAAGGTAGGCTAACGCCTTAAGAACATGAAAATACATGCTAAAAGGTCAGCATAAATCTGGTGATTTCATAGGTTAAAGTATTTGAAAATGTGGGACACAAGGGTTATAATGTTTGGCTTAATCGGTACACTAGTAATGACCATTACACTTGGTAGTATCTCCGTTACACTCGGTAATGTGACCTTTACACCTGGTCGTATGTCCGTTACACTCGGTAATGTGATCGTTACGCCTTGTAGTGTATGTACATATATGTTCGTCCAGTACACCTGGTCAATGTAAGTGTCATGTGTGTTTCAAGCACTTGTGTCTATGAGTTAGAATCTAGTATGAAATGAGTAACTAATGTTGTATTTGATACGTTCAAAATCAATTATATATAATAGTAGTATAGTATCGAGGAGATCCGCGAGAAATACGGATTTACCGAGTCGTTTCCCAACGAAGGTGTGAATGGAATCTCGAATTATCGATTCGTGAATCGTGTTGTGAAAAGTGAAATGTGAAAATTGTGATCAAGTAATTCAAATTATGAAAAGAAATGATGAAATAAGCAAAAGATACAAGCTAAGTATGCACAAATGTTTAAATTCTAAAAACGGAAATTCAAACGCAACTTTAAAACGTAATGTACAAAATAAAACGTAACTTTTATTGAAAAAATGATCCTACAAATATGAAACAATTTTCTAAAAATCTTAAACAATTAAAAAGAATTTTGAGAAAAAGAAAAATATTTTTTTTTACTTTTTATTTATTTTCTAAGAATTTATTTCTATTTTTGAAATTAAAAAGTAATTAAAAATGAAAGAAAATGGGAAAATAAATGGGAAAAAAATAAAATCTACTTTAAAAAATCTAAAATATTATAAAAGAATTATCTAAAATATTTTTGGATTTTTATTGGCTTTTTCTGATTTTTTTTATTGAATTTTGTTGATTAAAAAGTATTTAAAAGTGATTAAAAACTAATGAAAAATTAAGAAAAATAGCAAAACAACTCAAAAAATATGAAAAATTCACTAAAAACTAAAATATTATGAAAAGCTTGGAGAAAAATTTTGAATTAAAAATAAGTAGCAGAAGTGCTTATTCTACTGCAAACAGCTTATAGCAAGTGCTTATAAGTAAGCACTTGCCACAAAACTGATTAAATCTGAAACCACAGATGCAATATACTCCAATAAGCTCAGAAAAGCTCATAAATGAACAAAGAAAGCACAGAAACAATAGAAGCAAGCAATAAGCAGTTTGAGATAAGCCAAACAATAAGCAGTTAAGCCACAACTAATTCCAGTAAGATAGGAACAACACAAATCACTTCTACACACTCTAATGAACTCAGAGATATCAAATAACCTCAATCACAAGCTCAATAAAGCACAAGCAGGCCTAATCACCAAAACAGTTACTGATTCTAACACCCTAACTTGCAGAGACCAAATAAGCAGTCTAATAAGCTACAAACTAAAATAATATTGGGGCAAAATCAAGATTGAACTACTAATTATCTCAAAATCCTAAAAGCCCTCTCTATAACATTCAATTGTTGCTCTAATTTAACCCTAGATCAGCACCCTGTGGGACTGAAGTTAATGAGAGAGTTGACTATTTAAGTGTCTAGCTAATTTGACTAATTCCAAATTTGATCAATCTAATCTACTTCTACTAAATTTATTAAGCTACTATTCAATTGATTTAAGCTATGTTAAACTAATATGTAACTACTTATCTAATTCAACTAGTTAAAACTTAAAACACCAACAGTTAACTAAAATTGAGAGTCTATTTTGACTATTACTAGATTACACTACTGATTTTAAAGTCTATATCTCTATTTCTACACTAATATGACATGTGTGTGATCAAGTAGCAGCAGTAAAAAAACTACAACACTCAACAATAGACATATCCAAACACCCCTATTATAACAGCTATAACTAAGAATTTATGATCTAATCCACTTTTCACCAATCCACTGATTCAAATAACAACATTTACACTATAAGAAACTGGATCAACAATCAAATGCAATTGAATTAAACAGATACACAGAAACTCAAATTTATGCAACTGATGAAACAAAGGTCAAAACAAAACTTACAATAGCTTTCTCCTCAGCTAGAACAGAGGAGATTCATGCCTGTCTCTAGACAGGCTAAAAGCTTCCAAATCTCTCTTTAGCTTGTCAAAATCACCACAGTACACCATATAACCAAGACAGTTGACCAACTTTGACTTTATATGAAAAATGAACAATAACTGCTATGGACTAAATAACAAACTCACCAAAGCTAATAAGCTAATGATAAGCTGTTTTTTACTACTAACAAGCTTTGTTGAAAGCTGAATCAATCACAAAAACTATTTTTGAGTTTGATTTTTGTATTTTTATGACAAATTAATGAACAACTAAACTAGAATTGCAATGAAATAGTAAACCAAATGATTCAAAACTATTATACTACTGAGATTCAAAATTGTAAAAGCTAAAACTACAACATAAAACAAGTAACTGGAATGATTAAAGATAAAAACTAGATTTCATTAAAAATGGAAGAGTACAATTGAAAAGTAAACATTACACTAAGACTGAGATAAAAATCTGGCAGAGCTTCGCTAGCCTAACACTCTACACCTAAAACAGATACACAAGGTCTCTATTTATAGCAATAAGAAGAAAATTCTAGAGGAGAGGCTCACGGATTGCCAGCTTGGCAATCCGTGTGATATGTGTTTCTTTGGAGTCATCCTGAGCCATGTGATCATTTCCCAATGATTGCCTCTCACTATAAGCCCTTGGATTGAATCTTATGACGCGTTCACACCTATGAGAGGCTACCACTTGTCCATATTTGTGCTTCTTGAGCTTCTGACATCTCTCTGACATCACTACATAACTTCTAGATGCCCTTGATTTGACCCAATTGCCCTTAATTGTAGTAATTGAGAGGTACGGGTAAATTAGGGTTCTATGGTAACTGGGTATGTAGGTAATTGGGGGAAAAAGGGGTGGGTAAGTAATATTTTATATTTATTTGACTATGTTGACTGTTGACCCTGGGTGAAGGGTGTTGACCGGGTTTGGGCTTGGTATACTTGGGCTCAAAAATATTAGTGGATCAGGCTTTGGGGTATTGGATTTGATTATTAAACATGGACCAGGCTTTAGTATTTGTTTTCAGCTTTTGATATTTAGAAATATATAAGGACTAAAAGTGTGGAAAATGAAATTCCAAGGACTAAATCAGTACTTCATCCAAAATATATTCCAAGGGCTTAAGATGTAACTTTCTGATTTTTCATGGACCATAGATGTCATAATATGAAAAGTGTCTTCCAAGGACTAAAATTGCCAGATTCTGAAACTTGGAGGACCAATTCTGACAATCTCATGAAACTTCAATCAGAGATCAAAACTGATAAATCTCACATCTCTGAGATCTTCTAAGGCTCAGCAATGACTAACTTTGACTGATCTGCACATGTTCCACTTTTGTGCTCGTTTTTGCTGATTTCTGTTTGTTTTTCGTCATTTAATGAAATATCCGTACCTCCACATTCACAATCAGAAATATATGTTTTCTTTGGCGTTTTGGGTTAGTTTTAGGATTATTAGATCCTATTTTGGCTCAGAAAAAGTGAGTGAATAAGCACTCACCAGGATTCGAGTAATCAAACAAGTATTTAAGTAAAGCAAGTAATGTTTTTGAGTAAACAATTCATATGTTTAAGTAACACCAAAAGTGGATTTTTAGTAAAACAAGCATGTATTCTCCCCCAAAAGTATTTCAAAACCAGAAAATAGAGGCCATAAACTCACCTCAAATATCAAATCCCAAGCAGGAATAGTGTGCACGCAAATCGGGGTCCGGTAGTTCTAACCGCAACCTAATTAAGTACTATGTCTTAGGTTTGGAAATAAGGTCGTGTATGCAAGTTTACACTTTAATATATCACCCGTACACGTTTGTTGGAAAGTTTAGCAATTAAAATGTAGTTACGTTAATGTGCTCGTCTAAAAATTCTAAGTATAAAATGTTACTAGTTTATCTCGTAATTTCAGTATGTTTGTCTTGTTAATAAGTATCTTAGAAAATCACCGACATGCTTTATAACATTCTACTATTGTCACTTAAGTTATTTACAAGAAAAATAAAGTTTTACATCAAAATTATATTTTCTTTTAAGTTTCCAAAAATGGACAAGTGACCTAGAAAGGCTAGCCGTAAAGCAGTGGTTATTACGTGTTATCGACCCAACTCAGTGGATTTAGAAAGTATGTAGCAATGTCTACAAAGGCTAACACTAAACCTCAGCCCATTCGGATCCCGATCACACATTTATATGGCCTTAAATTCGGGTGGTCAAGCTGTTTTCATAGTTCCTGGATAGTTTTTGGGAAAGTTTGAGAGGTCATAAGTTATTCGTTATAAATCCGTTTAATGAACGGTCGGACTTTTTGGAAACTTGACCACGTGAATCTTACTTTACTTACTGATGTTATTTTTCCATAACGGACCCTATCTATAAGAAAAACGGGCTTAAACATGGTCACATGGGAAAACAGTTTCGACACTTTGTTTTAGTTGATTTTGTCGTATTTCAAATCAACGTATCTTGGTCATTTTAGCTCCGTTTCTTAAGTTCTTTACATCCCCGGGTTCGTATTTAAGTATACTAACAGATTTTGGGTGCCTTTGATTATCTAGTTAACTTTTAATACCCTATTTGACCTTTTTAAAACCTTCCAACAGCAATATTTGTTTCAGAAAATCATTTTCGTTACTTAATTTGAAAATGACGTATCTTCTTCGTTATATGTCCGTTTTAACCCGTTCAAGCGGCCATGTTTTTGTATTTGAGGCTATTTTCTAAATCTCTATTACAATCTTACTGACTTGCCATCGATTTTTCTGTTTTAATCAAAACGGAACAGCCTCTATTTTAAAAGTGCTAAAACATGTTTCCTAGCTTTCTAATTATCCAAAACCGCTTAACAACAACTCCAATGCTAATCCTAACTCTCCCACCGATTAGTCAAGATTAAGAATTAACTAATGTGTTCATGAAAATATGTCTAGAACTTAGTAGTTAGTTAAAAAAAAAAAAAAAAAAAAAAAAAAAAAAAAAAAAAAAAAAAAAAAAAAAAAAACAGTATGTGATGAACTAAAACACTAATGTACACAACCAAAAACCCTTCAACACTTAGTAGTCTAACTATAAACCCAAGAGAGCTCAATTAAACTCCTAAACTAGAAAAACCAATCTTTCCTTGCTTTCTTGCTACTGTCGATAGAAGTGAAGTGAATGAGTGATACTTGTTTTCTTTTTGTAAAATAACTACAATAGACATGCCCTTTTTATAGTGTAAAAATATATATATATGGTCAAAGTAATCAATCACTTAGGTTAGAGAAAAAAAAAAGTGTGTTGGCTAGGAAATCTTTTGTTAGCCGAAAATTTAGGGAAAGAAAGGGAGACAATTTCTTAGTCAAGCACACATTCCTCTTGGTCTTTGTCTCATCCTTTGAATTTTGGTACAACCTGGTAAAAAAAAATTAAATGTATGCTATTGTTATTTAGGGGGCACGTTTATTATTAAAAAAAAAAAAAAAAAAAAAAAAAAAAAAAAAAAAAAAAAGCGGATGAATGTTTATAAGTTGTATAAAAATGCATTTTGTGGGTGTGTATTGGGTATTAAAAATATGTATTGATTAATAGTTTTTACGGTTAAAGTTAACTACGTATAATTAAGTGGTCTTAGTAAAAGAATTATAAAAGTGTAAGAAAATAATTTTTGGCACTTTTTTTTTTCTATTAATTTAGTAAGTGTGTGAATGTATTAAAAATAGTCGTTAGGAGTGTCGGGTACATTGTTCATTTAAATCGCGAGTAGGAGCAAGGTATAGTGATGTTGTTGACTAAATATAGTCTAAAGTCGTAGTGTACAAGAGGGCTATTCTAGTTTCACGTTTATTTAACTAAAAAGACCTAAAAAGTGTTCTTGTAAAATTTTCCAAGTAATAAGTTAGAGACTGGAAATAAATGTTGACGTGAAAAATTACGGGTTGTTACATAACCTTATTACTAGTTACACCGTAGTCTTCACAATGTGGAAAATATTATTGTTACATTGGAGTATAGTCTAGATTCGTCCAAAGTCATTCCATACTCGATTAATAGTCCTGAAACGAAATATAAAGAAATAAGGCTCTACTGCTATTGTTTTTTAGGCATAATTAGCCAATATAAAGGGGAGATTGACAATTAGAAAATCAGATTATTTGACGTTATCATATATTTATCCCAACATTCAATTTATAGCCGTTGGGGGGATTTTAGAGTGCAAACCATTAGGTTGTGCATACCATCAAACCAAGAGCGATAACCCACCACCGCACGCGGTAGTGGACAGCGAGGTCATTCAGAGGACCGTGCGCAGAAGGTCGCCACCACCGAGTGGTTTGTGACCATTAAGCCCAGTCTTAAGGCTTCTATTAATCTTAATTTGCCTTTTCCGAAAAAACCTAACTGAAATATTTATTAATGGAAGCATATTTTAGCATACATAACTTATGCTAATATGTTTTTGCTAAATAAACAAAACAAAGAAGAAGATAATTTTGACATCCTTGCAATTACTTCTTTTATGATAGAAAATTACAAAAATCCTTTGGTTTATATTCAGAAAAAAGTAACAGATTTATGAAAGTTTAGTTGAATTAAAAATAATCTTTTACTTCTGTAAGTATGTAGCGTTTAAATAACTTCGATAAAAGAAAAAACACCTGAGAGAAAGTTGAAAGACTATTAAATAAAATATAGAAAGTTCAATCCTTATTTTTATTTTTTTTTCTTAGTAAAATTCTTGTTTAACAAAAAACTCATAGTGACCGTTAAAACGCGGACAGAAAATAAACATCGAACTAGATTCATCAATTAATGAAAAACATTGGTTACATCTAATTCTGTTAACCAACTTAAACATAACCTAATTACGAATATTTATTTAATGGCTTGTTATCCTATTATTCACCCTCACAAAAAACAAATTCATAACCTTGTATCCCAAGTTTCGATCAACTTTTACAACAAATTCATCTTCTTGATTTGTGGGTATTATCGAAATCACAAATCTTTCGAAGAAACATTATTTAGTTCGATGGAAGAATCCATGTCTAACTTACTGCTGGATGACTTGAGAAATTTCTTGCAAATTACGAATGTCGATATATTCGACTTCATTAAGATGGCCATAAGGTTTGCTGCAGCTGATCGCCTTGATGATTTTCGAACTCAGAAAGACAACATTGCTGAGATGTTGTACAGATATCCGCGTGACTTGATTAACCGTAACAAACTCCAGTGCATTAATGCAAGTACTACTGAAAGGCAAGATGATCAAGAAAATAGAGAATGGAGACATGATGTGGCTGCTAATGAAGACACAGGTCTTGTTTATCAAGAAGAGCAGAAGCAAGACATGCCGACAAGCAAACCACAACGATCATTGAAAGTGAGGATTAAATTTAAAAAGGCAGCAACTGATTCAGAAAAAGATAATGTTGCTAAGGGTCCAATCACTCCTGATCTGAAAGTTGAAAATAGTACTAATCTGATTGATGAAGTTCTGAGGATCAAAGGGGTTATCGACAAGGGTATTGATATGAATTAATATTGCGCGACTCTTTAAAGAAGCTGCAAAAAATGGAGATATCTATGGAAAGTTTGGAAAAAACCGGGATAGGAAAAACTGTTTCACTTCTTAGAAAGCACGTATCAAAAGATGTTAGCGAGACTGCCATGAAACTCGTCAAAGCATGGAAGGATATGGTGGATAAATCACTAAAGAACAAATCAAGCATTGCAAGTTTCTGAAAGAGCAAAAAATCAATAGAGTTCTGTCACTTGTGATCAACGTTGTAAACCGAGGGATTTTGATGTGGAAACAGGGGATCAAAAGGGTCCAACAAGCACTATTATTGAAAAGAAATTAGAGGTGTCAAAGAGAAAGCTGCAGAGGAGTTATGAGGAAGTTGAATTCATGAAGAAGAAGAAGAAGAGAAAGACACAAGTGTTGCAGCTTCATGAACTCCCATCACAAAATCATCACATCAAGCCTGTTAACAAGCAATTCAAAAGATGCAGTAACATGCGATGTTGATAACATTTTGCTTCTTCCATTTATTACCAACTTTGTAATCACACATTCATTTTTAGATGATTTATAAATATCAATTCTTTGATTGTTCCAGTTGTTACATTAAGTGTTTTTTAGAAATTTCTTTTATGTACAAATGGTTTGTGATGAATAGTAATAGATTTCTTTCTGTCAAAAGTGTTTGTTTCCAACACTCAATGTCTTACATATAAACGTAAACGATAAAGACTTTAGACTTTGAACACACATTTATTCAACATATATAGAGTACAATTAGTTCCCTGTAACTGTGTTTGTGCAAAGCCTATTTATTTTCATCTTTTATCCGTAAAGCAACACAGACCCTGAATCAATGACGTACGAATCTTAC
This sequence comes from Artemisia argyi, assembly GCA_030686995.1. NCBI lineage: Eukaryota > Viridiplantae > Streptophyta > Magnoliopsida > Asterales > Asteraceae > Artemisia > Artemisia argyi. The sequence continues at coordinate 71,236,358 of CM060683.1, forward strand.
CAAATCCTCAACCGTGTCATATATGTTTAATCCGCAACAAACATATGTACTTGATATATTGAGCCCAAAGTTTCCAGGCTGGGGAATAGATATAATTAGCTTATAAGCCTCCTTCCTGTACACATCCATCTCAACCATGAGCATCAACGAGACATGATTAATGCTCAGTCTTGAGTCCTTATAATCTTGGGTCATTGACTTGAGATACAAATATGCTTCTGAATTCAAACCAGAGTGACTATATTAGGAAAAATATTACCAACAGGTTTCGAAACACCATCTGCACATGAATTTTTAGTCCATAAAGATCCTTTATACATATTTAGAACACAACGCAAAATGTTTGTGTCCTGTATGCTAACTCGCTTAAATGAAAATCTGATAGAAGGTGTAACGCTTTCTCTCGTAGCCCGGTATCCATGTAAACTTTCATCAATCATATTCCATAAGCCAACGTCCCGATCACATTCCGCCTTATTACTAAACATCAGTCTCCCCTCTCATACTTGGCCAAACATATTAACTATAGGTTAACAAGAGCTACAGAAACAAGCACTTTCAATCCCATGTAGACATTCTAAAGCCCAAACATAACTCGACATCACACATTTGGGGAAAAAGACAGTTCTATGTAACTACATTTTGTGCATTTAGATTCACTAGTGTAAGCATAGTTGTAAAAATCGAGTTCCAAACAACAAGTTCACCTAGTGGCATTACATCTGTGTTAGATATTAGTGATGATAGTTAGATAGTGTAGGGGTCTTTGTGAAACTTTAGCTCTTATTAGTCAAATAGGAATGTATATGTCGGTATGTCAACTCTATATATACAATTAGAGGGTGTACAACGAGATTAGAGGACAAGCCATTCGTGAGTAGAGGTGGCCAACGGATCCGGTTCCAGAACCGTGACCGGATAATTATCCGGAACTGAATCCGGTCAACACCGGTTCCGGCAAGAACCGGTCCGGTTCCAAAAATATCCGCATGATCCTATCCGATTCCACATTTCTGAGACTAGATCCGGTTCGGAACCGGATAATCCATAACCGGATCCGGAACCGGTGCCCAGGAACCGGATCCGAACCGGTTCCCAACGTTAATATGCACTTTTTTCTGGGTTTTGGACAGTAAGCAGCAGCCAAGCAATGGACAACGGTCATATGACCGTTTTTCTGATTTTCCAAACGATATTGTCCCCTATTTGTCCCATTTTAAGCTCCTAAACATTCCTATAAATACCATTTATGATTTTGGTTGAATCACAACAATCAAATTCAAGAAAAACACTCAAAATTTGCTCACAAACTTGATCAAAAATGTCTAGAAGAAACCAAGCTTCTCAATCTCAACCAACATCATCAAACAATACCGCTTCTCATGCTCAAAGTTCTACAAACCAACCTTTGGAAGTTGGGATTGAACCAACAACCCGAAACCAAGAGATTTGGAGTCATTTCGACTTGGTTAGGTTTTCGGATAATTCAAAAAAGGCTCGTTGTAAAGCTTGTAACACTTATATGTCTTCATCGGGGAATTCTACGTTGAAGAAGCACACGAATCACCATTGTAAAGCAACAAGAGGCGTTGGGTCATCGGATCAAAGTGTTATGGGACGAGATGGGAGTATTTTTGTATATGACGAAAGGGCGCTTCGTCAAGATTTAGCTCACTTTGTGATTCAAGAGGGTTTGCCGTTCAACCACTTCGACAACCCTCGGTTAACGAGGTTGATTCAAAAAAGGCTTCAACCACGCTACACTCATGTAAGTCGTCAAACTCTTAAACGTGATTGTATTAAATCTTGGGCAAAGGTTAAAAAGGAATTAATACTTGGTTTTGATGCTTTAAAAACTAATGTAAACTTAACAACCGATGTTTGGTCGGCGGGTCATGGTTTGCCGGGTTCGTACTTGTGTGTTACCGCACATTGGATTAACCCCACGACTTGGCAAATGATGAAACGTACTATTGGTTTTGAAATATTTCCAAATCCGCACACGGGTCAAAATTTAAGTATAATGTTGAGATATGTTATGAAAATGTTTAATTTAGAAGAAAAGGTATTTTCAATATCATTCGATAACGCTTCTAATAATACAAATGCGGTAGGATTACTAAAACTAAGATACCGACCGATTGTTGAGGGCATTTTTTATCATAGTCGATGTGTTGCACACATCATTAACTTGGTTGTGCAAAGCGGACTAGCGACCCAACAAATGTTTAATTTAAGAGAATCTTTTAGAAAAATGTTACAAGATATTTTTCAATTTCATTCGAATAGATATTTGGATTATATAAAATTGTGTCATGAATCGAATTCTATTTTTTTATCACCAAATTGGGACGTTCCTACAAGATGGAATTCGACCTATGACATGTTTGTTAGTGCTTTACGTCAAAAAAACACGTTACAACATTTTCATGATGAGCTTTGTGCTAGACAAAAGCGTGGGGAAAATATGGTACCATTTTCGGTTGAAAATTGGAGTCTTATTCAAAAAATAACCGATTTACTCAAAGTTTTTAAAACCGCAACAACTATGTTATCGGGTGTTTATTATCCCACGAGTCATTCGGTCCTCAACCAACTTTATGTGATGTGTAGAAAATTAGGAGCATACGAATATGATGGTCCACTTTTTGCTAATATGGTTGTACCGATGAAAGAAAAGCTTAAAAAATATTTTCAAGAAATTCCACCGGTAATTACTTGTGCCGCCGCAATAAACCCATGTTATAACGTTAACGGGGTGGAATATCTTATCTCCAAGATTGGTGAAGACTTGGATTTGAACCAAATAGACCCTTTTTATGTAATTAATGCACAAGAATCGTTTAAAAATAATTTCAAACGTTTATATGATGTTTATTTTGAGAAATATGGTGCAACAAATGTGGGAACGAGTTCGGTGCCAAGTATGTGGACTTCGTCTTCAAACGTGGATCCGGATTTGGACTTATTTTCAAGTTTAAGACAAGAAAGTGGTAAACGGGCTAGGAGTGACAATTTAACGAGCAACGAATATGGGAGATATACGGGAACCGATTGGTTAAACACTATCACACACGAAGAGTTCAAGAAATTTGATGTTTTGAATTGGTGGAAACAAAGGGAATCTCAATTTCCCGTTCTAGCCGCAATGGCCCGGGATTTACTAAGCGTACAAGCTTCAACCGTTGCTTCGGAATCCGCTTTTTCTACTAGTGGAAGGGTATTGTCGGTAAGAAGAACAAAACTCACACCTTTATCTTTGGAGATGTGTATTTGCTTGAAGGATTATTTGGATGGGAATGAACGTATACAAGACGTTTCAATACTTGAAGAACCGATGGACTACGAAAAACAATTACAAGAGGTCGAGGTGCAAGAAGGTTATGTAATCAATCTTACCGAAGAAGAAATTGCTTACGATGAAGCTACAAGCGCCGCAAGGGCCGCCGTTCAAGTTGAAATTCAAGATGAAGATGAAACCGAAGAATAATAAATAGTCGAAATGTAATAAATTTGTGTTTCAAGTACTTTAAGTGTGACGTCTATTAGTTTTTTTAATAAAAGTCGAAGTTTATTAAGTTTATTGTGTGGGAAACGCGAACGAAAAAAAAAAAAAAAAAAACCCGGAATCGAAAAAGTTAGCATGCCCACTGTTAAGAAAATGACCACCGGTTCTTTGGAACCGGTCCGACCGGTTCTTGGGACCGAACCGGATTGGATCCGATCCGGAACCGGGTATACTTGTTCCGGTTTTTGGACCCCGGATCCGAATGGAACCGGATCGGATTGGAACCGGATCCGGTCCATTGACTTTGACGGCCGAACCGGTCCGGTTTTTTTTGGAACCGGCAAATGGCCACCTCTATTCGTGAGTCCTTTTCTCCCTTTGTTGCAGCCAGTTTAAACTCTCTTTAGGGTTTAGTTTTCTTCCCCCTCATCTCTATAATAAAGAGGTGAGGGGGGAGGGGTCATTGTACGTCATTCTTTCAAGGTTTAATAAAACTTTCGGTTAAACCATCTTGTGCTTGTTCTTTCTTTTCAGTCGATATTACAAACTGTTGTAGGTTGTGTGTTCTTCTAACGATATCGAGGTAATCCGCACTAGTATCCAGGTTGTTAGTCAATCGAAGAATAACAAGTGGTATCGAAGCTCAGGTTCGCGGGTTCTCTGGTATACTAGGATCGACTCGTTTGAAGGGTTTCTTTCTTATTCAGGTTTCGTTGTAGAAGAGAACGGTTCGGTTTTCCGGGTTTCTATACGATCGGAAAAAGAAAGAAGGATTTGTGTTCGTTCGTTCTTGAAAGAGCAAGTTATTCTGTTTGGGTTTCAAGGTTAACGAACAACAAGAAGCAGCAGAGTTATCGACTTAAAGGGTTTGTTGATTTTTTGATCGACAAAAGTTCTGTTTGTTTTCTTTTGTCACATCAACGACAAAGAAGAAGACATATAGGTTATATTTACTTCAGATTGTTTAAAATATAATTTTATATTGTTGGTGGGAAGAAGACAATAAGTATATTATTATCATTGAATAATAAGGTTGTCATTATTCAATAGAGGCTTATATAATTTGAAGGATATTTTTGTACAAGGGACTTTGTTGGTTTGTGATTGTGAGGTTTTTCACAAGGTTTAGCAAATTAATAAAGGGATTAAAGAATGATGGGAGCCAAGTTTGAGATCGAGAAAATCGATAGAACTGGTGAAGTTTGATCGATTTGAGCAAGGGTATCATCAAAGGGTTTTTCTTTGATCGATTTTGTTCAAGGTTTTCCGATTATAGTTCTTCTATCATCAAAGGGTTTTGTCGACTAGTTTGTTACTTGGGTTTCAAGTTTCAGGTTTGCTAGGGTTTAATCGACAAAATATTTACTTCAAAGGGTTTTTAGGGGTAGCTATCGGGTAAGTTGATTTCTTGTTAGTGTTTTCTATAAGGGTTAAGTCGATTGAAGAGTGAAGAAAAATAAATACTTTGAAGGTATCCGTGATTTCTTGGAATTCAAGTCTTGGTGATTCTTGGAAGACAAGTAAGGTTTAGCTTTCTCTTGGGATTAAAGGAAAGTGATTACTTGAAGTACAAGGTATATCAAGTTTGTAGACTTGAGGTGGAAAGATCGAAGCTTTAGGGTTTTTCTAAAGGTTAGTCGATCAATCTTTACAAGAAAGCGGGTTTAGCACACGGCTTGTGAGACTTGTTGGTAAAGTTGGTTAAAAAGCAACTTAACAAGGTTTGTATCAAGGTTAAAGAAGAATGGCTAGTGATGCGTGGGAATCGCACCTTGCTTTACCTCTCGAGGGATCTCGAGAAGCTTACAACCCCCACCAGGCAGTGTACCTGATCATTGTAGTATAGTATAGTGACAAGTACCGGGGGATTGATCGTTCAGCTTAGGAATAGTGTCGCTAGGATTAGAAAACCTAATTAATAGTTCTAAAGGTGAGAGATGATTATTTTTGTATTTTTATATTTTTATGAAAGCAATTAAAATCTCGGTTTTTGAAGGAGTGGGCGGAATTAGTTGCTATTCAACTAACCCAAAACTAATATATAATCAAAATAAAATAATAAAAATGAAAACAAACTAATTATACTAAGGTTGTGAGCAGTAATTGGAGAAATTGTGTTTACTTAGACTTCACTACTCCCTAGAACCTCTTCCTCTCGTACTTAGTCAGGTGTTCTGGAACAAGCCTACATCTACTCGCGAAGTAATTAGCAAAGTCGGCGTACCACGGCTCCGAATCCATCATTGACATTAGTTGTTCGTCAGGAAACGAATCCCTAATCTCACTTCTATCGTGCTTATCCAAGGGGTTTTCAAGACGAGATAGATGATCTGCGGCTAGATTCTCTGCCCCCCTCTTATCGCGAATCTCAACATCGAATTCTTGTAATAACAAGATCCACCGAATTAGTCGTGGCTTGGCATCCTGCTTTGCAAACAGATATCGAAGAGCTGAGTGATCAGTGAAGACGACTGTCTTTGAAAGGACAAGATATTGTCGGAATTTGTCGAATGCAAATACTACGGCTAATAATTCTTTTTCGGTGGTGGAGTAGTTCTCTTGAGCGGGATTCATGGTTTTGCTAGCGTAGTAAATAGGTTGGAAAAGCTTGTCACGTCGTTGACCTAATACAGCCCCGACGGCGTAGTCGCTGGCGTCACACATGATTTCAAATGGTAACTCCCAGTTGGGTGTGATCATGATTGGAGCTTGAGTGAGTTCTCTTTTTAGGAGATCGAAAGCATCTTTGCATTCTTGGGAAAAATCGAATGGAGCATCCTTCACAAGCAACTGAGTCATTGGCCGGGCAATTTTGGAGAAGTCTTTTATGAATCTCCGATAAAATCCGGCGTGCCCCAAAAAGCTGCGTATTGCCTTAACAGTCATGGGGTATGGTAGCTTAGATATAGCTTCAACTTTAGCTTGGTCCACCTCTATTCCGTTCCTTGAGATCTTATGCCCTAACACAATCCCTTCCTTTACCATGAAATGACACTTTTCCCAGTTTAACACCAAGTTGGTTTCCTCACAACGTTTAAGCATCTTTTCTAAATTAGCAAGACAGCGGTCGAAGGAGTTTCCGAAGACTGAAAAGTCATCCATGAAAACTTCAATGTTGTCTTCCATGAGTTCGTGAAAGATTGCGGTCATGCAACGTTGGAAAGTGGCGGGGGCATTGCATAGCCCAAAAGGCATCCTTTTGTAGGCAAATGGTCCTCGGGTGCTATGGGGATTTGAAAATATCCAGAGAATCCATCCAAGAAGCAATAGTACTCGTGTCCAGATAATCTCTCTAACATCTGATCAATGAATGGTAAGGGAAAGTGATCTTTCCTCGTGGCATCATTGAGCTTTCGATAGTCGATGCACACCCGCCATCCAGTGACAGTTCTCTGGGGCACCATCTCACCCTTATCATTCTTTACTACAGTCATTCCACCCTTTTTAGGTACAACCTGCACAGGACTGACCCATGGGCTATCCGAGATCGGGTAAATCAGTCCTGCATCCAAAAGCTTGATAACTTCTTTCTTTACTACTTCCTTAATGTTAGGGTTCACTCACCTCTGGGGTTGCACAGTAGGTTTATAATCTTCCTCCATAAGAATCTTATGGGTGCAAAAAGTTGAGTCAATCCCCTTAATGTCGGCCACACTCCATGCGAGTACCCCCTTGTATTTTTTTAGGACCTCTAAGAGTTTAACTTTTTGTTCTTTTTCCAAGGAAGAGTTTATGATTACCGGGAGTTGGTCCTCCCCCTGAAGAAAGGCATATTCCAAATGATTAGGGAGCTCTTTAAGATCTACGTCAGGGGGCTCGATAATAGAAGGTTTGAGCTTGTTTTCGGGCTTTCGGAGCTCGAGATGCTCCGTTGTCTCTTGTCTGGGGTAGAAGGAGACTGCATTAACATCCTCCGTCTTTTCCACCTCTAGCAAAGGCAGAAAACTTTCGTCCCGTAGCCAGCCTTCATCGATTTGTTCATCGATGCAACTATCAATGACATCTGTGAGTTCATCTACTTCCCCAATAAAGTAGAGCCGGTTGGCTGCTTCGAGGGAGAGGTCCATAGAATCCTTAATGTCGAAGGTTGTGCTATCGTCTCCCACTCGTAAGGTTAATTTGCCATCGTAGACATCAATGACTGCACGAGCGGTAGCAAGAAATGGTCTACCTAAGATGATAGGGACCAAGTCATCCTCCTCCATATCCAGGATTACGAAGTCGACCGGGAATTTGAATTTCCCAACTTTGACTAGCACATTCTCGCATATCCCTACGGGGTACTTGACTGATCTATCGTCTAGTTGGATGTTCATACGGGTAGACTTCAATCCAGAGTATCCTAGTTTACGGAACATAGAGTGAGGCATGAGATTGATACTTGCTCCCAAATCGGCGAGAGCATTCTTGATTGATAGAGGTCCTATGGAGCAAGGCAAGGTGAAGCTGCCCGGATCGTCTACCTTCTTTGGTAGCCCTCGATGGGTTACCACTGAGCATTCTTCCCCCAGGGTTACAAGACCCTCGAGCTTCTTCCTGTTAGCGAGCAGCTTTTTGAAGTATGCGCTATACTTTGGCATGTGATAGCAAGCATCAAGGAGAGGTATGGTGACAACAGAGTCTTTTAGGTATGACAAGAACCTCTTGTTATCATTCTCAGTTTTCTGGTTCCTTAATCGGGATGGGTATGGAATTCTCACGGGTGGGTTAGGAAGGGCTGATGGGGAAGGGGTTGTCACGGGCGGTTGGTCTGGGGTGCCAATGCCGACATCCTGCTTCTCCTCCCCAGGTTTGTCTGAATCGAGGGTGACGGGGGACGAGTTTGGGTAAGGGGGTCCTTGGTTGTCGTTCCAGCTCGTGTGGTTATCGCGAGCATGGGGTCTTTTTTTCTTTCTAACGGCGTTTGGAGGTGATCTAAGGCTGAGTTAAGCTTGTTGAAAAATTCTCCAATACCCTCCTGCTGCTCATCGAAAAACTCATTAAGCCCTTTCATTTGCAAGTCTTTTTCTTGAGTGAAGTGACCAAGGTCATCTTCGAAATTGCTCCTGATTTTGAATTCAGGGCCTTCCTCCCCTTCTCTTCTCCTTACCAGATTTCCCCAAAGGGTGTAATCGTCATTTTGGTAAAAAGGTAAGAGGGAGGGATCAGCATAAATGTCCCCTCCTGACAAGCATGCATGTTCAGTTGTGGCTGCTCCTCCGCATTCTTCTACCTCATGCGGGCCTCCACAGTAATCGCAGATCAGGTAGGGATTCAACAGCTGTTCAGGTGACCGCGATCCAGCTATGTATTCCGCTCTTTTGTGAATTTTGCTCAACCGATCCGCGGTGATCTCAGAAATGCTGATAGTCGACTCAGGTTCATCCCAAGTGTCATCCTGATCTTGAGCATATTCTTCAATCCTATCCCATCCTTCTTCGGCACTAAGATTGGCCAATCTTCCTTTCCTAGATTGGTTAATTCCGTTCCGGTCATTAGAGGAGATATTTTCGTAAAAGATTTGGACCAAGAGCCAAAGTTCAATGCCATGATGTGGAACTTGTCTTATTAAATCTTTGAATCTAGTCCACGCTTTATGGAAGGGTTCATCCTTCCCCTTTCGGAAACGAAGGATCCTATCCCTAAATGCTGAGGTTTTTCCAGGTGGAAAGAACTTCTCATAGAACTTGGATATGAGTTGCTCCCATGTGAAAATAGATTCGGAAGGGAGTTTGTTATACCATTCTTGGGCTTTTTCGTATAAGGTGAAAGGGAAGAATCGCATTCGGGATGTGTTTCTAGTAGCCCCATCCGTATGGATGGTGTCCACTATTTTTAGGAAGTCCTTGATGTGTTGGATTGGATTTTCCTCATTAAGTCCATGGAATTTACACACACTTTTGACAAGCCAAACATCATTTGCATGCAAGACCTCGTTGGTGTGTTCGTTTGGGTAGACAATGGCATTGGAAAACCCACAAGGAGTTGGGGAAGAGTAGTCCTTGAGACGCTTAGGAAGAGGTATTATAGGGGTATTCATCTCGTTGTGGGAGCTAGGGGTTGTGATGTGATTTTCTGAATTTTCTTCAGAGAGAGGTGCATCAAAGTCGATAGCAATGCTGGATGGTTCAGGTGTTGAGTGAGTTCGTCTTAACCTACACATTTCTCTTTCGGGTTCTGCATAAGGCAAGGCAAGGTCTTTAGTGGTGCTACGACTCCTAGTGATCCTAAGGTTGGAAAATTCGTTGGTTGCCATGATGGTGGATGGTGAAGAGTTACGAACAAAGGCACGAAGAAATAAGATAGACTAAAGAAGACCTAAAAAATAAAAATAAAAATCTTACTAGAAAGGAATCTAGCAAGTAGACCTAATAAAAAGAAATCCTAACCTAGACAATAACTATTCCCCGGGCTGCGGCGCCAAAAACTTGATGCGTGGGAATCGCACCTTGCTTTACCTCTCGAGGGATCTCGAGAAGCTTACAACCCCCACCTGGCAGTGTACCTGATCGTTGTAGTATAGTATAGTGACAAGTACCGGGGGATTGATCGTTCAGCTTAGGAATAGTGTCGCTAGGATTAGAAAACCTAATTAATAGTTCTAAATGTGAGAGATGATTATTTTTGTATTTTTATATTTTTATGAAAGCAATTAAAATCTCGGTTTTTGAAGGAGTGGGCGGAATTAGTTGCTATTCAACTAACCCAAAACTAATATATAATCAAAATAAAATAATAAAAATGAAAACAAACTAATTATACGAAGGTTGTGAGCAGTAATCGGAGAAATTGTGTTTACTTAGACTTCACTACTCCCTAGATATCTTTTACACGTTAATTACTTGTTATACTTGTATGGATGACGGATTGTATTCCTTAATATCATTCGTGGGGTGGCATACATAACTCCCCAACTCTATGAGCTCTTATCTCCTCCTACACCATGACCCAGCACAACTATAGGGATTGTAAACAGTGGCTCATGCATTAAATACAACCAAAAAAGACCTAGTACGCCTCAGTTCATGTTTCTTAAGACGTTCAAGCATGTTACCATTTGGAGATCTGCCAGTTTTCTTAAGCCTAACAAATAAATCATTCATCCAAGAACAAGAATAAACAAGTAATCAACACATAATCAACATCTAGGTTTCATTAGATCTAAGCAAACACAAGAGAGATCTAGCCTAGCATAATGGAATTGAGACAAGAACAAGAGATAAACAACCAACACATAGACATATTGATTGAATTAGAAGAACACTTATCTCAATTACAATGCAAGGTATCAAGGGTTTGGAACCCTTGAAAAACCTGTAAAAGAGGCACCAAATTCGTCTTTAGGGTTTCACCAAAACTTCTCTCTTTTTAAGGAAAAAACTAGAAAACTATATATAGGAAAAGTAGGCTGACGGCGTCAAGAGTTACATGTGACGCCGTCACCTCGCCGCCATATACTTCCTCGGACGGCCTTGATCTACTTATGACGGCCTATGTGACGCCGTCACCGACCACGGTATTTTATTCTTGCCACTTTGACGCCGTCATGAAGGCGTTTGACGCCGTCACCACCTTCGGTATTTTAATCTTCATGTCTGACGCCGTCAAGATATTACTCTTGACGCCGTCACCTTGTATCTTCAGCATGGAAATTTGGTACTTTGCCGTTTTCTTCACTTTTATGCTCCAAAAACGTCCAAAATGGCTTCTTTTCCAGAATTCACTCTACAAACACCTAAAATCACAAAAGGAACGATTTAGGGCAATATTTGATGAAATAAATTCGGATTCGGGCTTAAATGACCCCCTAAAAACGGATCATTTTTTGCCTCATCAGCTAGTGTTAATACTAGGTTAAACATCGAAAAGCTCGATGGGAATATTGTACAAAGACGTGGAGCTTCAAAACAAGTTGGTTTTAAGCAACTTGGTCTTGTTGTTAAAACAAGGGTCCATGGAGTACATGTTCAAAAGCGTGTTTGGTTTGAGGTGGAACTGCAGGGAGCTCAGGAAAATCGTAAAACTGAGGTAATTCAGGAGAGTAACGATCATGCAGCAGTGGCTCAAAGAAAGTTGGAGGTTAAACAACTTGAAGGAAATACAAACAAGGACTACTTGCTAGTAATAAGCAAGGGATGCTTGAACCGGTTAAGGTCAAGTGCATATTCTTGGGATACCGTGAATGTATGGTGTGTTATCAGCTTTGGAGGTTAGATGACATTACTTCAAAGGTAGTGCTTTACAGGAATATGGGTTTCAATGAAAGCGAGGAATACAAGAAAACTTTCATTGGTTCTGGTGTAGGTACGGGTTCAGTGCAGGTGTTGCAGGGAGTTGAATTTGAGGTGGAACCGCTTGGGGATCATACATTTGAGGTGGAAACTCAAGGGAATGTCGGTCAGGTAGCTGGTTCACAGGAAGTACAAACTCAGGATTTAATAGACTATCATTCAGCACGTGATAGGGAGCAACACTCAGCACGGGAACTATACAGGTATAGAGAAAACAGTAATGAGACTGCTTTTGCAGTTGCTGCAGTGGAGAAGATATACGCACATGAGTCATTGACTTTCAATAATACAGTTGCTTGTGAGGTGATTTCCAAGTGGAAGACTGGATTGAAAGAAGAAATGGATACTCGGTCAGATGTGTATGTGCTCAGCAACGGTTGCAAGAAAAGCAGTGACGACAGCGATGGCTATTACTGGAAGTATACACCAGGTATGTTCATACATCTATTTCACTATATAGATGGTATGGTTTTTTCTTGCGGATGCAAGGCTGAGATCTAGGTTACCAAGGGATTGCTGGATAAAGCAAAAGAAAATATACTTGGTATGGAGATCATCAGGGATCAGAGTGGTAATACTCTGAGGGGGTCACGGTCTAGGGTTCACAAGGAAAAGTTGGTACAGACTTTGTTGGAGGGACACTCCATACTGTCATTGGAGGGTAGTCTATCAGGGGACCGTGATGTGGAAAAGAATGGTAAGTTGTCATATACATATGTGGTTGGAAGCCGAGAGTATCATATGGTCTGCACGAGACCTGACATAGCATCTATAGATGTGGGTATGTTGGATTGGTCCGATCGTGGATTACAGACAGACGTACAGGTTTTTGTGGATTTTGACTACGCTATGGGTAGATCGATCACTGTCATGGGTAGATTAATCACAAGGTACGGGTTTATGATACAAGGATGTGCAGGAAGCTCGGAAGCTATGATGCTGCACATAGAGGCTTTGTCAACAACTGAAGCGGCGTATATGACACTTATGGAGGCTGCAAAGAAGGCTATTTGGCTAAAGGGACTCTCTATAGAGTCAGGAGCTAAGCTAATATTAGTAGCGGTTATTGCTACTAGTGCATGGACGAAGGCACACGCCTATCCGAGGTTCCAGCACTGGTTGAAGCTGCTGCGTATCGGAGAAGACTAACTATCACCACTAAGGTGGAAATTGTTAGATATTAGTGATGATAGTTAGATAGTGTAGGGGTCTTTGTAAAACTTTAGCTCTTATTAGTCAAATAGGAATGTATATGTCAGTATGTCAACTCTATATATACAATTAGAGGGTGTACAACGAGATTAGAGGACAAGCCATTCGTGAGTCCTTTTTCTCCCTTTTTTGCAGTCGGTTTAAACTCTCTTTAGGGTTTAGTTTTCTTCCCCCTCATCTCTATAATAAAGAGGTGAGGGGGAGGGGTCATTGTACGTCATTCTTTCAAGGTTTAATAAAACTTTCGGTTAAACCATCTTGTGCTTGTTCTTTCTTTTCAGTCGATATTGCAAATTGTTGTAGGTTGTGTGTTCTTCTAACGATATCGAGGTAATCCGCACTAGTATCCAGGTTGTTAGTCAATCGAAGACTAACAATCTGCAAACCTTACTGACATAAATCAACAGATGAATGAGACTGCTGGAAATGGATATTGTGTTTATTACAGGTGGCAAAATGAGCAAGTCGGCAAGTTGGGTAACATGTCACAAGAGGCTATCTTTTAGAACGGGTCGGGCTAACAAAATTATGTCCTTACAACAAAAATCCAACTTTTCATCAAGTATGTCTTATGTAATTGCATACATTACTGATGATTTCCCAGTTCCCACCTGTTTGACCCGCTCAAACGTTTAGCCTATTGCAGATAAAAATGTAACCCAAATTGAACCATTTAAAATATAAGCGTCAAAACAATGCTAAATTTCTGTTTATTGACTTTAATATGCAGACTGCATAATGATCATTCATCTAGTAACAAACCTCTGCATCCACTTGTGGTTGACCATCAAAACGCAGAAGAACAGACAATATGTATGAATCGTCATCCTGTAGTAGAAGAAAATTGGAGTGCTTAAGAACATGAACATTTTGTTGCAAAATAGTGAGAAGAAACCTTCACATATTATATAAAAACGAATTTGATTGAAAGGCAAAAGCATAAAATTACATATATGATATATAGCTTGACAATATTTTTCCAAGCACATTAAAAAATGGCAAAACTCTCCAAATTAAACAAAAAATGTCAAATATATGAACTTATGAAGTCAATAGTAGCACAGTCCAATGAGTGTTCTCAATGATCCTCCCAAAATGTAAAAGAACTCAAATTTCTGTATCAATGGGACTTCAATTATCGTTCATCTTACCAAGCGCAATAGAATGTAAAACTTGATTACTAATTGAGGACACAGCTCCTCAATAGAATGTGGAGCCTACACTAATTTACAGTTTGAAAGTCCCCTGGGAGTAAGTCCACAATGGCCATCTTACCAAGCGCAATGGTTACAAATCTTCTCACATCAGGGTATTTTATTGCTCCCTTCTAGGCTTCTATATAATTCACTTTAATGTCTAAGATCAATGATCAACAAGACCCTTTTGGTCCAAGAGAAGTAGAGTGTGGCACCAAGAGAAGCTAATATGTCAACTGATCAATTTTGGATCACCCATACAACAATGTATAGAGTATAGACCACTTTATCCGGAATACCCATTTGTTTTGTTCGATTAATCCAAATATAACGGTCTTCACTTGCTATATGGGTGCAATGAAATTGGTAGGTCAAAATCGTCTATTATTGCAAATTACATTTACCTAATTAAAGTTTTTTCACGTACCAACTTCCCCATGGTTTGACACTTTGACCCTAGTGTTCATACCCGTGTCTATTGCATTTTGTGGGTCTTTCGGTAGAAAAGAAGTAGAGTGTCGAACCAAGAGAAGCCGGTATATCAAGAGACTTCAGCTAGAAAGATATAACTTCGGCTCAATAAACAATTATGACACGTCAATTTCGGGCCACCCATGTAACAACGCATAGACCATTTCACCCGGAATACCCTTCTTTCTTTCGATTATCTGGAATTCTGGATATAACAGTCTATGTTTGGCTAACAATGGGTGAAATCATAATGATCGGTCAAAATGGTATCAAGTTTTGAAATGGTTTTTGTTGGATGTAGAAAGAGCTGTGTCGTGTTGACATGAAGATTATTAGTTTAGGCTAAGCTAGAATTAGTTGACATCACGATTTACGAGAATATAAACTGCAAACATAAGTATCTAAGAAAAATGATCAAGCTTGTAGCGTAGTAACGTAGTTGAGGAAAATCAAGCTTGAATACTTCAACAAATAAAGGGTTTATGTGAAATCAAAACCAAATCTGATTTACCGAACGCAAAAGCTTGCTCCCTACCAATGAAAAATGTATCAAGAGCAGCCTAAAAGCCCTGACGGGTTAGCTTCGCTTTGTTGGAATTTAGAGAAATAATATTGGTTGAATTACTCCGTTAACCCATAGACAAACCATGCTTCAAACACCTAGATGCAGATGCTTAGTGACATCTGTCCTTATATAGCGATGTGAACCCATGTTCATTACCCTAAATCTACTACAAGAAACTTCAGATGATCATTAAACTTAAGTTGAAAAGTAATACTCTCAAATATTTAAAACTCCAACCAACAGAAATTTCATAAACAATCTAATTGTTGCTAGCAATTAATTAAAACCTTTTATTCTTATTTGAAAGCAACTCATACCTAAGCTAATGTGTAGTGTGCATAGACCATTCCATATAACAATCAAATAAAACACAAGTCAATCAGTTAGAAACAAAACTAAAAAACTTCAATTCATTCCATCACAAATAAAACATCTAAACAAACAGCATCTTTACATACAGATAACCAAACACCAAAACACAAATCCAAACACCCTAACTTCCTTCTTTAAAACCCCAACCAAACACCTCCCTAACCACCAAAGCCATATAAAGTCCTTCCTTGCCTCTTGAGCGCGCACACAACATCCATAGCAGTAACAGTCTTCCTTCTGGCGTGCTCAGTGTAAGTAACAGCATCTCTAATCACATTCTCCAAAAATATCTTCAACACGCCACATGTCTCCTCGTAAATCAAACCACTGATACGCTTCACTCCACCTCTGCGTGCTAAACGACGAATAGCGGGTTTAGTGATTCCTTGGATGTTGTCACGGAGTACTTTACGGTGTCGTTTTGCTCCTCCTTTGCCCAACCCTTTTCCTCCCTTTCCACGGCCTGACATTTTTTTTTACCTTTCTGTTTTAATTTGAAATGATATTTTAAATTTTTTGAATTTGGGGCAAAGGGTTGGTTGGTCTTTTATATGGTGGTTGAAAGTTTTTTGATCGTTGGATTAGAGAGGGTAATGTTTGTGGAGAACCGTTAGATGGTGATCTGTGTGCTTGTTAGGAACTCTTGTGATTGGTGGATTAACTGTTGTCACGGATTGTCATCCTACACGATTTATACTAAATTAGTAATACATTTGGACTATTTTATAATTAAAAATGCTTAAAATTTAAACTTTTTTCTTTCTTATTATAGAAATATTTCAAAATTAATTTGTTAGGAAGCGGTTGGTTGTTCAAACTAAAATTATTTGGCTTAACAATTTCTAATATCTCAACTTATAAAGCATGAAAACAACTAAACGTGTAACCAAATAACGCAAAATATAATTACACAGTACCCGCCACCGCATTGCGCGAGTACCGTTCTAGTATTTTAAAATGCATTCTAGTACCCTCAAATACAATCAACTTGTCAAATATGATTTTTTACTACTCATTACTGATTACTGAATTTACTAGATTTAAAATTTATCATTTTACTACTGTAAAGGATATATTTAGTCATACCTATAAGACTGAATGGAGTGATCAGTGAGGAGTCACTCATGAGACTCATACTCATATGTCACCCCACTCCCATGGTCTCAGCTCACGCGTGAGAGGACAAGAAAAAAGAGGGTAAAGGTGAGCCACTCACCTCTTGATTCACGTCTAAATGTGAGTCCCCTTTCAAAAATCTATTCGTTGATTATTGTTTTAAAAAAATTAATAAATAAAAATAAAAAAAAATTACACTACCTCATTTTTCAATTATAAAGACCCCAAAATTTCTACATTTTTAAACACATCTTTTGATATTTTACTCAAACAATATATATTTCATTCCTCATTATCCAAATGGATTTCAAAAAGTTTTTTTTTTTCACCAACTCAGAAGAAGGACAAGAAGTTGTTTGTCAGGACTTGAATATTATTAGAAGAGCGGTGATGACGAGTAAATCAATTGACGAGGAACATCGTAACGCGAGATCGTTATGATGCTCATGATCGTTATGACAAGAAGTTGTGTTGTCAGGACTTGAATATTAAGTTGAAAAGTAATACTCTCAAATATTTAAAACTCCAACCAACAGAAATTTCATAAACAATCTAATTGTTGCTTGAAATTAATTAAAACCTTTTATTCTTATTTGAAAGCAACCCATACCTAAGCTAACGTGTAGTGTGCATAGACCATTCCATATAACAATCAATAAAACACAAGTCAATCAGTTGGAAACAAAACTAAAAAACTTCAATTCATTCCATCACAAATCAAACATCTAAACAAACAACATCTTTACATTTAGATAACCAAACACCAAAACACAAATCCAAACACCCTAACTTCCTTCTTTAAATCCCCAACCAAACACCTCCCTAACCACCAAAGCCATACAAGGTCCTTCCTTGCCTCTTGAGCGCATACACAACATCCATAGCAGTAACAGTCTTCCTTCTGGCGTGCTCATAATAAGTAACAGCATCTCTAATCACGTTCTCCAAAAATATCTTCAACACGCCACGTGTCTCCTCGTAAATCAAACACTGATACGCTTCACTCCACCTCTGCGGGCTAAACGACGAATAGCGGGTTTAGTGATTCCTTGGATGTTGTCACGGAGTACTTTACGGTGTCGTTTTGCTCCTCCTTTGCCCAACCCTTTTCCTCCCTTTCCACGGCCTGGCATTTTTTTTATCTTTCTATTTTAATTTGAAATGATATTTTGATTTTTTTAATTTGAGGCAAAGGGTTGGTGGGTCTTTTATACGGTGGTTGAAAGTTTTTTGATCGTTGGATTATAGAGGGTAATGTTTGTAGAGAACCGCTAGATGGTGATCTGTGTGCTTGCTAGGAACTCTTGCGATTGGTGGATTAACTCTTGTCACGGATTATCATCCTACGCATGATCTATACTAAATTATAATCTAATGCATTTGGGACTATTTTATAATTAAAATGGCTTAAAATTCAGACTTTTTTCTTGCTTATTATGGAAAGATTTTAAAATTAATTTGTTAGGAAGCGGTTGGTTGTTCAAACTAAAATTAGTTGGCTTAATAATTTCTAATACCTCTACTTATAAAGCATGAAAACAACTAAACGTGTAACTAAATAACACAAAATATAATCACACGGTACCCGCAGCCGCATTGCACGGGTACCGTTCTAGTATTTTAAAATACATTCTAGTACCCTCAAATACAATCAAATTGTCAAACATGATTTTTTACTACTCATTACTGATTACTTAATTTACTAGATTTAAAATTTATCATTTTACTACTATAAAAGATATATTGAGTCAAACCTATAAGACTGAGCGGAGTGATCAGTGAGGAGTCACACATGAGATTCATAATGATACGTCACCCCACTCCCATGGTTTTAGCTCACGCGTGAGAGGACAAGAAAAAGGAGGGTAAAGGTGAGCCACTCACCTCTTGATTCACGTCTAAATGTGAGTCCCCTTTCAAAAATCTATTTGTTGATCATTGTTTTAAAAAAAAAAATAATAAATAAAAATATAAAAATTACACTACCTCATTTTTCAATTATAAATACCCAAAATTTCTACATTTTTTTAAACACATCTTTTGATATTTTACTCAAACAATATATATTTCATTCCTCATTATCCAAATAGATTCCAAAAAGTTTTTTTTTTTTTTTTTTTTTTTTTTTTTTTTTTTTTTTTTTTTTTTTTTTTCACCAACTCAGAAGAAGGACAAGAAGTTGTTTGTCGGGACTTGAATATTATTAGAAGAGCGGTGATGACGAGCAAATCAATTGACGATGAACATCGTAACGCGAGATCGTTATGATAGTCGTGAACGTTTGGTCACTGCCTATTTTAGTGTGAACCTGATGTGCTATGCATATAAATTCCGGAAGAGGTTTCAAATGAGTCGTCGCGTTTTCACATGGATAGTTTGGGTGGTAAAGCATCTCATCCTACACATGATATTTGAAAATGCATTCTACAATCAACTTGTCAAACATGATTTTTACTACATATATGATTACTGGATTTACTAGATTAAAAGCTTGTCATTTTACTAATGTGAAAGATATATTTAGTCAAACCTATAACAACAACAACAACAATAGTCAATATTGTCAGAGCATGTTATAAGAATTAGGTCAAATCTGCAAAACAAAAGTTATTTTTAGTCGAATTTGTGATAAGTGTAGTCAAAACTAGGGTTGTAAATGAACTGAACGTTCAGTAAACATTTCATGAACCGTTCGGTAAAAAGTTCGTTATGTTCGTTTATTTACTAAATGAACGAACATAAACAATATTTTACGTTCGTTTAGTTAAATGAATAAACATGAACAAAAGTCGCATTTTATGTTCGTGAATGTCCAATTATGTGTTCATTAACGTTCATTCATGTTCATTTATTTATTTATATTCGTATATCATATTTTGTAATTGTATAATTTTAAAATTAGTTTGTTTAAACAAAAAAATACTTATAAAACAATATATTGTGCATAATTTAATAAAGTTTATGATTGTTTGTTGGTATGTATTAATTCACATACCTTTTATATACCTAAAACATACCCAGAAAGACCAAAAACCAATTAAAATTGTCAAATATATGTTTGTTTTTTGTGTTAGTGCAGGTATGGATATGAAGAAAAGGACAAAAAATTAATGCAAAACCGACAAAACCGAGCACGAGATATGGAAAGAGGATGAAAAGCCGAGGCCGGGGAAGAATTTTACAAGAATGAATCACAATTATGCTCAATTTGTCAAAATCAGCCCTTGTATCAAATTACATTGCAAAAATGGTCCTTGATAAACATTTGCATTTCTAGTCCATTTATTACATGAATGGTCCTTATCCTTAACCTTGTTATCTATCTAACCGGATTATTAAAGCCAAATCACAAATCCAATCCAAGACACAACACAAGCCCAAGTCCATCATCCCTTTAAATAAAACCCAAGCCCAACACCCTTATTATACCCGGATCCTCCCTTTTTAATAAAACCCGAAGTCAACTAATTAAATCCCCAGTCAAACAAACTACAATACACGCCCTTTTATTATTACTATTCATCACCATTTTCCCTGCTCCCAAAATTTACCCGTATACCTAAAATTCTTCTAGAAACCTGACAAGGCAAAGGGTATGACACCATATTTAGTCCACCTTGGCAATCCCAAGGCCAATGATTGGTCGATCACATGTGGCACATGATCCGAGGGTGAAGAATGATTATGATGATGACATGATTGGATCAAAGGACAAGATTGAAGCTCTAGATGATTCCTAAAACCCTAATGATACCCCTCCTCAGCTATAAATAGGGCTCCTTATTCACAATTAGGGCTGTGTAGTTTTTAGCTTATTTTTATGTTTTTTCAGCTTATTTTAATTCAAAATTTAGTCTTATTTTCAGCATTGTAATATCCCTTTTTAATAAAAATTTAAGTTGCTTTTATTTACTTGTCTGACTTTATATTTTAAGCACTTGTTTTGCACTTATGGTTAAATAAGCTTGTTTAAGCTCTTATTCTGTCTCAAACGCTCATATGCTCTCTCAAAGCTTATTGTGAGGTTTATATTGTTTATTTCTGATTTAGATTCATAAAGTCTAAAAAATAGTTAATAAAAATGTCAAATAAGCTAAAGTGGAAGATAAGCCAAACAAGGAAGGGCTTATAAGGTCTTACCAGCTTGTTTTCAACAAGCTGGAGCTTATTGATTAGCTCCTCGAGCATTATTAAGCTTCTGTTTTGCTAAAGCTACTTTTAAGTTTAGTTTTTCCATCTATTAGCTTGTTTACTGCTTATTCTAGTGCTTATTTGTTTAGTTTTTGTCTAAATCAGCTTATTTAATTCTATTACTTCTGTTTGGTGTTTATTTGTCAGCTTATATTCATTAGATTCTGTTTTAGCTTAAAAATCTAAAAAATACAAAAAAATACAAAAAAAAAAAAAAAAAAAAAAAAAAAAAAAAAAAAAAAAAGCTTATTAGTTTGCTTATTCTATAGTGCTTCATATTAGTTGGATACTGCTTTTTACATCCTAAAATACTTAGTTGGTAATCTGTTTGTCCAAATTCAAGCTTATTTTGTTCTTTAAAATTTCAAAAGCAGTCCATAAAGGGGTGTTTGGGTCAAGGTTGTTTAGGTGGTTTAGGTTAATGTTTCAATTTGATCCTGCTTAAATTTAATATTAGTTATAGTTTTTGGATTAATCTAAAGTGTTTTTATATAGTTTAATATCTTACAAATCAGTTTTCTAAATCTCATAGTTTTACTCAGTTTTACTTATACTGTTTAGAAATAATTAGCATATGATCTTTTTAAGTTGTTGATTTTGTGTCTTTAGTAGTCTAATTAAGTTGTTTGATGTCATTGTGCAGTCTCAAATAGGATCTGTGTCATTTTTGTCTATTTTGTAGTCGGTGTCAAAGTTTGAAAAGCCAAAACAAGTCTCTGAGTCAGTCATTTATCAGCTTATTAATAAGCTGATAAATAGTCCAAACTCTTTCAAATTCATTTTATAAGCTCTTAGTTGGTTCAACTATGATGTTTTTCAGTCCTTAGCTTGTTTAAAAATCATTTGAGTGCTTAATTTTGTGTCCAAAGTAGTACGCTCAGGTCTGCTCTTAAGTATTTCAACTTTCAAAAATCATAAGTGCTCAATAAGCCCTCATTGTTAGCAACATAATAACTTCAATTGGTCTGATTTTTGGTCAATATGTTCATTAGTTGCTATCAGTGTTGCAAAAATCGGCCGAATCGGCCGATTAATCGCTAATCGGCCATGGACCTTGGAGAGATTTAAAAGGTAATCGGCCGAATAATCGGTTAAAAATCGCTAATCGGCCTTGGACCGCCTCAGTACCGATTCACGATTTTTGCAACATTGGTTGCTATTACATGCTGATTTATTGTTTTTAGGGGATAGCTTATCTGTTTGATAGCTTTTGGACAACTTATAAGTAGCCTCTCCAGGCTATTTGGTTTTTAGTATTGCTTAACAGCTTAAGTTAGATCTACAGCGTATTTGCTTAATTAGGTTAGCTTACTAGGGTAGCTTAGCTTATTTAGTTTGCATTTAAGTCCTAGTAGCTTATTCAGTTATTTTCTAATAGCTTATAGCTTTAAAATAGCTTTTTCAAATTTCAAATTTTGCTTCTCAAGCTTTTAAGTAAACTGATTTAAATTTGTGCTTATTTCCCACCTTAATTTTAGTTTTCAAAAAAAATTTCTTCACATAAATTGCTTATTCTCATATTATTTTCAAGTTTCAAAAAGAAATTATCAAAAATAAAAATAATTTGCTATTGCTTATTCTCATCTTATTTTCAAGTTTCAAAAAGAAAATATCAAAAATAAAAATAATTTGCAAAAAGTAGGCTACAGGGTTCGAACTTGTGACCCACCACTTACCAAAGCCTTACAACACACACACACACACAATACCAGGTGCCCTTGGGTCTTTTTCATTAAGGGTTTGCAAAATTAAATACTTTAACATAGTTTTCCTATTTTAGCTTGTAATATCTGATTAGCTTATTACAGCTTATTCCTTTAAGTTGTGGGGTCCTGCTTATTTTTCCTAGGTTCATCTTATCATTAAGCACTATTCTGTAAATTTTCAGATTTTTCTATCATCATTTAGTATTTTTATCATTTAATTAGTTTTAGTTAGTTTTTAATTCATAAAAAATTAAATAAAGTCAAAAAATTAAATTTGTTTTTTCTAAAATTGTTTTTAGTCATTTGGACTTTTAAAAAATAAATTTGCATATACGGGCTTCAAATTTCAAAATTAGGTTTTCTCGGGCCTTTAGAATCTGTAAGTACGTGTTTTTAGGTTAGATTTCCTTTTTGTTTATTTTTGTTTAAAATATAAAGGACGGGATCATTATGATCATAAGTCTCGTCCACCACTCCAAAATTATCTTCATTCGTATCTGATTCTAAATCTACATCGAGTGGTTTCGCGGGTGGACGAGAAGAAGGTAAATTGGAAAGAACATTTCTTTGAACGTTATTCTCGTTATTCTCAATACCTGGTGGTATCGAGTCATCCACAGCAAGAAATCGGTGGACATCCTCTAAAAGAGGGTCACGTGACGGATTATCAGAAATAAGCACAGAATCGATCTCAAAATTAAAACGCTCATAATCCGGAAGAGAGATATCAGCATGAATAGTGGGATTGCCACCACTCGTCTCTTCAAATCGAAAAATTTCTAGCTCGGGTAAGAAATCACTATCCATAACGGGGATAGGAGAAAAAATCGGAGGATCTTTCAATGCTTCGATCTTAGAAATGAGAAGATTGATATTAAATAATTTTTCACGAAGAGCTTCATCTTGGATTTCAGTGTCAACTTCTTCATCATTCTCTTCTTCTAAGCTGACGAGGTCAGAAGGTAATTCATCCACATATTCGATGTCTCCACAAGATATAGCATCGTTATCGTCAGAATCGGAAAACATCTCAACACGATCAATCGAATTATCAATCGGAGATAACTCACATTCTTCAGCCGTATCAAAAACATATTTCTCAAAATCGGGTGAAGAATCCTTGAGCTCGGGCTCCAAAGGATCTGACGTCTTATCTTCAACAAATTCACAATCACCGTTAGAAATTTCCCCGGACTCACTTGGGATTGGGACGAGGTCCTCGGGTTCTACGGGAGAAACATCGGAAGTTTTGTGAGGATTAAGAACGATCGTAATTTTCTCATCATCGTCGTCGGAATCATAGTAAACAAAATTTTTGTAAGGATTAGACACTCTCTCTTCAGCAAGTAATTCTGCAATAGACTTTTCACGAGGCTCGGGAATATGAGTATAACGATTAGCCACCATTTATTTTAACTTCTCGATAAGGGATTTAATTTCAAAAATATCATTAGTAATATCGGAAGTTTGTGGGGGTTGGTTAAAACCATGAGAATCGTAACACGAATTCAGCTCATAATAAAAATTTTCAAACGATCCCCCACAATTTTCAAAATTTGATGAACTTTGAAACGAATTATCATTGTAATATGGTACTTGCTCATAAGAGTTTTGAAAAGGAAGATTGAAATCATTTTGAGGATAATTATCAAAATTCGTATCACAAGTATAAGACGTTTCAGCACTCGGGGCGTAGCACATACAATTCGTGTATCCACATTGATTACAAAAACATTGCCCACACGGTAATCCTTCGTCGGATGGATTTCCACAATTAAAACAAGTGAACGGAGACGGCGGTGGTGTTGGATAGTAATCGGGAACGTTTTGAAAGATTGCGTTTTGAACATACTCGGGAGAATTACAAAACAAACAAACTCCATCATGAATATCATTACAACATTGTTCGCACGTACACCAAACACATGAACCTTCAAATAACGGTTCTCCACATTTAAAACACATCGGATCCATAAGAATTATTGGTTTAGAGGGTTAAAGAAGAAGAATCAAATGATAAGAGGATAAGAAGATTTTTTTTTTTTTTTTTTTTAATTATCATAAAATCAAATAAAAGGAAAATCAAAATGGAAAAGAAAAATATTTTTGTATTTTTATTTTTGGAAAACAAAATTCAAAAACTTAAAACTTTTATTTTCTTTTGTTTTTCAAACGTTACGTTAATTGTAAACGTTTCCTTCAAATCTACTCGCGATGGAACGGGAGAGAAGAATGGATCTCTCTTCAGCTTGCAATTTAATGTCAAAGCTATTCGTATTTTCCGCTTATTCGGTCGTAGAATTAAAAGTAATCCGATTAGCAACTAATTTCACGCGTTCTTATGTCGTTAAGCTTATTTGGTTTACAACGCCCACCCTTCAACGGGAGAGTTGAGGCTGTAACTTTATTATTTTTTTGGCATTTTTGAAAACACTTTAGGAAAAGTGTTTTTGATTTTTGATTTTTGATTTTTTTTTATTTTATTTATTATTATTTTTTTTTTGTTTTTATAGAAAATATATACAAGGAAGGTTTTCAAAACACAATTTCGAAAAACGAAAACGAAAAACTCACTTCAACCTTCCCCGGCAGCGGCGCCAAAATTGATTCGTGTGAAAATCAAGTTATATATAGTATAGTAGTATTACTCAAGAGATCCGCAAAGAAATACGGATAACCCGAGGTCGTAGTCCGTGTGAAGGGTGAATGGAATTCTCAATTCCCGATTCGTGAAACGTGTCGTGAAAGTGGTAAAAAGTGATTTTTATGAGATTATACTAAGGAATAAGTAAATGAAGCACAAATAATCACTAAAGCACGTAATTCAAGTAAACAAACCAAAAACGTAGCGTAGAATCAAAAACGTAAGCTAAAACGGAAAGTAAACGTTAACGTACGAAATAAAACGCGAGTTTTTAGTTACACTACTCCTACGGACTTGAAAATAATTTTGAAAAGTTAAAAATGATAAAAGAAAATTTTAAGAAAAAGAAAAATATTTTTTTGATTTTTTATGAATTAAAAACTAATTAACTAATTAAAAATTAATAGAAAATGCAAATAAGGTGAGAAAAATGAAAAATAAATTTTGAAAATTATAAAATAACTAAAAAGTAATTTTAAAACTGAAAACTAATTTTTTTTTTTTGCTTTTTGTGTAATTTTTGGGAATTAAAAATTATTAAATCTAATTAAAAATTCAAATTAAATTTAAAATAAATGGGAAAAATGCAAATTAAATTTCTAAAATAAATGAAAATAAATTTTAAAAATATTTTTTGGATTTTTCTAGGATTTTTCTGATTTTTTGGAATTTTTTAATAATTAAAATATATTAAAAAGTGAATTAAAATGAAAATAAAATAAGGAAAATAGCAAATCAACTTGGAAAAATATGAAAAATTCAGGGAAAATCTAAAATATTATTGTAAAGCTAATAAAAATTTGAAAAGTTGAAAATAAGCTGTGGAAGTGCAATAAGCTGTAAAACTGCTTAATTAAAGTGCTTATTATTAAGCTATACTTGACCAGAGTTGACCAAATTTTGACCCAATGTATTTTAGACTATATTAAGCTTAATGGAACAAATCTCAGACTAATTTATACACAGAAACATAGACAGAGATCAAATCAGGTGGAAATAAGCACAATGTGAATAAGCTATAAACCAAGCAAATAAAGCAAATGCTCCAAAATAGTGAGATAAGCTTCTATATGCACCAATAAACAAACAAGAACCACAAAACACAGATTATGATCAACAAAACAAAATTGCAGCCCTTAAATGAACACAGAAACTAAGCTAAAGCCACACAACTAGACAAGCAAAATAAGCAGAACAAATAAGCTTGGGATTGTGAACTTATGGGGGCAAACAGTCCTCTGATCTACTGAGAATCAAAAAGAACCAAAAGCTTAATCTTAATAGCTTAATTACTCAACTGAATTTACCTAGAAAGCTTTGCTAAAAACTGAAGTGCAGGGGAACCTTTGAACCCAACAGTCAACTTATGTCCATTTTTCCAATAAGCAGTAGAGATATAGACAGAAATTTCCTGATTAAAAATGATTCACAAGCTGCAAATCTCTACAAATTAACTTTCAAAACTTAATTTCACTCAATATTAAATCCTAAAAGTGCTTTCAAATATCTGACCCAACTCTCAATACAAACTATTTAGACTTTCTATTTGGAACTTGATTTTGACTAAAATGAAATTCTAATGTGCAATTCTGATTCTAAATGTTGTACTAAGCTAAATTATGACTTAATATATTTAAATGCAACTATATCCTAACAGTATGCAAGAAATAGGACATCTAAAGCTAAGTTATGAGCCTAGAATTTGAGTTAACAACTGATTTTGACTTTTGCTATGAGACCTATGGTTTTAATGCTACTACTAACTCTATTATACCTAATATAACCTAATATTACAGAGGTTACAACTAGAAAACACCAAGTCCATAGCAAACTTACCTAATCCAAACACCCCTGAATGCACTAACTGATATTTATATTATGATGAATGAAAACTGTAACAGCCAACTTACCTATGCAGAAGGATCAAATATGCTAAATTAAGTGTGTCAAAACTTAAATGATGCAGCAACTAGTATTATAGTAAACTAAATGAGATTAAGCTAAGTGACAAATTAAATGCACAAATTAGAATCTATGAATGAAATGCAAAGAAATCTATCAATAAAGCAATAAATCAACTCAAGTTAACTGAACAAACAATTAAAACTCAACTTAATTCTGAATCAACAGTAAATAAACAATACAGGTAATGAGATAAGAAGCTAAAATTATAAGTGAGACTTACAAATCAAAATACCCCCTCAGCTCAAACAGAGGGGGTTCACTATGCTCGCCTGTCTCTAGACAGGCCAATGGCTTCCCTTACTCCACTTGAACTGTCAAATCTCCCTTCTGAATAAGCACTGCTTATTTGAATAAGCAGTTTTGACTTTGGTTGATTGAAAACTATTAGAACAAGTCTGACAGAATAAACTCACTACTTACTATCAATTTAGCTTGAAATAATATTGAGATAACAAAATGATTTTAAACAGATGTAAAATTCAGAATGCTTGAAATATAAATGACAAAATTAAATTGAAAACTTGAATTTTATTAGAAACTAAATGGAGTACAGACTTTGAAAAGCTGAAAATACGATTACAATAAACTAAAACTAAAATTATACTTAAACTACTAAATTACTTAATTATTCCTACTCCTACTCCTAAGACCTAACACTAAAATCTAACTGCTTCAACGTGAGTGAGGAGGGAGGTATATATAGGTGTGAGTTGAGCTTTTTAGAAGTCTCTGGATGTGCT
This sequence comes from Artemisia argyi, assembly GCA_030686995.1. Lineage (NCBI taxonomy): Eukaryota > Viridiplantae > Streptophyta > Magnoliopsida > Asterales > Asteraceae > Artemisia > Artemisia argyi. Next base: position 71,264,314 of record CM060683.1, read on the forward strand.
TCTTTCAATCCATCTCGTCCCTTGATTTCAAACGCGTGAATATAGTCCCTTAGATTGATTGTGATGACATGACCTATCCTCCGTGTGTTTCCTGATTGGACCACGTGTCCTGACCTCTTCTGACATACCCTGATATCTTCTAGAAACACCCAATTATTGGGTAATACTTGCGTTCGAGGTTAATTGGGGGTAATTTTTAAGAGTGGTGATTTAGGGTTCTCCAAATAGTGATTTGCTGGGTAAAAGTAATAAATTAGGGGGCGGGAATGAGAAATGGGGGTGTTTTTATTTGAAAGGTTGACTGGGTGGGTATAGGGTTGACTGGGTATGAGTTGGATCGGGTATAAGGGAAATTAGGAGTGGGCTGAAAAAGTATTAAGGGAATGTTGGGCTTGGTATTATCTTGGGCCTTTGGAGATTTTGGATTGAATAGCTTTGTGGATCCGGTTATACATTGAGTAGTAATTTCAATCAAGGACTAATGTTGTAATATTGCAAACCATAGGGACCAAATCTGTAATTTTCCAAACTTGTATTCCAAGGGCTAATGTTGACTTTCTCTGATTCTTGGAGGACCACTTGTTGACTTTACTTGAAATATTTCTCAAAGGACCATTTTTGTAAATTCCTGAAAGATGAGGGACTGAAGTTGCCATTCTCTCTAAACTTTTTCCAAGGACTAAATATGCTACATTCTGAATCTCTGAGGACTTCTATTGATAATTTGAGCTTTCCTTTATCATTTTACTTTCCCGGCTCTGGCTTTTGACCTTTTTCCATTCTCGTGCTCGTTTTTGTCGGTTTTGGCTTTGTTTTTGTTCATTTTTCACATATCCGTACCTGCACATACACAAATACAAAAACATACATTCTCTTGGCATATTTGGTTGGTATATGGTGTATTTGGTCTGATTTAAGCCTAAAAAGGATGTGTGAAAAAACACACATCAATGCTTAACCTATTTGATTTATGTGCATTTAAGGTACTTTTTTGGATAAATTCATATTTTTCTCTTTTGTTTTACTATTTTTAATCATGTAATTAGTTTAAAATAGTTTTTAAATCACAATAAATAAAAAAAATACAAATCTTTTTTCTAAAATCATTTTTAAGTATTTAGGAGTTTTAAAAAATAAATTTGTGGTTTTAGAGTTATTTTTCCAAGTTTTAGGTTTTTAAGGTGCGTTAAGATCTCATAATTTCACGTTTTTAGGTTTAATTGAATTTTAGGTTATTTGTGCTTTGCTATTTGTTTTATTTGCTTAATTAATTGTTTTTATCTGTTTCATAATTTTAGTCATAAAATTCAAATATCTTTCATTATTCAAATCACCCGATCATGAATCGAATCACGATTTTTCATTCACACTTCGTTGGGACATAAAACGACCCGAGAATATCATATATTTCTGAAAAATATTGTGTTTTGAATTTCTTTAACTTTTTGGTTGATTCTCTTTTGTTTAAAAAGTGAATTGGCTAAGAGGTCAGGTTTTTTCTTAACATGATATTATATATATTTTGATTGATTTCATTTTTCTATATTCATTTATGTTCGATCATTTATGTCCATTTAATGTTCGTTTAGTGTTTTAATGAACGAACATAAACAACATGAACAACTCATTTTTTTAATAAACAAACATGAACACGAAAATTTTGTCCGTTTAAGCGTTCGTGTCTGTTTATTTGTCCGGTTAAAATTAGATGAACGAACATGAGCAAGACTCCATTCGTATTCGTTCGGTTCGTTTACAACAATTTGTTATAATATGGTTTTTTATAAATCTTCACAGGGGATACTTTTTATTGTATACCGAAACTAATTTACAAATATGATTTTTGAAATTGATTAAACTTGAATACAAAGGGTTGTTTAACATGAGTTAGTTAACTGAATTCCGGTAACAATAGACATCCAAAAAATCAAGCTAAAATACATTTTCATTAGTACAATTGAATAACGATACTCATACATGGATTCAGGATACACTCGATATTGGATTTTTATCAATACAATTGTATAAAAATGATCATATCACGATATCAGTTACAGTGGACGACCAAAACTTACTGAAATCAGTGGACGACAAAACTTATATAGGTTGAGATTATTTCTGTTGTAAGAAACTAGAGTTGCGATTTTGATGTCAACAAAACGTGTGACAAAAGAGGTTATATAGAACAAGTTAAATGTATAAGCACTTGCACCATCATGAGCAAGAAAAAGGAATGCAAGTATGCAACAATATAATACAGAAAACCTAAAAGTCTACTAGTAGATTAATTTGTGCATGTCATGGCGGTTGACATGGCAACACATCATTGACCAACATATATATATATATATATATATATAGTGTAACTTTATTTTCAGAACCCTGTTAAGTGCGGGAACTGCGAGAACTCCAAATTTGCATTAGAAAACATGCATGTTCATATAAAACATGTATGTTTTCTTACATACACCTTAATACGCATACCTGCGTAACATACATGTTCATATAAAACCCTGTTAAGTGAACATATCAATGCAAAATGGTTTTATATGAACATGTATGTTACGCAGGTATGTGTATTAAGGTGTATGTAAGAAAACATACATGTTTTATATGAACATGCATGTTTTATAATGCAAAATTGGAGTTCTCGCAGTTCTCGCACTTAACAGGGTTCTGAAAATAAAGCTCCCCTATATATATATATATATATATATATATATATATATATATATATATATATATATATATATATATATATATAGGGTGAGGATCAGGTACGTTTTTGTCTTTTAGTGCGGATGGTACGGACGAATCTCAGCCCTCCATCTAGTCAACCATCTGAAAAAGGCGGAGTGGCAATATCGTAACCCGTCTTTTTTTAAGATCGTTACTATCGTATTAGCTTTTTTTTTCTGAAAAAAATTCAAAAAAATCTGAAAAAATTAAAAAAATAAAGAGGACAACAAATAATTAAGAATCGCTGAAAAAAATTTCAAAAAAAAAAATCGTTTTCATCTTTAAAGGTATTGTGATATCAGACTCTGATTTTGATTTTTTTACAAAAGTCAAGATCAGATCTTGACTTTTGTAAAAAAGTCAAAATCAGATTCTGAAAACTTTTTTTTTAATAAAAAATTTAATATCACAATAACTTTTTTAATATCGTAAAAACTTTTTCTTAATAAAAATTGTTAATATCGCCGTAACTATCATGCTTTCTTAATATCAAAGTTAATATCGCCGTAACTTTTTTACTATCGTAATAAAAAAAAAAGTCAAGATCAGGATCAGATTCTGATATCACATAAACTTTTTTACTATCGTAATAAAAAAAAGTCAAAATCAGATTCTGATATCACATAAACTTTTTTACTATAGTAATAAAAAAATTCAAGATCAGGCTCATAATATTGTTAATATCACGGTAGAACTCATAATATGGTTAATATCACGATAGCACTCATAATCAAAAAAACAAAAAGTTCTCAGAAAAATCTGAAAAAATAAAAAAAATGAAAGAAAATAACAATATTAAGGATCGCTCAAAAGGAAAAAAATTAAAAAAAATCATTTTCATTGAGAATATTAAGAAGATAACAATAGCGCTAGATCTTGACTTTTTTTAAAAAGTCAAGATCAGATCTGGATTGGACGGACCAGATCAATCCGCACGTCCGCACTTAAAAAATGTATCCGCACGTGATCCTCAATATATATATATATATATATATATATATATATATATATATATATATATATATATATATATATATATATATATATATATATATATATATATTCCTCAATTTTTGGAACTTTTATTTTAGAGGTATCCATAATGACATTGATGATGGACGTTTTAAGTTGTTGTTACCAAATCACATTGTCAGTTAGTCTACGGACTCTTTATTTAAAAGGGAAAAATTGATTAGGTTGAAGCTTTCCCCAACTGCCTAGACTTCCCACAAGGCTATCGTTATCACCTCAAAACCAAATTAATTGCAATTTGCAACGTTTTGGTGTAACAAGTATATTATAAGGTTTATTAAAGTCAAAATCAACTGATCACTATTTAGTGTGCTCATTTAGATATTGAATTAACCTAACAGAATGAAATTGAATACTCATTACCAAAAGTTCATTGTTATTGAATATTTTAGATTTTTAGGCTCCATTAATGGTCCACGACAAGAAAATAAACTTTAATAAAGTCTCACCAATTTCTTAAACCTAGGTATACTTGTAGAGCACCCTTGGTGTCGTTTTTCCTTAGTCTTTGTACGTTGGTGGCATTATTTGTCACCATTCATAAAATGTACATTAGAACCGACTAACTATTGCAGGATATATCAGATCCATAAAACTTAAAATGCATCATACAATTGGAAGTTTGGAACTAAAATTAATAGTTTCATGAAACGACTGAAAACATATATCAAACACGTTATATAATCTTAATAACAATTACAAAACCATTGATGTCTATTTACACAAGTTACTACCCTAGTAATTATAATTCTTACTGTTATACTAACTCCATCACATCAGAAATATCTTGAATCATGCATGAACACATTAACATGAAATATACAAATTTTGACCCCCTTAATTAACTCCCTACAAAAAACAAAGGGAAAAACGAGAGAATGCATTAATGCAATATATACATAACAAGATTAAACCCTAAATGTATCTTGAAATTTCGGAAAAGAAAAACCCAAGCTAGTATTCCAAGTAAAATAGCTTGTCATTGAGCATTTCCTCTTTCCATAAGTTAACGTTCTTGGCAATAAATTCTTCTATTCTTAAGTTAAGATCATCCTCACTATCAACATCATCTTGATCACCATCATCATCGTTATCCTCATCATAACCATCATACCCATGAAACTGTTCATACTCATCATCACTTCCAATGGCACCCTCAATCAGTTTTACATGAACAAAAGACGGGATGAGATCTTTGCAATCTTCATGGCCCTCACTGGCACCGTCTATCAATTCTAGATGAACTACACGAGGAATGAACTCGTGCTCATCTTCAACTACAGTAATATTAGTGAGACTGTAAGTATCATCTAATATTCCTTTATCAGCTTTGTACGATGATGGGTACGAATATATATCAGAGGGACAAGAAATGGAATGATATTGGCAATTAGCTTCGTTATCACTTGATCTCTTTGAAGACGACCCTTTCAAGTAAATGGCGACAACGAGAAAGCTAAGTGCCCAGAACATCAGCAAAATCTTGCTACCATTTACCTCGCATGTCGATATGGGAAATAGATTACCAAATTTCTTGTAATAACGTGAGAAACAAATAAAACCGGCGCTTTTGGCCAAGAAAGATAAAAGTGGAGGAATTTTACCAATCTTCATGCAGTTTAATCTCAGTTCCTTTCTATTTTTTGCTTTTGGTGGGAGTTGATTATAACTTGTTTATGAAAATTTATATACATGTCCCAACTTGACTAGCTAACGGCTAATCAAATTGTGTCAGTCTATAATAAAGAATTGTGTATTTGGTTTGTCATGTCAGCAAACGTTGAAGATAAAGCATAAGTCTACTCTAGTGAAATTTCTTCGTAAAGGTTGAGCATATGTAAAGGACTTTACAAAGAATAAACTACTCTTTTACGTACATGTCATGGTCGTTAATTAAACAATCATAAAGATATTTCAAAAACCAGAAAAGTTCAATATAGATCGCAAATTCTCTGAAAATCAAATGAACAAATTTTCACCACTCATATTTCATCAAACTAAAAATACTTACTTTCAATCTCTTTTTCAAAAAATTAAATATCTCACTAACCGTTAATCGTTACGCGAAACTAAGGACAAAACTTAAAAGAGACTGAGGGTGTTGTGGCCCCTAAATTTTTCTGACCCTATATATTATTTTTACCCTTTTATATATGGTTTTGGTCATTTTTAATACAAAAATTTCAGCGTAGTGTATATCGGCCCCCTAAAATAAATGCTTTTCAAGTTGGCTCCCCCACCAACAACGTTTAAGTTTTGACTCTGCGCGAAACGGATCATATCATCGCAACGAGAATTAAATCATCTTTATATAAAGGGTCACTTTTATATACTTTCGACGAACTTTATTTTCGAGTTTTTTTTAGTATCGAAATTGACACGCTCGTGTTATCATGTAAAAGCGAAGGTGATTCGAAAGCAATCTACAATTGTGTTATCATTTAAAAGAGAAACTGAACACCAAGAATTTAATGAGGATTTAAGGGTGTGTTTAGTTGGTGAAAAATATCTTATGTTTTTAGGAATTTTTCATATGAAATGGAAAAATTGAACATCCATTTAGTCACAACTTTTTTCAAAATGTTCATTCTCACTTTCCAAATTTTAATTAGAAAAAATTAAAAACCCAATGTACCATTCTCCACTTTTTTTAAAAAGGGGATTTCTCAATCTACCATTCTAATATCTCATTCTAACCCTAATTATCATTGGTGCCCTCTCCACCTTTCATTCTCGTCGTCGTCACTCACCATCGCAATTCGAGGAAATATTTTCATCTTTTTAAAAAGGAAAAATATAACTCAATCTAAACGGTTTTTCAAAATTCTCAACTCTTCTATAGAGAAAAAAAATTCTCAAGGAATCTGGACACGGAAAAACAAGAAATTTTTCTAAACGTCACCTAGGTGCGTTTAGTAATGGAAAACTTTCCTTAGTTTTCATTTTTCAGTTTTCTTGAGAATGAGAGAGCTATTCTTTCTTTAGATAACACTTGAAAATGTGTCTAGATGAGAGAGCTATTCTTGGGGAAGTTATGGAGAACTCATAAAAATGAGTTTCTAAATATTACTGTAGTTATAAATTTAGAAAACAAGTTTTCTATATTTCCAAGAAGACTTTTGAAAAAAAAAAAAAAAAAAAAAAATGCTTTTTCTATTTTCTTAGCTTTTTAAGGAAAATATTTCTAGAATACAACCCATTTTTTCATTACTAAACGCAACCTTTATCAAGTTTACATTTGAAAGCCAACAATATTTACATATGTATACAAAAAAACTTCCCCTTAGGGCATACACTATGATAAACCTATAAAAAGATTTATACATTTAAAACATAATTAATTTATAAACCTTTTCAAATTATAAACCTATTTCTACTATGGATAAACCTATTCATATCATAAAACACACTTAACATTTACCAAATACTTAAATTTTGGACTTCTTCAAAATCCTTTACCTATTTATGCCACATAAGCTTGAAATATACATCCACAATGGTTTATAAATATTTAGACCTCTTCATTTTTTATACACTTTTTCACAAACTACCATAATAGATGCTCTTAGAAAAGCTCATTTTTCTTTTGGAAAGAGCTTTTCACTTTCTCCTATATATTTCCTTCAATTTTTCTATACCCTCTTGCATTTTTCAGTTTTTCTAAAATATATCATCTAAACATGTTTTCTAAATTTATAACACTTTTTAATGATAAAACTTTTCCTTTTTATAACAGAATCAAATTAAAATATTAAAAAAAAAAAAAATTCTATAACTAAACGCACCTTAATGATCTATATCTTATGTCATAATTTTAGCTCTTGTACTTAATTAATGTCGACTACACGACACTTGCCAATTTTATAGAAGTTGCGTGGTGAGCATTGATATATTGGTCGTCATAGTTTATATAAGCTAATGAACCGATTGAGAAGTAGAAATAATATTATATGTCATTTTCATAATTACTGGAACTGCATAATGTCGATAAAGATTTGGTGATGCGTAGACAACTTGGACAAAGGAGACGCTTATTTCATTATTTGTTTATTTTGGTGACATCTTTTTTAGAAAGTCAGCAATATATTAGCACAACAAAAAGAAAATGCAAACAAAAGTGCCCAGCTTTCATAAACAAGACGATTGACGAAAGCAGGACCCAAGAAACAGAGAACAATCAACCCACAACGGCTAAAACAGAAAAATCAAAACTTGAAACAAAAGATACAACTTAAACAAAGGGAGATAAAAGATCCCGGCCACAATTGTACCAAAAATACTCATCACCTTGGTGGCATTGATTTTCATCACTATTTTTTTTTTTTTTTTTTTTTTTTTAATACTTTCTTCACTGCATTTATCTTAGCCAAATCACCAATTATAGTGGACGTTGCATGTGCATTGATGTAGTTTATCTGCGATAAAGATTAATTAGGAAACACATACATAGAAAACTTTGTGAGTTCTGGTATTTCTAAAAGAGTAAAGTACACCTTTAGCTCCTGTGATTTAGCCAGATTTCATGTTTAATTAGTCCCCGTTACAGAGAAATTAATGCAGTCTTTTCAATGTGTGATTTAGCCAGATTTCATGATTAATTAGTCCCCATCTCTATCTTTGTCCCATGGTCTGCAAGCGGCCTGTGGATCATTGTTTCTTTGTGACAACGCATTACAAGCAGCATAACCAGCCAATGAAATGGGAACTAAAGGAGCATCAACACCACCAGCAATCATCAAATCAGCCTTACCATCATGGATACAATTTGCAGCAGCACAGAAGCAATAATTGGATGTCGCACATGCTGCTGAAATGGAATAGTTTGGTCCCAAAAAGCCAAGATCAATAGCTAGTAAGGCAGATCCCATGTTTGTTGTTGTCAACAAAGGCTTAAAAAATGGTGTAATTTTGCTTGAACCATTCTTGATTAAAGTCTCCATTCCATCAGAAAATACTGTAAAACCTCCCATTGCGGATCCAACAAGTACACCAGCACGCTCCTTATCAATATACACAGTAGACACATGCAACAACTTATCATCACTAAAATGTGAGAGGTCTCAAGTTCAAATCATGCTTGGTTTAAAAACTCTGAAGTGGCCGCCAACCTTTCGAAAGGAAAGGGCTTTACCCTGTTTGAGTCTGTGTGGCGGTGGCTCAAACCCCGTGGATTAGTTGGCCAAAAGGTCAGAAACTATGTTTAGCAAAATAATGAAGAAAACCTTAATGTTGTTACTCATCGAAAGGAATATTTAGACGCATGAAAAGCTGAAATAAATTACAAACCTTTGAACGTTCATCACAACCAAGGGCAGCATCTTCAAGAGCTTTTTTTCCTGCAATAATGCAGTATTGCTGATAGACATCTAGTCTCCACTCACTTTCGGAATTAATGTATCCATTTGACTTGAACCCTCGAATCTGGCCACCAAATTGCGTTGAATGGTTTGATACATCAAATCGATCTATTGACGTGATTCCACTCCTCCCAGCTAATAGGCATTCGTAAAAAGTATCAACATCATTTCCAAACACAGAAACGAGGCCCGTGCCTGTAATGACCACTTGCTTTTTTGCATCTTTCTCTCGTTTTGGGGCAGCAGCAGAGGGGTGACAAGCAAATATTCGACAGCGTCTCGTGATTGTGTGTGATGATGATTTGACAACTAGGGATAATGAGTTGTTGTAGGGTGAGTTGAGTGGAAACACCAAGGGAGATCGTAATTGGATATGAATTTGACTTCCCATCAGGATACTGATTTACGGGATTATCTCACTCAAACAATCATGCATTTTTTTTAACGGCGATTTAATTAAAAACTAGCAAGATGCTAGAGAAGCAAATTACAAAAGAGAGGATAGAGTGTTACATGGATTACTACACCACTCTATCCAATTAAGAGAAGCTTTCCTGTTCCTACTCGAAAACCAAGTGAATGACGAAAGCTTAATGTCATTTAAGAGCAACTCCTTTCTTGGACGCTTGGGCGAGAAGATTGCATTGTTCCTGAAGTTCCAGAGGTGCCACAAAGTGGTGTTTACAGCAACATCAAAATCCTTTTTGAGTTTGGGCAGAATGAGGACTCGATCAGCTAATAGGGCCGCATCATCTACGGATGAAACAAGGACACCCGAAACCTTCCACCAAGCCATGACTTCTTTCCATACGTCTTTAGCAATTGAACACAAGGCAAATAAGTGGTCCTCAGTTTCAATATCGTCATCACAAAGGGGGCATCGAATAGAGTCAAGATCGATCCCTCTCTTATCGAGATTAACTCGTGTAGGGACCCTTTTGTTCATGATGCGCCACACGAGAATATTCACCTTTATGGGAAGGAATTTATTCCATCTGATGGGTTGGGAGGTTGAGGGATTTGACATGTGGTTGATATGGTTCCGCATGCTTTTCACAGTGAAGTATCTTGAAGAGTCCTCAATGAATTCCCAGGTATTAGGGGTGTGAGGAAGGTGTAACTCAGAAAGAAGGTTTGTTAGTTCAATCAATTCATTTTGATCGGCTTGTGATCGAGGGTGTCTTAACCAAGACCAATTAAAAGTAAGGCCAAACGGAAGTGTAGTCGGCTGTTGGTTTGGGCCAAGGGCTGAAGATGGGTTAGGTACAGTAGGCGAGTGAAAGACAGAACCAGCGAGATGTGAGTTATGAGAGGAAGTAGGACATCTATCACAAACCAGACAACTCTTGTTTGTTTCAAGACAGTATAATCGCGGGAATGAGTCTTGAAGAGTTGCTCCACTAATCCAATTATCATGCCAAAAAGAAGTGTTTCTTCCGTTTCCAACATTTTTCTTGAAAAGCCTTGGTAATTGATGAGGCGAAAAATGAATCACTTTTAGGGGGTCATTTAAGCCCGGAATTGAATTTATTTGATCAAATATTGCCCTAAATCGTTCCTTTTGTGATTTTAGGTACTTTGGGAGAGAAATCTAGAAAAGGAAGCAATTCGGACGCTTTTAGAGCATAAAAGTGAAGAAAACGCCAAAGTCTTAATTTTCTTTGCTGGGAACAGTACCCGACAGCGTCAAGAGCATTTTGGTGACGGCGTCAAGAGTAAAATTGGTGACGGCCCAGAGAGAACGTGAAGGCGTCACCCAAGGCCGTCACGTGTTAACTTGTCAAAACTTGCGCGCGGAGTAGCTGATATTGTTTTGGTCATAACTTTTGCATACGAACTCGGATTGAGGTGATTCAAAAGCCCACGCAAAGAGGACGAAGAGGTCTACAATTTGGTGAAAAAATGGTGGTAACAGCATCAAGAGTAACGGGCTGACGCCGTCAAGATGGGCCGGGTAGAAATAAGCCTATAAATATAATATCATAACTTCACTTTTTGTAAGCCCTAAACCCTAAGGTCGATTCCTGGGGTTAGGTGGGTGGTTTTCCAGCAACTTAGAGGTTTTCAATCACTCCATAAACATCATATATTGGTTTGATGATTCTATCTCAATTATGTCTTTCATTATTATTGTTGATTGCTCTTCTTTGATGATAATTTGCTAATTCACCTTGTGTCTACATATGATTATGTGAAACTTGTATATAATTGATTAGATCTCATTGATTTCTTGTTGATGTTGTGTCTATCTCCATCAATGAGGGGCTTGTTGATGTGTGTGTCTATCTCCATCAATTAAGGCGTGACAACTTCAATAGATCTAGTTGGTTTAGTTTATAATTCTTGTTTCCTATTGATTCTTATTTTGATTGAATGAATTAGATGTTAGGCTTAAGAAAACTGGCAGACTTCCATAGGGTAACATGCTTGAACGTCTTAAGAAACATGAACCGATGTGTACTAGGTTTTTATGGTTGTATTTAATGCATGAGCGAATTCTAGTGATCCCATGTTAGGAGCTTCTTTGCCGGCTCGACATAGGAGTGAAGTAGGAGCTTATAGGATTGGGGAAGTAAGTACGCCACCCCATGAATGGTATTAAGGAATACAACCCATCAATTAAAACAAGGTTACAATTCAATAGGTAGGATTGGATAGCTAGCAAGGAGTAACATATCATAGGTAGACATGCTTCACTTATCTTGTAGAACCCTAGTTTACTTTTCTTGTTAATTAGTTTAAGTTGTAGCTTTTGGGTTAGTTGATTAACAACTAATTCCGCCCCTTCTTCCAAAACCCGAGATTTTTAATTGTTTTCTATAAAATATAAAATACAAAAAGAATCATCCTTCACCTTTAGACCTAGTTAGATTAATTTCAATCCTAACGACACTATTCCTGAGTTGAACGATCAATCTCCCGATACTTGTCACTATACTATACTACAACGATCAGGTACACTGCCTGGTGGGGGTTGTAAGCTTCTCGAGATCCCTCGAGAGGTAAAGCCTGGTGCGATTCCCACGTATCAAGTTTTTGGCGCCGCAGCCCGAGGAATAGTTATTGTTTAGGTTGAATTTGATTTTTATTAGGTCTACTCATTAGATTCCTATCAAGTGAGATTTTTTATTTTTATTTTGTAGCTTTCTCGTAGTCTATCTTTTCTTTGTGATTTTGTTTGTAATTTGCTTCAAATGGACTTTACACTTAGACTTCTAAGATTGCAAGATAGGGTTGAGCGGCTAACACACGAAAGAGTTCAAAATACCTCATTTAGAGACACCTATGAATCATATGAGCCTTCACCTAGGATAGATTCTTATGAACAACCTCCATGTTTAAGATCTAGTTTTAGTGAGGCCAATAGGAAATGCGACCTAGTTTGCCAAGGAATTATGGAGAGAGCCATTACAACAAATCATAAGTTGGATGAAGCACTAGGTTTGCTATTATCACTACCTAAGAAAAAAATTGAGGAGGATTTAGCCGAGCATGATCACATTGATCAAAAAGACCTAGGTTTTATGATCGATGATGATTAATCTCAAGAAACAGATGATGAATCTCTTGGGCAATTTGTATATAGCAGTCAGAATATTGAAGATGATCCTTATGATTCGGACATAGAAGTTGAGATGCCTAGAGAAGCACGTGAGATACTTGGGAGAATGCTAGGGCTAGATTATAATAAAACACATGTTGAGGATATAGGTGATATTAACACATGGAATGATGAGGTAAATAACATAAACCCGAAAAATACTCAACCATCATTTGAGGCACACACACCGCCCGTGACTTACCCGGAGGAAGTAGAAGAAACTTTAGGAATTCCAATGGAGGTAGAACCCTTGGACCAGGCACCACTAGAGGATATAGGTTTGAATACTTGTAGTGATAACCTTACTCCTAGTTCTAGGGAATTTCCTAGTGTTGATGAACCGGAACCTCAATCTTTACACACCTTTCCATCCTTAGATATATTTCTAGGAGACAAAAGAGGAACTGACCCACCCATCAACCAATATTATCCGGATAGTTTTAGAATGAAGGAAGCCATTCACTCACCCCCTTCACCTCACGTGGCATATTCACACCCTAAGGGTGTGTATCACTACTTTCACCCACACTTAATCCTAAGTGTAGGGAGAACCTTCCCTATTTCCGTTAAATAAGGGTAGAGTCAGGCTCGTGAATCGAACAAAAACAAGCGCTTCTTGGGTGGCAACCCATGTTTTGTGTGTTTTTATTTGTTTGTTTGTTTGTTTGTTTGATTATATTTATTTCCGTATGCATATTTTATTTTTATTGTTTGTGGCTCATGTTTCAAAGTAAATTGTGAAAATGCTTTATTTTGTTTTTAACTTCGTCTTAATTGCATATAAAGGTATTTTGCAAAAGATAAGTGTAAGGGGAGACCCAAATTTGTTTATAAGAACGAAATTGAGCATGATCCACAACAATATTAAATGAACATGTATATTAGTAATTGTTAGAGTCAAATGCTTGTATCGAGTCATAATGATGTTTTACAGGATTTTCCAAGAAGTAGGACATAAGTTTTTTCAGAAATTTTTCGGAAACTTAACGTAAAGATTTCTGCAGGTCACTTCTGACGGCGTCATGAGTTTACTCTTGACAGCGTCATGTGTAAAATTCTAGAAATTTTGCTAGTTTTGTTTATACCGGAGTCTTAAAGTTTTTGTTAATTCTTTAGTTTTGTACACTCCAGGAAATCTGCAAACATTCATTCCACAAGCATTATATCTTTAATTGTTTTGTTTCTATTCCTAAGTCTGGAATTACATCTAGTTGTGAGTTTTCTTTGTTCGGATTGATGCTTTGGGTTTTTGTGTTTGTTTTCTCATGATTTACAGGTTATGTATGAGAAGAAGATGATTATTATTTTGGAAGGGAAGCTTTGATTGTTCATTTTCTTGGAGGAAGATTTAACCTGGCCACCTAATTATCCATACCGAGCGAATCAGGGGAGTATTTGATTTCATTCTTTTTACTTTTTCACTTTTACATTCTTTACTTGAACATTGGGGACAATGTTCATCTTAAGTGTAAGGGGAGGGTAAAATGATGATACCTTACATATACACTTTCGCTTGAGTTTGTTTTGTTTAATAGAAGATGTGTAATAAAACTATGAGAAATACTTGTTAGTGCAATTTTAGCGCCAAATTTAAATTTTTTTACAACATTTAGGAGTGAAACTTTAGCCATAGCAAGCGTCTCATGGATAGGAGATTGTATGACTAGCACATAACCGTATCGTTCAGAAAAATTTTCCACCCAAATATGTGAGGTTCGCCTTTAGATTTGATAGGAAAAGCATTTACTATTAGTGCTTATGAGTGTACCGGTAGCATTTAGATTCTAGAACTTGCGTTAGTGATGCATCCCGAGACCGCTAGTGACACTACATTCGTGTAGTAGGATTTACTACATGATAAGAGGCATTAAGATCACCCTTGTGTTAAACCCGTATTATAATTACTTGACCATTTAAGTCATATTACTTGGCTAGTTAAGTCAACTAATTTCTCCCACACCCTTAGCGTTGTACTCATTTTTAGTACACGAAACCCCTAGTACACCCCTCCGAGCCTATCTTTTCGTTTCTAACTTTAAGCATATTACTTAAAGGAAGAATTTGTTACACCCCACTTAAATGTACAACCAAATCGCCTTAGCCTTCCGTGTATGCACTCATTTTTAGTGCATTATTGTTATTTGTTAAACCCTAAGTTAACTATCTAATTGATTACATGGTTGCTAAGTCGAGTCATATCCTTGTACATATTGTTTTGGGACGATTGGGACTCATGGGTAAAGTACTTATTTTATAGAGTAATGGGGATGAACATCATATATTACCCCCATAGGTGCGTTAATCTTAAAAGTACTCCAAGTGTTTTGATTTTCTTAATTCGAGTCATTAGATTAGTTTATTGTAAAGTATGTAAAAATTCAAGTGTAAGGGAAATGTTCATTTCCTATGATGTATTATTTTGGATGGTAGGGTAAGAGTGTATGCGCAAAAAAAAAAAAAAAAAAAAAAAAAAAAAAAAAAATCAAGAAAAAGAAAAAAAAATAGAAAAAGAAAAAGAGAAAAAACATACGGACTACCATCCATTTTCATTCTATGTTCATTTCATGTTTTTGTTATTTTTCATTTATTAGCTTAAGTCGAGTCTAGTCTTGGCTAAGCAACACCATATTGTACATGTAATTAACCAAGATTGTTAACTCGCCACTAGTAAAACTTCCTTTATCCAACAAAACCGTGTATTTCATATCCCTACACCTAACGTTACAACCCTTTAAAAGACCTCTTTGATAGTTTATCCTAGGTGCTTACGCCATGTGGTGGAGGTTTGATCCTTTCCCAAGCCTATGGTAATCTATTTTGCTATGACAGGTAGTGAGAGATATCTTCCGTTTCCATATTGTAATTTATACTTTATTACACCCGAGAGATGTGAGTATCTAAACACTATTTGTGAGGTGCTAGTATATGACCTCCGTGCTTGTCTTTGGTCTTTAGTGGAACGATTATTTGTTGTGATTACTTTTATATTAGTGTTAAATGAACCCTAACTTGTATTTTGAGAAGAATAAAAGCGCATTTGCTTGAGGACAAGCAAATCTCAAGTGTAAGGGTATATGATGAGGCAAAAAATGAACCACTTTTAGGGGGTCATTTAAGCCCGGAATTGAATTTATTTGATCAAATATTGCCCTAAATCGTTCCTTTTGTGATTTTAGGTACTTTGGGAGAGAAATCTGGAAAAGGAAGCAATTCGGACGTTTTTGGAGCATAAAAGTGAAGAAAATGCCAAAGTCTTAATTTTCCTTGCTGGGAACAGTACCCGATGGCGTCAAGAGCATTTTGGTGGCGGCGTCAAGAGTAAAAGTGGTGACAGCCCAGAGAGAACGTGAAGGCATCACCCAAGGCCGTCACGTGTTAACTTGTCAAAACTTGCGCGCGGAGTAGCTGATATTGTTTTGGTCATAACTTTTGCATACGAACTCGGATTGAGCTGATTCAAAAGCCCACGCGAAGAGGACGAAGAGATCTACAATTTGGTGAAAAAATAGTGGTGACGACATCAAGAGTAACGGGCTGACGCCGTCAAGATGGGCCGGGCAGAAATAAGCCTATAAATATAACATCATAACTTCACTTTTTGTAAGCCCTAAATCCTAAGATCGATTCCTGGGGTTAGGTGGGTGTTTTTCCAACAACTTAGAGGGTTTCAATCACTCCATAAACATCATGTATTGGTTTGATGATTCTATCTCAATTATGTCTTTCATTATTATTGTTGATTGCTCTTCTTTGATGATGATTTGCTAATTCACCTTGTGTCTACTTATGATTATGTGAAACTTGTATATAATTGATTAGATCTCATTGATTTCTTGTTGATGTTGTGTCTATCTCCATCAATGAGGGGCTTGTTGATGTGTGTGTCTATCTCCATCAATTAAGGCGTGACAACTTCAATAGATATAGTTGGTTTAGTTTATAATTCTTGTTTCCTATTGATTCTTGTTTTGATTGAATGAATTCGATGTTAGGCTTAAGAAAACTGGCAGACTTCCATAGGGTAACATGCTTGAACGTCTTAAGAAACATGAACCGATGTGTACTAGGTTTTTATGGTGGTATTTAATGCATGTGCGAATTCTAGTGATCCTATGTTAGGAGCTTCTTA
Organism: Artemisia argyi; assembly: GCA_030686995.1. Classification (NCBI taxonomy): domain Eukaryota; kingdom Viridiplantae; phylum Streptophyta; class Magnoliopsida; order Asterales; family Asteraceae; genus Artemisia; species Artemisia argyi. The sequence goes on from CM060683.1 coordinate 71,281,172, forward strand.
GCCGGCTCGACATAGGAGTGAAGTAGGAGCTTATAGGATTGGGGAAGTAAATACGCCACCCCATGAATGGTATTAAGGAATACAACCCATCAATTAAAACAAGGTTACAATTCAATAGGTAGGATTGGATAGCTAGCAAGGAGTAACATATCATAGGTAGACATGCTTCACTTATCTTGTAGAACCCTAGTTTACTTTTCTTGTTAATTAGTTTAAGTTGTAGCTTTTAGGTTAGTTGATTAACAACTAATTCCGCCCCTTCTTCCAAAACCCGATATTTTTAATTGTTTTCTGTAAAATATAAAATACAAAAAGAATCATCATTCACCTTTAAACCTAGTTAGATTAATTTCAATCCTAACGACACTATTCCTGAGTTGAACGATCAATCCCCCGGTACTTGTCACTACACTATACTACAACGATCAGGTACACTGCTTGGTGGGGGTTGTAAGCTTCTTGAGATCCCTCGAGAGGTAAAGCCTGGTGCGATTCCCACGTATCAGTAATTTGATTCCAATGTTGCTCAGATCATTTTTTAGGTTGAAAATACGCGACCAAGGACCTGAGGACAAGGAATGTGAAGAGGAGTGATACATACCTGTTGATGGACCATGAATAGAACAATTCACCTTGCGCCATAGAGCATTTTCTTCGGTGCGGAATCTCCACCACCATTTCGATAACATGGATTGGTTGCTTGCCAATAGACTACCTATTCCAAGACCTCCTTTATGACGAGGGGAGATAACCTTGTCCCAAGCTATCCAAGAGATTTTATTTTCAACCGAATTTCCTCCCCAAAAGAACTCTTGATTATCTTTTTAGGGGCTTTGAAATTTGAAAAGTAGTATACTCCCAAACTACCAAGAACGGACTTAACAAGGGTTAAGCGACCTCCAAATGAAAGTGTTTTAGCTTTCCAATTGGACAATCTCTTTTGAAATCTATTGATGATAGGAGTCCAATTTACACATCTAGACATAGTTGCCCCAATAGGAAGACCCAAGTAAGTACAAGGGAATTGAGAAGCAAGGCATCCAATTGAGGTGGCAACGGAGTTAAGTTCAAGGTTAGAGACACCAATTCCATATAACTTGCTCTTGTTAAAGTTTACTTTGAGACCAGAGGCAAGGTGAAAGCAAGTAAGGATCCTAGATAGATTCTTAGCATTGGTAAGGGACCATTCTCCAAAAATGAGAGCATCATCCGCAAATTGAAGATGGGAGATGTGGAGCTTGTCTTTTCCTACTTTTATGCCACGGAAGAAGTTGTGATCAGTAGCTTCTAAAATGGCCACATTAAGTGCTTCCGCCGCTAATATAAATAGGAACAGAGACAGGGTATCTCCTTGGCGTAGTCCTCGTTCAAGTTTGAATTCCTTGGTAGGAGACCCATTAATAAGAACAGAAGCATATGCCGAATTAAGACACGAATAAATCCATGTACTCCATTTTTCACTAAATCCCATTTGTTCCATAGTTGAGAATAAAAAGGACCACGAAAATGAGTCAAATGCCTTCTCAAAGTCCACTTTAAGAAACATAAATTTCTTTTTTTGCTTTTTTGCCCATGAGAGTATTCCGTCGACCATGAGGGGGCCATCAATGATTTGCCTTACTTTAATAAAAGCCATCTGAACCTCACCAACAACTGAAGAGATGACTTTGGAGAAACGATTGGCAAGGAGCTTGGCAATGATTTTGTATTGACACCCGATAAGGCTAATAGGTCTAAAGTCACCAATGACTAGAGGGTCCTCAAACTTAGGAACAAGAGAAATGAATGAGGAGTTGCATCTTTTAGGAATGTAGGAGGACGTTTCAAAGTCCTTCACATACGAGATGATATCATTTTCAAGAAGGTCCTAATGTTTTTTAATAAATTTGAAAGTAAAGCCATCCGGCCCAGGTGCTTTGTCACTTCCACAATCCCAAACCGCGTCTTTTATTTCTATCAAAGAAAAAGGGCTTTCAAGAAGATGTACCTCATCAAAAGAGAGTCGTTTGAAGAGGTTGCTATTGAAGATTGGCCTTGAGTAGCTAACCTCTTTGTATCTGGTACTGAAGAAGTGAAACACATGGTTTTTTATAGACATTGCATCTGACACCCACTCTCCTTGTATGTTAAGACCATTAATACGTGATCTATTCCTTCTATTGTTTATGATCCCGTGGAAAAAACTTGTGTTCTCATCACCTTCCAAGGCCTATTGAGTTTTTGCTTTTTGTTTTAAGTCTTTAACCTTGCCATACTCAATGTCCGCTAGAGACTTAACAAGGGTTGCTCGAGACTCGACTTCAACATTGGAGAGATATGAAGTTTCTGCCTTCATGTCAAGTTCATCGATCTTATTGCGAAGATCCATAGAAACCAAGTTTCTTTTTCAACAACATTTTTCCGCCACTGCTTTAGAGTTGCTTTAAGTTGTTGTAGTTTGGACTTGAAGACATTAGCCGGATTAGGAGGGAAGAGGTTCATGGTGGTCCAACAGTTGACAACAGTAGGTGTGAAGTCTTCGTGGAGCAACCAACTATTGTATAGTTTAAATGGTGAAGGTCCATAGTCTGTTGTTGAAGTCGAGAGGAGAAGGGGTGTATGATCTGAAAATTCACGTGGTAAGGCAATGGTATGAGAGTCGGGCCATTTATCCACAACATGACGTGAAACAAGTATTCTATCAATTTTACTCAGCTTGTTTCCGAGAGTGTTCATCCTGGTGAATCGTTTGGCCCCCATTGGCAAATCACAAAGGCCCGAGGAAGCTATAAAATTGTTGAAGCTAGAAGCACCTCTCGGGTCAAAAATGGTTCCTTTACACTCTGACTCATTCCTTACTTCATTAAAATCTCCTAGAACTATTAAAAGAGAGTTATGATTCACAATCATTCGAGTTACATCAAGCCAAAGTTTCTTTTTCTTTCGTTGGTCTTGTGGGGCATAGACAATGATTAAGAGATATGCTTCTTGAATATTCTTCCAATTACCTAACAGGGCGAGATACCCATCTCCTTCTGATCTAGTCAATGAAGAGAAGAAATTTGTATCCCATATGGCCACTATGCCCCCAGATTGACCTTCTGACTTTTTACACACAAAGTTAAAACAAGAATTGTGCCACATGGACTGAATGTCAAAGTTACATAAGTTACCTGTCATTGTCTCTTGAAGACCCACAAAGTTAACCTTATGCTCAAAACATAATCTTTTCACCCAACTTCTTTTGTGAGCTTCCCCCACCCCTCTAATATTCAAAGAGAGGATATTCATTGGTCAACCGTGTGTTCCCCATAGGCAAGGATGGATGCCACTTCATTTTTCTTGCCATCCATGTTGAAACCAATTTGGTTACCCAAATTAATCGTGTTTTCAACTGCATTTGAAACCGAGCACGAATCATTACATGAGTTTGAGAGGATTCTGTTGTTACAACTCCTAATATTGGAGGAAGAATCAGAAAAAGCCACATTTCCCGAGTTTTTGCTTGAGGAGTCTAAGGGGATCGGTCGGGATTTAGGATGTGATAAGTTGCTTGTGATTCGCTTTTTTCTTGATTGTGTGGTCACCGATCGATTTCCATGAATTGGATTGAATAGTTTTAAGGAAGTGACTTTTTTCACTCTGGTGGTTTGTTTATTAAGTGTGGTGGTGATAGGTACTGACGAGGACGGTTTGTTTCAGGTTTTGCGTAAGGGATATAGTGGGTTAAGTTGTTGTAGGCTGAAAGGTTTTGGGCTTGGAGGTTGTGAGTGTGAGCGATGGGCCTTAGTAGGTGAATGATGATTGGGCTTACTAGGCCTGCTGAAGTTTGACTTAAGAGAAAGGGATGGGGTTTGACTTACCATAGTATTGTTGGAAGGCATATCCCCTGAGACACTGACAGAAACGTCATGTGTGTTGGTATCGATGGGGTCAGAGACAATGTTTTGGTTTTTGTCATTGACCATGTTCACATGTGATGAAGTTGACCCTTTTTCACGAATGGTATCTGCCAAAACACCAGAGGGTATGTACCCTCCCGTCCTTTCCGAAAATGTCTTAACACCAGAATTTGTTGTTGAGTTTGTTCCGGCGGCCGAGTCAAGTTTGGGTCATAATCTGGATCATCTTCATTATTGTCACACCAGTCACCTTCGTTATTCTCACCAACCATAGGTTCTGCACTTGAGTTATCATCCATTTGTGGAGCATCATCATCTTCGTCATCCGAAGATGAGTCAAGAGAATATCCATTGAAAAGTGAATCGATTTCACCCTCTGTTTCAAAGATGCGGACTGGGATGAAATCCTTTCCAAATGGGATGTAGGAAGTTGTGTAGATTAACTCGAGTTGTTTTGTAAGGATGAGAATCTTACCCGTAGTTCTGTTGAATTTATGAGGATTACAATCTTCTGGGATAATGACGTCACCTCATTGTTTTGAAATTGTTGAAAAGGTTTCAGAGGTCCAAAGTAGTGGTGGTAGACCAGAAATGCCAAGCCAAGTTGCTCGTTATTTGATGTGGAGATCATTTGTCCATGGTTTGAGAGACTTGAAGAAGGTTAGGAGGGTTGTTTTGTGTAGGGCTTTTGTGGTGGTAGTTGTATCGGGGAAGTTTAAGAGGAGTGTAAGACCGCCAAGGTATTTGATGGTGAAGACATCAAACCCCTCATAAAGTAGAAAGTTGTGAGTGTTAGTTGCACCATTAATGGATTTAAGCTCAACCACTATGAGGGTATTAGTTTGTTGGTGTGTGACAACTGGCAATTTAGGGAAACAATTTACAAACCCGCAGTACTTTAAAATTAATGACTTTTGGAATATTGAAAAGTTTACTCGTAATGAGATTTGTAAACATTCGAATGTGATTTTTAAACCATACATTATTTATGGAATTTGAATTTGAATTATTGGTTTGATATGGAATATTCGTGGTGATTTATTTTGAGATAATTATTTGGCACTACATTGACTCCGGCACTAGGATAACCTAACACTTTTTATATATATTTTAAATGTTTGGTTTAGGTATTTTATATTTTTTTGAACGTGTCGTGAGATTTTAATGATTTGGGAACGAGCTCGGTTCGAGAAAGAGTTGGAGAATTTTAAAAGTTACGGGTTTGGTCTTACGTTTTGATAACTAACCACTACCCCTTAACATTAGTATTATTATTATTACTAGTAATATTTAAAAAAAAAAAAAAAAAGTAAACTACTTATGGTCCTTGTGGTTGGGCCGGTTCACACCACACACCAAAACACAAACACAAACCCTCACCTTTCACTCTCTCTCTCTCTCTTTGATATCAAAACCGCCGCCGCCCCTTTTTCCGGCAACCACCGCCACTCCTACAACAAAAATAACACCACCACTTCAATCCTCTCATCGAGATCTTTCTTTTGACATAAAGCACGCGCCCTAAAACCCACTCTAACACCTCATTCTCATCACCACCGCCACCTAAACACCACCATTCTTAATAGATCTTGTTGGGTTTTTGAAGAAACTCATTTTTGAAGCCGATTTGAAGGTGAGTGGCCACGAGTTTGCCTCGTGTGCCTCGATTCATGCTCCAATCCATGTATACACGAGTTTTTCTTGTTGGGTTTTGATTTAAACAAGTGGGAAATGATATTTTGATTACAAAATTGGGTTTGGTATCCGGTTTTGATGAGTATTTCATGGAGGTTAATGGAGCCGCGAGCCTTGGGCTCACGGGTTGTTGTGGTTTGAGCCTATTGGCTCCACTTTTCTTGATGATTTGACCCTTGTATCTTGTAGTTTGGGTTTAGATTATTGGAGTTGGTTTTGGTTAGTCTTGGATGACCATTTGTGATGTTGTTGTTGTTATTGGTGCCGCGACCCCATGGGTCCGTTTGGGACAGTTTTGGTGCGCTCCAAGTGAGCTAGTGCCGTGACAAAGTGGTCATGGTGTCGAGTCTATTGACTCCTAGTTGTGGTCGAGACCCAAGTGGGTCTTTTGGCTCGGGTTTGGCTTGGTAAACCAACCCGGAATTTGTTATATTTATTTTCTTTTGTTGTGTTATTTGTATTTCGGACATATATTATTGTTGAATGGGTGACTATTATTTTGGAGTTCTGTTGACGAAGTGGTATTGGGGACCGATTGTGAGACGGTCAATTAGATGACGGAGATAGGTTAGCCGGGTGCCGTAGTCGGACCCTATTGTTGTAGCATGTGAATTGGGAGTGATTTGGACGGAGTTGGATTACTTATTTATGACTTGGCTATTTTATTTTTGGACTTGGACAATGAGCCGAGAGTGATGACTCGGACATGTGACCAACTCATATGACTCGATAAATATTATAATCAAACGTTAATAATAAAACTCGTAATAATATTATTGGTAATATAATCGTTTATATAAGTATATACACGTGATGAACGTATATATATATATATATATATATATATATATATATATATATATATATATATATATATATATATATATATATATATATATATGTGTGTGTGTATATTAATAATAAAACGATCACGAGTGACCATTATAATAACGTGACGATAATTATTGCACTATGTGAATAGTGTAATAAATGTCGGGAGCGTTATTATAAATAAATAACTATAAATGGCAATGAAATATAATATGTTGGAAAATCGTTAAATAAAATGTTTCTTTTAATAAATGGGGAAAAACTATCGATTTATACGGCGTTGTGGTCACTTAAGTCCAAGTGGACTTTATTTTACTATGTGACTTTTGTGTTGTCACGGATATATGACGATTAATATATCCATTTTCTATAAATACGTGACTTATTTAATCGACGGGTTAAATAGGGTTTATTTAGTTATAGAAAATGAGTATATTAATGGGCATTGTATCCTACGACGCCCATAGGATATGGTACGTGTATTGGAATGATGAATTACTAAATATCTCGTAGAGTTGGCTAAATTGACGAATTTGGCAAATTGGACGATATATATAGGGAATTTATTTTACTACGATACTTACCATATAGTATTCTTTGTGCTATGTGATTTAGGTTGGGTATAATCTTGGAGTGATATATTACATAAATAAATATGGGGGATTACCAAATCGACGGATTTGATAAACTTCGATGATTTATTTAAATAATATATTGGGCTAATATTAGACATATAGATTGTTTATTATTTTTTTCGTTGTGGCTTCTTGTTTTGAATTGTGTCAACCCTCCACCCGCATGGATACCAAATGTCAAACTCCAAATTAATATGAGGATAATTCGAGAAATGGATTTTTGGAAAGTAATATGGAATACGTTCGGGATTGGGAATATTTGATTTTGAGAAAATGATTCTGAACGCGTTTGATATTGTTAGGAAGTGCCGAGTCTGTAGTTGCCGTTATTTGAGTTGCTTTACGTCTTTCATCTATCGATTTCTTTTGCGGATTGCTGGACTTGAGGTGAGTCATAGCCCCACTTTTACTCTTGAACTTGTTTTCAATACTTGGGGTGAGAAACGTGCAAATTGTTTTATGTGGACTATTATCGCTTTGTTTATTTTTAAAAGTTTCTATGCTTATAGAACTAGGTAGGATTTAGAGCGAGACCTAGTCCCGAACTAGGTAAGTTATTGTTCGGTTGTTGAACGAGGCCTAGTTCCGAACTAGGTAAGCTATTGATTGATTGTTGAGCGAGGCCTGGTCCCGAACTAAGTAAGCTATTGGATTGGTTATAGAGCGAGGCCTAGACTTGAGCTAGGTAAGCTGATGATTGGATTGATTTAAGCTATAGCGTGCACCTATACGGTTGATTAGATTTGGTTGATTCGTTTTGGTTGGATGATTGAGGCCTAGTCTAGCTAGCAAGAGTTTTGCGTATATGTCCACTTGATTTAGTTTTGAATTTAAACCTATGATCTCACCAGCGAAAGCTGACTTTTAGCGCGTTTTCTCAGGTAATTAAGTGATGCCCTTGGATGCTTGGATTGGAGGCTTGGCTATGGCATCTGGTTATGGATCTAATTTTCTAAAACTCTGATAAATAATTGTGGACCTATATTTATTTCTTTTGGGCCTGACTTTGAATGAATTTGGGATAAATGTAAACTTTAAAACCCCGCGTGGTTGTATTTTTCTTATGTTTACTTTATCTCGTTCTTTTATGTCTTGTGTCGGATACCAATCCCCGTAGCACCCCGAAAGCTTGTTAAGTCTTTCGCTATACCAAATTTTGGGGGTGTTACATGGTGAGATAGAGTGGGGGTTTGGGGGTTCAACGTTAATGATGTTTTTAGGTGGGTCCTTAGGGCGGTGTTAGTGGTCGGTGAGTACAGTGGCATAGGTTGTTCTAGGGAGCTAACTTTCAACCTCTGCAGCCTGGGCGAATTGAGGGTGGTGCTGGGTGTTGTTTTTGTTACCTTCATATGCCCTGCTTGAGCCTCGTTGAAAGCGAGCAATGTTACACATTACCTTTTAGGTTCCAATACAAATGCTATTGAGTCTTTTTTCAAACTCAACTGGGTTTTTCACATTGGCAAATCTTGTGAACCCGAACCGCTTTCCTTTCATGTTTCGTTTTCTTGCGATATAAACATCCTCAACCGACCCATATTTGGCGAAGATTTTATGCATAACTTGATGGTCCCAGTTAGAGGGGAAGTTGGTAAAGTAGTATGTTGTTGTGTTGGCCTGATACTGGTTGTTATTTGAATGTTTAGCCATGTTGGATCGTCTTCCCCTGAGATGTTTGTTGTGTTTGCCAATCACCCATGTCCAACCATCAGTATCAGTTCCTTCATTGTGACGTTCTCTTTCCTTTGACTGTTGGGAGGAAAAGTCAGCCATTCTTCTTTTAACGCGATTACTTTTAACAATCATGCATATATATACACATCAATATATCTGTAAACAGTTTCCTTTTCACCTGATAAGCAGTTATTAAACTCATCAATTATAATTAGATTAGATTCATTCGAATTAGCATCTTAGAATACTTATGTGACTTAATTTTATGCACTTTAAGAAAGATATTTGTCAATATCGTAATTAAATCTTTGTCTTCTTCAATATTTATCTTTTTTGGATGTGTTCCAGTCAATTAAAATGGTGCTGGAGATTAGTGTAAAGAAATATTTATTCATTAAATGTCTAAGTAATCTTTTGATGTGTAAATCATACTTGTATTGCATACTGATTTAGATACAATCTTGGCATCCGACTTATGGATCAGCGGTTGATTCTATGCCTAATGTGCAATGAAGCCTTGGAATCAAGGAATAGTCAAATGGCTGTATGCCGGTATGCTAGATCAACAAAAGTTAGATGCCTTTCATTCTGCACGGAGCTGCTCAAAGTGTGGTAGATAGCACGCAGTCTCGTCTAAGTAGGAAGTCTTTTACCAAGGACAAAAAATCAATTTTTGGCCCCTCAGGAAGGTGATGATGGATAAATCCAGGGCCCCTCATTGAGATACTTTTCATAGTATATGTTGTATTAATGTGAATAAACGTAAGGTTATTTAAATTATGACTATTACGTCCCATAAATCACTTTCAAGACACAATCTGTTATTTTTTTGAGTTAAGATGTTTACTTGATCTTGATCACATGTTAATTATCATATTGTGATGAATAAACCATTTCACACATGAATGATAGTTGATCAAACAATTATGTTAAACAACATGCATGTCACTGCTCATTAGCTTCTAAAATCTGGAATCTTGTCACTGCTTGGTGGGGTTTGGCTGATTTCCCGAAAGAGTTGTCTTCTCGAATTTCCTTGGCGGATTCGGTAACTTTTAGAAGTTCCACAAAAGGTTATTTTGTTAGTTTATGGACATTATTTTAGTAGTCGTATGTTAGGATCGAACTCGAGATCACGGGATTGCACACTTTACGTATGAGACTTGATGTTTAAATAATTAATATAAAATGTTATATTTAATTATTTAATTCACAAAAAATGACTAAAGAGCGTTAGTTAATTAATGGAATTGACTAACGGCCGGTAAATGTCAACGGGATACGAAGAAAGTAAAACAAGACAAGAGAAGGTTCTAGAAATCCTCTCTTGAGCTTGTTTTGGTCGAAACTATGGAATCCCACATCGGAAACCATAGCAAACTTGATATCTATCATAAGGGTATAAATACATCCCCATGTATTCATCCTTTGGTACACTTGATTTCAATAGAAGGCCAAACTTCTTCTTTTCCTCTCTTGTTCATAGGACAACGAGCGAAACCCCAAGAAAAGGGATTTTCGAGTAACCTTGAACATTACAAAGTGTTTGGTAAATCTATTGTGATCAAGAACTAGCATTCACATCGAATCGCTAATAGTACGTGTGTACAAGAACGTGATATAACCACACTATTGGTTATATCTTGGATTGAATAACAAAAAGGTAATGGGTTATTCTTACAATCCACATAAACCCTAATTAGGGTTCATATGTTGAAGATTGCTTTAATTGATTCTTGTTCGAGCTAGAATCACAAAGGTGCATTTACTATTTATTATTGATTAATTAATTACATGTTATATGATCTTGTTATAATTGCTTCCGCTATGCTTACTTGATGTTATTGGTTTATTTATATGCATCTCATGATATTATAATTCCAACAGTGGTATCAGAGTCGTTATAATGTGTAATTAATTATCAAAACACATAAAGATTGAATCTTGATTTGTTTAATTACATGTTTTTAGGGTTTCTAATATTTTTTTAGGGTTTTGATTTTGATTTTTAATATGATTAGAAACCCTAAGATGTCATGTAATTGGTTATGCGTTTTAGTAAACGATCTTGGTGCAACATGTTAATTGTTAAGCATAATCCATGAAAAGTGCATATTTTGATTTGATTGTGTCATTAATTTAAATTGTTTAAATTGATAAACATGTAAATTTATTAATATATGGCGAATTGGGGAAGACGCCAATATTAAGTAATCAATTACGTGCTATGTGGTGTTTGTTTAGTTTTGGCTTACGAGATACGTGGAAATCACACCAGGCTTTACCTCTCGAGGGATCTCGAGAAGCTTACAACCCCCACCAGGCAGTGTACCTGATCGTTGTAGTATATTATAGTGACAAGTACCGGGGGATTGATCGTTCGACTCAAGATTAGTGTCGCTAGGATTAGAAAGTCTCCTAAACTAAGTCTAGAGGTGAGGGATGATTCTTTTTGTATTTTTATGTTTTTTAAAAGCAATTAAAATATCGGTTTTTGGAAGAGTGGGCGGAATTAGTTGCTAGCCAACTAACCCAATAACTAAGATGCAATCAAAATAAAATGATAGAAATGAAAATGAAGATAATTATACTATTGTGGTGTAAACAATGATGGTGAAAGTTGTGTTTACTTAGGTTTCATTACTCCCTAGATATATTTTACAGGTTGATAGCTTGTTACAATTGCATAGATGACGGGTCATATTCCTTAATACTAGTCGTAGGGCCGTGTACAATATTCCCTACCTCTATAGGATCCTACTTCACTCCTACGTCGAGCCGTTAGAAGCTCCTAACATGGGATCATTAGAATTCTCGTACGCATTAAATACAACCAAATATCGTAGTACACCTCCGATCATGTTTCTTAAGACGTTCAAGCAAGTTACCAATGGAAGTCTGCCAGTTTTCTTAAGCCTAACATCGAATACAATCATCCGTAACAACTATAAACAAATAATCAACCCATAATTAACATCTAGGTTTTAATACATCTAAGCAAACACAAAAGAGATCTAGCCGAGCATGTTAAATTGAAGACAAGCGTAAGATATATTCAAACAACATATAGACATATTGATTGAATTGAAAGAGTACTTATCTCAAATGGAACATGAAAGATTCAAAGGGTTGAAACCCTTGAAAAAGCTGTAAAAATCGGCCTAGGGTTTTTCCTTCAAAGTTGCACACTAATGAATGAAATTCGGAAAACTATATATAGATAATACAGGGTGACAGCGTCATGTAGGAATTTTTGACGCCGTCAACTCACTGCCTATAATGAAATCGGATTGTCTAGATCCACTTTGACGCCGTCATGTGTAATTTTCTTCTGGGCCGTCACTAATACTTGGACCATGACGGCCTTGGGTGACGCCGTTATCTCCAATGCGCAAAACACTCTGGACCATCACGTGTATCTTCCACTTCCACCTCTTGTATTACTCTTGACGCCGTCACTTGGAGACTCTTGACGCCGTCAGGTACTGTTCCCAGCAAGGAAAATTAAGACTTTGCCGTTTTCTTCACTTTTATGCTCCGAAACGTCCAAAATGCTTCCTTTTCCAGATTACTCTCCAAAAGTACCTAAAATGACAAAAGGAACGATTTAGGGCAATATTTGATCAAATAATCTCGACTTTGGGCTTAAATGACCCCTTAAAAACAGTTCATTTTTCGCCTCATCAAATACCCTTACACTTGAGATTTGCTTGTCCTCAAGCAAATGCGCTTTTATTCTAATCAAAATACAAGTTAGGGGTCATTTAACACTAATATAAAAGTGATTACAAAAAATAATCATTCCACTAAAGACCAAAGACAAGCATGGAGGTCATACACTAGCACCTAACAAATAGTGTTTAGATACGCACATCTCTCGGGTGTAATAAAGTATATATCACAATATGGAATTGGAAAACATCTCTCACTACCTGTCATAGAAAAATAGATTACCATAGGCTTGGGAAAGGATCAAACCTCCACCACTTGGCGTAAGCACCTAGGATAAACTATCAAAGAGGTCTTTTAAAAGGGTTATAACATTAGGTGTAGGGATATGGAATACACGGTTTTGTTGGATAAAGGCAATATTTACTGGTGGCGAGTTAATCATCTTGGTTAATTACATGTACAATATGGTGTTGCTAGGCCAATAGTAGACTCGACTTAAGCTAATGAATCAAAAATAACAAAAACATAAAACAAACATAGAATAAAACGGGATGGTAGTCCGTATGTTTTTCTCTTTATTTATTTATTTATTTATTTATTTTGCATACACTCTTACCCTACCATCCAAAATAATACATCACAGGGAATTTACATTCCCCTTACACTTGAATTTTTACATACTTTACAATAAACTAATCTAATGACTCGAATCAAGATAATCAAAACACTTAGAGTACTTTTAAGATTAACGCACATATGGGGGTAATAAATGATGTTCTTCCCCATTACTCCATAACATAAGTACTTTACCTATGAGTCCCAATCATCCCAAACCAATATGTACAAGATATGACTCGACTTAGCAACCATGTAATCAATATAATTAACTAAGGGTTTAAACAAATAACAATAATGCACTAAAGTTGAGTGCATACACAGAAGGCTAAGGCGATTTGGTTGCACATTTGGGTGGGTTATAACAAATTCTTCCTTTAAGTAAGATGCTTAAAGTTAGAAATGAAAGGATAGGCTCGGAGGGGTGTACTAGGGGTTTCGTGTACTAAAAATGAGTAGAACGCTAAGGTGTGGGAAAAATTAATTGACTTTACTAGCCAAGTAATATGAATTAAATGGTCAAGTAATCATGATACGGGTTTAACACAAGGGTGATCCTAATGCCTCTTATGATGTAGTAAATCCTACTACACGAATTTAGTCTCACTAGCGGTCTCGGGATGCATCACTAACGCAAGTTCTAGAATCTAATTGCTACCGGTACACTCATAAGCACTAAGAGTAAATGCTTTTCCTATCAAATCTAAAGGCGAACCTCACATATTTGGGTGGAAAATTTTTTTGAATGGTACGGTTTTGTGCTAGTCATACAACTCCTATCCATGAGCTGCTTGCTAAGGCTAAAGTTTCACTCCTAAGTGTTGTAAAAAATTTTAAATTTGGTGCTAAAATTACACTAACAAGTATTTCTCTTAGTTTTATTACACACCTACCATCAAACAAACAAACTCAAGTGCAATTGTATCCTATAAGGTATCATCATTTACCCTCCCCTTACACTTAGGATGAACATTGTCCCCAATGTTCAATTAAAGAATGTAAAAGTGAAATTGGTAAAAGAATGAAAGCAAATACTCCCCTGATTCGTTCGGTGTGGATAGTGTGCTAACAAGGTTAGATCTTCCTCCAAGAAAATTAACATTCAAAGCTTCCCTTCCAGAAAAATAAATCATCTTCTTGTCATATATAACCTGTTAAACCTGAGAAAACAAACAAGGCAACCTCGCGTAAAATCGGCGGCAATCTATATATATTAACAAATCCTAGAAAACAATTTAATATATAATGCTTGTGGAATGAATGTTTGCAGATTTCCTGCAATTTATAAAACTAAAGAATTAATAAAAACTTTAAGACTCCGTTAGAAAAACAAAACTCGCAAAATTTCCAGAATTTTACACATGACGCCATCAAGAGTTAACTCCTGACGCCGTCAGAAGTGACCTGCAAAAATTCTTATGTTAAGTTTCCGGAAAATTTCTGAAAAAACTTATGTCCTACTTCCTGGAAAATCCTATAAAACATCATTATGACTCGATACAAGCATTTGACTCTAACAAATACTAATACACATGTTCATTTAATATTGTGGTAAATCAAGATCAATTTCGTTCTTAAAAACAAATTTGGGGTTTCCCCTTACACTTAGCTTTTGCAAAATACCTTTATATGAAGTTAAGACGAAGTTAAACGACAAAATAAAGCATTTTCACAATTTTAGTTTGAAACATGATCTAACAACAATAAAAATAAAGCATGCATACGGAAGCAAATAACATCAAACAATTAAAAATCACACAAAACATGGGTTGCCTCCTAAGAAGCGCTTTTCTTTATTTTACGAGTCTTGTAGCTAGACTCAAGGTCATGGGCAATTACGTGACCTCATCGTTGGTCTCATTCTCTAGGTCATCTCCAATCTCAGGATCGCTTTCATAGTGCAGGTATTTTGGGTCTTCAAATTCAAAGACATCTTCCTGATACTTGGATCCAAGCTTACTAACATCATTAAAGAATCCACATGATAAATCAAAGGTGTTTTTACATCCTCTTCGAACATCTTCATCACATAAAATAAGTTGAGAACCTAGCTTATCAAGCCCGTCACAATCAATTCCTTCGAAGTCTTTCCTCTTGTATGGCGTTTGGTATGACACCCTCCTAATTCCATCGGTAAAAGTCATGATTTCGTTCCGGTCATCAACCATTAAGTTAGTGATTTCACAAAAGGGCGCTCTGAAAACAACTTGCGATAACCTTGGGTCGACATAATCCTCAATGTTGTCCACGATCGTAATGTCCATTGTGAATGCCATATTTCCTATGAATACCTGGACTTCATGATCTCTACCAACAACATTTTCTCCTTTATAAATCATCCCCCATCTGCAAATATTTTTATAATGGAACAGGGACATAAAATTCTTAGGTAGAAACACGTCAATATAGACATTATCGAAATACTTGTGACCAATCATACAAGGGATTTTGAGGTTATTCGGATCACGCCGCTTTATCCTCTCCGATCTTCCCTCCTGTGATCCATATATATTCCCATCTATTGACGGACGGTACTCATACACTTCCTCATTTCCCTTCTGAAAAATCACCTTCCTGACGCCATTGGTGAATAATGCACTACCATCCTTCTCATTAAGGATCACTCCCGATTCATTGACAAATGGTTTCCCCAGGACGAGGTTGGTTAATGTTAGATTAGTGACAGAGGTTATGTCATCGACCACAGTGAGATCAATGTTATAGATGAAGCCTCCAATCATAACTGATAACCTTTTCATTGTCCCGGCATTATCGATTCTTTCACCCGAGATATGTTCAGGGAAAACTTCATTGTAAAGGGAAAGGGGGATTACGTTGGTAGGGAGGTTAGGATCTATGTAATTATCGGTTATGAGCTTCTTCCTAGTAATGCAGGAAATCTTAAAAACTTCAGAGTTGCTTCCCTTAATCCTATCACTACTCCCTATAGTAATATCCACCATATTATCCTCGAGTTCCTTTATAATAGATTCACCCAAAGTTGTTGGATTCTTCGTGTGCCCTTTTGATTTCTCATTCGACTCATCCCATTCGCCTGACTCTTGTGTGACGGATTCCTCGAATGAGTTAGCAAGGCTCTTGGCCAATTCGTGGTCTATCTCATCCTTAACTTCATGACCCTTATTCCCAGTTGGTTGTTGGCTCTGGTTAGGTGTAGGAGCAGATATTATGGTGATGGTATTTACAAAATGGATTGGTCCTAGGGGTTAACATGGTCCCTAACGTCCTTCACCTTTGGTGACAGATGTTTAAAGAGTTTACTAGGACTTTTTATTTTCACAGGAGAGGTTGGCTGATTCATGATGGTGACATATTTGACCTCTTCAGCCTGAATCAGTTTATTAACAGCTTGCTCTTTAATAGCAGTTAACAGATTACAAATCATGTCATTCATATCAGCTTGCTATTGTCTAAATCGGGTCTCGAGCATAGAAAGCTGTAATTCTTGAGAGAGAATGAACTTTCGCAAGGCATCTTCATAGCTTTGCCTAAGAGTGTTTTGTGATGGAAAATGCTCGGACCATTCGAGTGGAGGAAAGTCATTGAAGGATATTGTTGACATAAATAATGTATGAAAACGTTATTTATATTTTTCGATATCTCTATATTTTGACGATCACAAAATGTAAACTCATCAAACGTAAGATTACTACGTAAACAAGTATTAAGCTAGTTTATATCACTATATCCAACTTAATCATTTAAGGTATGGATAAACAAGTGTTTAATACATCTCATGATCAAAGGGGTATTTAATTAACTAATACAAAGTTTATTTAATTATATAAACATATTATATATTTTTGAAAAACACTTTTGGTAATAAAGAAAAATGTTTTAATCATACTAAATATATGATTTCAAATTTTTAACCAAAATCAGTTAGTTTTTCACCAAATAAACTTTCCCCACTAAAAAAACAAAAATTCTGGCCGTTACAGCTGGGCGGCCCCCTTAATTATAAGGGGCGGTCCCCTTAATTTTAAGGGGACCGGCATTGATTTAAGGGGACCGGCCACGCTTCTCTGCAGAATTTGTTGCCTATAAATACCACCTTAATTCTGGAATTTTGCTTCACCTTTTGCACGAAATTTTCAGATCTCAAACTCTCTAAACATACTCTAAAACCCTTTGATCATTTGTATATTAATCCTTGTTTCAAGTGATTCAATCCCCTATCATCCATCCTCATCCAAAGTGCAAAAGAAGAACACTCCTTCTACAGCTAAGTTCAAGAAGTATTGAAGAGTAGTTGTGCATAGTGTATATATCTCATTTTTGAAGTTGTGTTGTGTTTGTAATAAGTAGTTTAGAAGAAATAGAAGTTGTGCAGGAAGTAGAAGTTGATTAGTAGTGAAGTAGTGTAGTTGTAAAGAAGATAGATGTAAAGTAGATTGAAGTGAAGAAGATATGTGTGAAGAAGAAAGGTGTGAAGAAGATAGGTGTGAAATAAATAGTTGTGAAGAAGTCGTGTAGAAGTTTTGATCAAGTTGTGACATAGTTGTGGTGTGTAAATTGGTGTGTAAGGTTTTCTCCGCCATAAGGGAGTTTGTTGACATAGTGAAGAAAACTCTCGAGTAGGTGACTCGGGGAGTGGAGTAGGAACAAGGAAGGTGACCTTGTAGCCGAACGACTATAAATCCTTGTGTTGTGGTTTGATCTCTCCAACTCTTTTCATTACTTACTTATTTACCTTTACTATATTAGCTTAGTTAGTTAGTTACTATATAATTGTTCATATAGTGCAAGTATTGAAATCACATAAACTAGAATCGAAGTTTTGAAAACAAACTTGTTTTTATAAATTTTAAAAGGACGTAAAACTAATCAACCCCCCTTCTAGTTTTCCACAATTGGTATCAGAGCCACGTCTTGCAAGATTTTTAAAATATATTGTATTTTAAAACTTGTAACGATCTATGGAATCTGAAAAATATTTAGAAGGGCAATCTATGCAAAGACCACCACTATTTGAAAGTGATGGATTTTTATATTAGAAAAATTGATTCGAAACTTATGTGAAATCAAAAGATCTAGATCTTTGGCATGTTATTACCAATGGTGACTTTTTACCTATTCAAAATAACCCCGAAACAAAGAAAGATGAAATCGTACCTTTTGAAAAATAAAATGATGATTTAAAAAGAAAACTTACTAAAAATAATGAAGCAAAAATGGTTATTTACAATGCGCTACCACGTAAAGAGTACGAAAGGATCTTTATGTGTGAAACCGCAAAAGAAATTTGGAACTCTTTATTAATAACTCACCAAGGTAATAATCAAGTCAAAGATAATAAAATAGATCTACTTGTTCAACAATATGAGCAATTCAAGATTCCGGAAGAGGAATCAATTGATAATGCTTTTGCTAGATTTAACACTATCATCACAAGTTTAAAAGCACTTGATGAGAATTTTTCTAGTAAGAATTTTGTTAGGAAGTTTCTTAGAGCTCTTCACCCAAAATGGCGAGCTAAAGTGACAGCTATTGAAGAATCAAAGAATTTGTCAACACTACAACTTGATGAATTAATTGGAAATTTGAAAGTCTACGAAGCAATTATAAAGAAGGACACATAAGAAGTCTAAGGATGTTACATAGATCCTTCTACATTTGATTCGTTTGCTGGAAAACTGGTGCTGCTATCAGCTAAGAGTAACCATGACTTCATTGAAGATCTATTTGGTGTCTCACTTAAAACACCTAAGGATATTGATGACTTCACTAAAGACTTGGATAATGGTCAATATCCAAAGTGGGCTGAATTGGATAGTGATGTTCGTGTCAAGACTACGAATGCTATTGATGGTTTGTGGGAGTCTTTTATGGATGTTGTGAATGATAAATCTAATAGCTCTCCATCTGCTGCTCGTGTATGTGAAGGTGTAAACATATCTATTCCTCGCAAAGTGGTTAAAAATGTTAGTTCTTGACTTGAACATACTTTATATGGCTATTTTATGGGTAAAAGGATAGCGTATCCAGTTGTTGAATACTTTGCTAAGACTAACTGGGCAAAACATGGGCTGAAAAAGATTATGATGAATTTCGAAGGCTTCTTCTTTTTCAAGTTTGATACTTTGGTTGGGTTAGAAGCTGTGTTGGAAGGAGGTCCTTGGATGATACGTAATTCTCCAATCATTCATAAGAAATGGTCTGTGGACACTAGATTGCGTAAGGAAGAATGGACCAGCATTCCGGTTTGGGTTAAATTACATGATGTTCCTCTTCAAGTCTTTGAAGAGGAGGGTATCAATTTGATTACTTCTTTTATTGGTAAACATGTATTGTTTGACTCTTACACAACCTTTATGTGCAAGGATTCGTGGGGTAGAAGTAGTTTTGCTAGATGTCTTATTGAGGTCAATTCCAGTGTTGATCTTGTGGAGGTGGTTACCATTGGATTTCCTTGTCTTGTTGGGGCGGATTTTACCAAAGAGACTATCCGTGTTGAATATAAATGGAGGCCTCCCAGATGTGACATATGCAAAATCTTTGGTCATGCTCATGATCACTGTCCAAAAAAGGTGGTGAGTACTCCTGTTGTGTCTACATCACATGTTGTTACTCCCACTGTGGTGTCGAATAATGATGGTTTCCATAAGGTGGTTAGGAAGAAGAAGAAGAGTAAAGCCAAGTCTAATAATGCCAATCAGTTTGTAGGTCCCTCGGGTCCACAGACTGTCAGTTATCAGCCAAAGGGGATAACTAGGGTACCTATTAAGGAAGCCAATACTATGGGTAATGCATCTAAATCAATGTCTATGTTGAAGACTACTGGCTCAACTTCTAAGGAAGGTATTTTTACTACATCTAATCCGTATGTTGCATTGGTGAATGACGAAGATGATATTGAAGACGATGTTGCACATGTGAGTGAAGGATCAGCTCATCCAATTACTAGTGAAAGTCTATCTTTCACGGTGGCTGTGGGTTAGCTTGTTTTTTCTTTCTTTCTTTCTTATGGATATGTGTTTATGGCATGTCATGAGCACTAGTTGTTTGTTTTTTGTCCAAGCTTTTTTAGCTGTCTACCTTGTTATGTAAGCTTTATCGCCTATGTAACGGGCTGAGATATGGGATTTCACCCATATTCTTTGTACTTAAACGTTTTTGGTTTTAATATATTTACCAGGGTGCAGGATTACTCCCCTTTACCCAAAAAAAAAGAAGGACTCCGAAATGGTTAAAGGAAAATGAGAGCAAAGCAAGTCAATAGCCTTGAAAGCTAGAAAGGAATCCAACAACGAAGATAGCTCATCTTCCGAAAGCGATGACGAAGAATATGCCATGGCCGTAAGAGATTTCAAGAAATTCTTCAAAAGGCGAGGAAGATTCGTTAGACAACCACACGATGAAAGGAGAGCACCTCAAAGAATAATGATGACAAGTATAGCAAGAATGAGAGAAAGTGTTTCAAGTGTGGTGATCCGAATCACCTCATTGGAAAATGTCCAATGATGACAAGAGATCAAAATCAAAGAGCGTTTGTTGGAGGAGCTTGGAGTGATAGCGATGAAGATGAGAAAGAAACAAAAAAGGAATAAAAGTGTCTCATGGCCAAGACATCAAGTGAGGTACGTTCCGAAACCGAATACTTTAATGATGAAAATTTATCATTAGATGAAAAAGATTTAGATGGTGAATGCAATAGATTATGCAAACTAGGACAACAAGTAATGGCTAAAAACAAATCACTAAAATACATAAACAACCAACTAGAAAATGAAGTACTAGAACTAAAAATTAAAATACATCAACTTGAAAAAGGTAAAGAAATTGTTGAAAAATGTAAATCATGCCAAGAGCTTAAAAGTGAAAACAACAAACTTAGGGAAGAAATTTGCAAACTTGATAAATTTGAAAATAGTAGTAACTCACTTAGTAAAATCATAAGTATTCAAAGAGTATCCGGAGATAAAACCGGTTTACGATTTAACTCAACTGAAGCTTCAACAAGTGAAATTAAAAATGTTAAATTTGAAAGTGAACTCAAGGAATTAAAACCTTCAAAATCTAATCCTAAGTATATACTCATAAATGATAAGAAAATACCAATCTCTAGTAATGAAGAAATAAAACCGTTTTATAAACCATCTTTAAAAACCGAAGTAGGATCGTCCAAACCTAAAACAAGATCTAAAACTCCACCACCTAGGAAACCAAATAATTCTTACCCTAGACCTAAAACACCTCAACCAAGAGCAAACCAAAATAGACGAAACTTTAACAATAATCAACAAATATGGAACTTTAATCCGTGGGGAATGTTTCCACCATATATGCACCCAAGTCAAATACAAAACATGTTCGGATCAAATAACATTGGTCAAATGAGACAATGGGGACCAACGTAAAAAAATTCGCCATTCAAACATGGAAACTTTTGATGTCATTCTTGTTCGGACTATTCCTTGAAGACTTTGAAGATAAACGCATTGAAGACGAAAGGTACACGTTTCCTTTTATTTTCTTGCCAAGAAATGCATGCTTAGTTTAGTATCTGGTTGTGATGTAATTTTGTTTGGCTCATTGTTTCTTCTAGTTTTTATATCTATATATATATATATATATATATATATATATATATATATATATATATATATATATATATATATATATATACCTATCTAATTATATTATATATATATATATATATATATATATATATATATATATATATATACTTAGTTACATCTAAGATCATATAATCTAGAAAATTCATTTGTTGATTTTCTAGAACTAGAAATTGTTCGTTTACGAACCCTTTCTTTCCCCCATTTGCCTTATTGAACTTTAATGTTCAACAACACTCATGCTGATGAAGAGAGATGAGTCGAAAAATCTATGGATGAAATAAACTCCCGGCTTCTGTTGCATACGTCTCCCTCCTATATTCTCGTCTTATAAGCCCTTACTATATATATATATATATATATATATATATATATATATATATATATATATATATATATATATATATATATATATATATATATATATATATATACTTATGAACCTTCCACAACTTTCTCGTCCACTTGACAACTTGATGAATTTCTTCCGAAATAATCAAGAAAATTTAATTGACGAAATGTCAAGTAAAAATGTCAAGCAATCCCTTTCGTGCGAATACTCTCCAACGTATTTTTGATTAAATATAAATCTAATATATATATATAAATATTTTCTTGTTCGTTCCAGAAACCAAAACACGAAAAATAAAAATTTTGGAGGGCGGCCCCTTTAATGTTTAAGGGGACCGGCAGCCTAATGAAGGGCGGCCCCCTTAATGTTTAAGGGGCCCGGCCATCTGATTGCTCCAACCCATTTTTCCTCTTGTTCCTCTTACCAAACACTTCACTTTTTCATACAATTCTTCCCCTGCTACTGCTGTGACGAAAACCAAAACCCAAAAACACCTTAAATCACTTCCAAATCACATAATTCGGGTTAATTTGCAAAGGGCAAATTCATCTAACACAATCACCATTACCTATTGTAAGTTTTTCATAACACATTTCATCTAATTCCATCTAATTTGGTCAAAATCATGATTATGCATGTTTTATTAATTTCTTCAATTTCACAATTTCTTTCGAATTGAGTCTTAAATCCCTATAACTAAATGCTTCCCCTAGGATATAAATGATTAATCAACACTAGAAACTAGTAATTATAAACCCCCTTGTCGAAAATTTTTGAAAAATTTCATATACTTCTTTTCAAAATTAATGGTAAACACATTGTTGAATAATGCTTTGAAAACTTGTTAAAACTAATCACATTATACTTTTATAACTTGTAAAACATGAAACTATATTTTTCGACCTAGTAAAAATATTTTGGTTCACAATAAGGGGGTGTTTGGATCATGTCCAAATAATATCGAAACTTAGTCATTATAATTTTTATAAAACGTTGTTACGATTATAAACCTGAAAATTGCAAATCGGACTTGTCAAGATATATAATTCATATATATATTGACATACTAGTAGTATAAGTAACTAGTTAAGGAAGCGTTTGGTTTAGTACGAAAAAAGACATTTTTGAATCAAAATATAAACCATCTTTTTCGAAAACTAATCACATGCATAAGAAACTCGTAAGAAATGGCTAGTTTTACAACCTAATGTAAATCTAGCAAATTTCATAATATATTAAGATGTTTAAAAAAAAGGGGTGTTTGGAATTGTCCATAACTACTTACTAAACATCGTAAAATATATCTAGAACGAGTTAAAATTAAAAATAAGGAATATGGTAAACTACTTCTTAGGATTATCGTCTTAGAGTCGAAGTAAGTTTACGTTCCAACATAAGTCTTAAAAATATATATACATTTTTTTTCTTATTCTTCTTTATATTTATTTTGGTCTTTAGTATTGTTGATGTGTTTAGGTGAAAATGCCAAAAGCGACTACGAAGATTTTTCCCACACTAAAAACTACATTCCCAAAGTTTCCCAACTCCCTACTACATCTCCTTCCATCGGACGTATATATCATGAAATTGAAGATAGAAATGTTCATGAGGGACGTGTAGTAGATCTAGCCTTTGCTCAATCCGACTACATTAATCGCTTGTTTTCAAGCATCAACCTCAATTGCCTTTATGAAATTAATGAACCAATCGTTCCTCGTTTCATAGTCGATTTCTATAGCCAAGTCACCGTCCAAACCAATGATCTTGGTTTCATCACCATCTCCTTCATGATTCAAAATGAATTCATCACCTTAACTCTCGAACAATTTGGTCAAATCCTCCAAATTCCTTTCAGAGGTCAAGCCGTTTTCACAAACGAGTGGGACCATGAATCTCTTCATCGTTGTCGACCAACCTTTGGTCCTTATCTATCCGATATCCCTCATCCCAACGAAATTCGTCAAATCCTTGGTGTGGAACGTGCCACTACAACCCGAAAAATAAAATCCAAAAACGTTCAAATCTCTTCGTACCAACTTCTCCCCTTGGGCCCCCACATGAAGCGTTGGGAAGAACTCATTCGTGAGAATGCGTTTGGTACTGGAGGTCACCGGGACCATCTCCCGGCGTGCCTTGCTCACATGTTGTATTGTATAGCTGTCGAAAAGCCGTACAATTTGGCCTACTTCTTTATCAAACGGATTGAGTGTGCTAGAAAAACTCCCAAAGCCAATCTTCCATATGGAATGTAACTCACTCGTCTCTATCGTCATGTTATCGAGTACTACCCCGATCTTGACAATAGCATCTATGAGTCCATCTATCCCACCTTACGCCCTCTCGCTCTAAAACAAGCTCGACGAACTCGAAGTGACAAGGGAAAATCTTGTCGTCATAGCTTTCATGGATCATCTTCTAGACAAGACGATGACGATGAGGAGGAAAACATCCATGATGCTAGTACCCCTTCGTTTTCTGAGTTCGTTGACAATTTAGAGGATCTTGACTATCCCGAGTATTCTACCCCATCTCCTAGTGATCAAACTGAAGAAGTGCTTCATGAACGAACTACCGAGATGCTTAGAAGACAAAAGAGTTTGCATGAAGAAGTTAGAGGTGGCTTCAAATCTATCGGGAAGACATTGAAGGGTATCTTCGGGAAGAAAAAGAGATGATGTGCTTGGATTATGCTTGTTGAACAATATTTATTTTTATGTCTTGTGTGCTATTTGTCCGAAGTATATTCGGAAGTACTTGTTATTTTCTTGGATAATTGTTTTGAGTACTTGATTAGATTGTTAACTTGCTTATTTATATTTAATATATGCTTATGAATGCATGCTTTATTACTTAATCTATTTATATGCTTGCATGATTAGTTTATATATAACATGTATGCTTTCTAATAGACCAAAACAAATGTGAAATGTCCAAATAGAGCTTGCTGCAAAAACAAAACAGAATATAACATTTTTCCTGAAAATTTTTGAAAAATTTTGATTTCTAGGTCGTCAGATGGGCGGCCCCCTTAAAATTAAGGGGACCGGTCTCCATTTAAGGGGACCGGCCATCTGGAGCAGTTTTTACACTGTTTTCTTTTGCACCTTGTGATCTCTTTTGCTAGTCCCAGCTACCATTTTCCTTAAAAACTAAACTGATTTTGGAATCTAACATTACAATTTCAAATTAATTCCACTTCTAAACATGTTTTCATCCTATATAATCCCCATGCATGTTTAATTCTCATTCCATCCTCCTCAACCTTCATCAAACATCATCTTATTATCATGTCATCACCAAGAACCACCTATTCAAACAATGCCAAGAAACAAAAACTTGTCATTATTCCACCAAAACAACTATTCATTGATCTTACAAATGAAGACAACATCACCCCATCACCACCACCTCAATGCTCATCTCCTAGTGCACCAAATGCACCCTCCAAAACACCATCAACAAATGGAAACTCTACTTCCTCCATACCATCCACTTCATCCATAAATGACTACATAAACACCCACTTATCTCCTCCAACAATTGATCAACCATCACAACCTACCAATGAAAACACAAATCTTGCACTCACTCTCTCATTATCACCATTAACACCTCTTGATGCACACTTCTCATCATCCACAATCAATCCACCAACCTATAATCCCGTCCCATGGAGCCTACTTGAAGCTCATGAAGACACTTGCCTTTGTTGCATACACAACCGGACAATTGTGTTTGGACTAAGAGATGAAATGCAATACATGTTTTCTCACATTGAAAACTTGTTGCATCAACCACCAACAATAAACACAACTCCTCCACCACCATCAACAAACACTCCTCCTCCATCACCATCTCCATTTTCACCATCCATTCCTCCCAATTAAACATGCTTGGTGTCTTACAAATAAAATTATCTTAAACCATTTTGGATGGCAAGCTCTAGAGAGGACTCTCATGTTTGAGCTTTGGTTTATAATTTAAGTGATGATTGTAAGCCTTTAAGGCTTTTGTTAGTTGCATTACTTGTTATGTTTGTTAATGTAATGCTTGATGTATCTATTTAACTTTATTAATGTTATGGTTATGTTTAGTCTCTACTCTTGCATGCTATATACATATATATGTTGCTTGTCCACTAAATATTTTTGCAAGATATCCATATCTCGATTTCTTTTTGACCTCAAAACGAGGGGGAGTATACTTCTAGGGGGAGCTTCTATAAAATCGGGATAACCTTTTTGATGCTAACAAAAGGGGGAGAAGTAATATAAACTCACAAGAATGCTTGTATATATACTAATTTTCGATTAATGAGTTTAGATTTTTTAATCATCAAAAATGGGGAGATTGTTGACATAAATAATGTATGAAAACATTATTTATATTTTTCGATATCTCTATATTTTGACTATCACAAAATGTAAACTCATCAAACGTAAGATTACTACGTAAACAAGTATTAAACTAGTTTATATCACTATATCCAACTTAATCACTTAAGGTATGGATAAACAAGTGTTTAATACATCTCATGATCAAAGGGGTATTTAATTAACTAATACAAAGTTTATTTAATTATATAAACATATTATATATTTTTGAAAAACACTTTTGGTAATAAAGAAAAATGTTTTAATCATACTAAATATATGATTTCAAATTTTTAACCAAAATCAGTTAGTTTTTCACCAAATAAACTTTCCCCACTAAAAAACAAAAATTTTGGCCGTTACAGCTGGGCGGTCCCCTTAATTTTAAGGGGGCCGGCCTTGATTTAAGGGGACCGACCACGCTCCTCTGTCAGAATTTGTTGCCTATAAATACCACCTTAATTCTGGAATTTTGCCTCACCTTTTGCACGAAATTTTCAGATCTCAAACTCTCTAAACATCCTCTAAAACCCTTTGATCATTTGTATATTAATCCTTGTTTCAAGTGATTCAATCCCTTATCATCCATCCTCATCCAAAGTGCAAAAGAAGAACACTCCTTCTACAACTAAGTTCAAGAAGTATTGAAGAGTAGTTGTGCATAGTGTATATATATATATCATTTGTGAAGTTGTGTTGTGTTTGTAATAAGTAGTTTAGAAGAAATAGAAGTTGTGTAGGAAGTAGAAATTGATTAGTAGTGAAGTAGTGTAGTTGTGAAGAAGATAGGTGTGAAGTAGATTGAAGTGAAGAAGATAGGTGTGAAGAAGAAAGGTGTGAAGAAGATAGGTGTGAAGTAAATAGGTGTGAAGAAGTCGTGTAGAAGTTGTGATCAAGTTGTGACGTAGTTGTGCTGTGTAAATTGGTGTGTAAGGTTTTCTCCTCTATAAGGGAGTTTTTTGACATAGTGAAGAAAACTCTCGAGTAGGTGACTCGGGGAGTGGAGTAGGAACAAGGAAGGTAACCTTGTAGCCAAACCACTATAAATCCTTGTGTTGTGGTTTGATCTCTCCAACTCTTTTCATTACTTACTTATTTACCTTTACTATATTAGCTTAGTTAGTTAGTTACTATATAATTGTTCATATAGTGCAAGTATTGAGATCACATAAACTAGAATCGAAGTTTTTAAAACAAACTTGTTTTTATAAATTATAAAAGGACGTAAAACTATTCAACCCCCCATTCTAGTTTTCCATAGATACGCTCCGAGTTTGGTACCCTCTGAAATTTGGTTTATCCTTCCATGCATCATAGGCCTCGTCAAAGTTTCGAGGACCTCGATTAGTGGCGAGCTCTCTATCATTTGTTTTATCAGTGCGTGACGATGTGAATTCCTTAAAAGCATGTTTTGGAAGTTCCATGCAGTTATGAGTTTTGTGAGGGCCATTACATAATTTACACGAAGAAATGATTTTGTTCGCTTGGCTTGAAGGCTTGGGAGCTTCGTGGGATTTCATGAGAAACTTGACTTGGTCCTCAAGTTCCATGATCCTACGGCCGGGAGTGCTAGAATTGTTAGAAGGCAAAGATATTGCCTTGACCATTTTGTTCAAAGTCACGGGGATCATTCCAACTTACATTGTCACAGATAGCAAGATCTTCTATGAGTTCCATTCCAACTTACGTTGTCACAGAGAGCAAGATCTTCTATGAGTTCCCATGATTCTTCCGCACTTAGATCATGTAGCTTGCCACCGGCCGATTGGTCAATGGTTCGCCTTGTGGAGAGGTCGATATGGTCATAGAAGATTTGGACTTAGAGCAAAAGATCTATGCCATGATGAGGGACTTTTTGGAGTAAATCCTTGAAACGAGTCCATGCTTCATATAGAGTTTCACCTTGACATTGTTGGAACATCAAGATATCATTTCTAAGCTTGGTAGTTCTCCCCGGTGGGAAAAATTAAGCAAGGAAATGAGTGGTGAGATCATCCCATGAGGTGATGGATCCCGCGGGTAAACGTTCAAGCCATTGACTAGCTCGATCACATAGAGAGAATTGGAATAGGCATAATCGGGTCGACTCTCTAGTTATAACATCAAGGTCTATAGATCTACGATTTTAAGGAAGTCCTTGAGACGTTGATTAGGATCTTCGGAATGAAGTCCATGGAATGCACATCCGCTTTGCACCAACCGGATGGTCTCGGATCGCAATGGGGACACATTGGCTCCTTGAGTGAGCTCAATAGTGTTTCGATAGCCTTAGTGGCTAGGACGGGAATACTCTCCTAAGGTTCGGGGCCTAAGAGGTTGGTTTGCTAGTGGTGGATTTTGTGGGTGGTTTTGTTGTGGTGGGTTGATGGGTTCAAAGATGTTACCACCTTCCATGACGTCGGATGGTACAGGTTATGAACAAAGACACGAAGAAATGAGATAGACTAAAGAAAACTTAAAATAAAAATAAAATCTTACTAGAAAGGAATCTAGCAAGTAAACCTAATAAAAAGAAATCCTAACCTAGACAATAACTATTCCCCGGGCAGCAACGCCAAAAACTTGATACGTGGGAATCGCACCAGGCTTTACCTCTAGAGGGATCTCGAGAAGCTTACAACCCCCACCAGGCAGTGTACCTGATCGTTGTAGTATAGTATAGTGACAAGTACCAGGGGATTGATCGTTCAACTCAGGAATAGTGTCGCTAGGATTAGAAAGTCTCCTAAACTAAGTCTAGAGGTGAGGGATGATTCTTTTTGTATTTTTATGTTCTATAAAAGCAATTAAAATCTCGGTTTTTGGAAGAGTGGGCGAAATTAGTTGCTAGCTAACTAACCAAATAACTAAGATGCAATCAAAATAAAATGACAAAAATGAAAATGAAGCTAATTATACTATTGTGGTGTATACAATGATGGGGAAAGTTGTGTTTACTTAGGTTTCATTACTCCCTAGATATCTTTTACAGGTTGATAGCATGTTACAATTGCATGGATGACGGGTCATATTCCTTAATACTAGTCATAGGGCCATGTACAATATTCCCTAACTCTATAGGATCCTACTTCACTCCTATGTCGAGCCGTTAGAAGCTCCTAACATGGGATCATTAGAATTCTTCTACGCATTAAATACAACCAAATATCGAAGTACACCTCCGATCATGTTTCTTAAGACGTTCAAACAAGTTAATCACTATAAACAAACAATCAACCCATAATTAACATTTAGGTTTCACTACATCTAAACAAACACAAAAGAGATCTAGCCGAGCATGTTAAATTGAAGACAAGCGTAATATATATTCAAACAACACAGAACATGAAAGATTCAAAGGGTTGAAACCCTTGAAAAAGCTGTAAAAATCAGCCTAGGGTTTTTCCCTCAAAGTTGCACACTAATGAATGAAATTTGGAAAACTATATATAGATAATACAAGGTGACGGCGTCATGTAGGAATTTGTGATGCCGTCAACTCGCCACCTATAATGAAATCGGATTGCCTAGATCCACTTTTGACACCGTCATGTCTAATTTTCTTCTGAGCCGTCACTAATACTTAGACCATGACGGCCTTGGGTGACGCCGTCATCTCCAATGCACAAAACACTCTGGACCGTCACGTGTATCTTCCACTTCCACCTCTTGTATTGACGCCGTCACTTGGAGACTCTTGACGCCGTCAGGTACTGTTCCCAGCAAGGAAAATTAAGACTTTGTCGTTTTCTTCACTTTTATGCTCCAAAAATGTCCAAAATGCTTCCTTTTTCCAGATTTCTCTCCAAAAGTACCTAAAATGACAAAAGGAACGATTTAGGGCAATATTTGATTAAATAATCTCGACTTTGGGCTTAAATGACCCCTTAAAAACGGTTCATTTTTTGCCTCATCATTACGCAATCGATTTATCGATGTATGTGGTTCTTTTTCCTTTGAAGAAGAAAGCCCTAATTGAGTAAATGCGTTATACACCTAGATTGATTATTAATAGGACTATTGAATAAAATTTTGCATGTGGCTACATGTTTTATACATATTTAATTGTTATGTTATGTATATGTTTATTTGGTTGCTTTATTTTTATTTATTACTTGTTTTTGTTTAATATTGATGTGAGACATGTTTATAAATGAAAAAGGGTAATTTTGAATAGAAAAATAATATGGAGTAAATAAATAGCTAAATTGTTTTGGTTTTAACAGTTAAAATTTAAAAGGTTTGGTTGATTGATGTTTTTGTACAATAGTGTGTGAAAGGTGGACCGAAAGTCGCCATACAATGTGCTTGTAGAGAGGGGTTTTTAAAGACCATGCACCTACCGGTTCTCTACAACCGCTTGTGTGCCGATCTAGACTTACCTATATCACTATATTACGTACACTGTCATCTTAAGGGTGAATTGACCACAATTCCACAATGATTATCCGAAACACTAAGCTTTAGGGCTTATGCAAAAGTACGATATAAGTGGACGATAATTGTTGGTAATTGTTTAATTGGTGAACCCGATACCTCAATCAAAACTTTGTTATTTTACTCTTAGTGAATTGGTAAATAAAATTGTTTTGTAAAACCAATGTTATGAAGTTGTATGCATGCTTCTTCATACATTATTTTGATTACACGTCAAAATTAATACCCTTATAAAATTAAGTCGAATGCCATCTAATTAAGAACACTTGAAGTTGTAGTTTACGTCATGTGAGAGCTTGGCTAGAATGCAATGGAGAGGTAAATTTCATAATTTCATTGCTAGCAGATCAACTGATGTAATGGATTTATGAGTTTGCAGTTTTTTTTAATTAGACGACTTAAATTGAGTAGGAAGTGACAGCTTGGACTCAAGGCATTAGATGGGGATGAAACATGCTTACATTGCAAAAGTTTTGTGAATGTAAATCCCATAATGATCTAGGAATTGCAATATGATATTGGCAATTATTGTTCGACAATTACCTTGTTGAATAGTATCATTACTAGCAGATCAACTGATGTAATGGTACTATGTCAATTAGGATCCTAACTTTAAGAAAATACTATGGTTTTTATGAATATTTACCAATGGGTATTTTATTTTCTTAAAGATCTAATTATCGAAAATACTGAAATTGAATTTTGTAATTCGTTTTAATGTATTAATGCAACGTTCAAACCGTAAATGCACTTTGGGCTTTGGTAAATTGATCTCATTCTGTTTTCAAACAAATGTTTAATTAAGAATTATTTACTTAAAAGACAAAAGAAGTCTTCTTTCTATGAAAGAAGAGTGAGACACAATCTTATTTCTTTTCATGAATGAGAAAGGATAATAGTAATATTAGATATGTCTAAATTCTAATATAACTCATAGCAAATTTTTTAATAGTTAAGATAATTGCATATTTTTCATAGGGATTTTATCATCTTTATTCGGTGATTAAACTCTTAGTAACAAATATGATATTTGGTTAACAGAACATTATGTATGACATTTTATGAGTTATTATAATTAGAAACTAGACTAATTACTGCAAAATGTTAAAAGACAAACTAGTTATCTTTACTATTTAAAAGGTACTACATACATTGTAGGATGGTAGACCTGTTAAGGAAGAAATTACATGCCCAATTTTTCAAGTTAATCACATTTGATGGATAGTCCATCATTTACATAGTCCATCATTATTGTAATGATCTTTAATTCAGTGGGAGTTACAAGCTTTGACATCTTGGTAGCTAAAGATAATTACTTTCCAAGTGTAGACACTCATACTTTTAAAGATAGTCTTGTACGTTTCCTTACTAGACATTGTTGTTCTATAACTACTTGTTATGCTAAAATCTATGACACAATCATATTGATCACATAAACAAATGCATGGCATTATCAACTATATGAGATTGTTCCATGCACAAGTGGGAGAAATGTTATCTTTAATGTGTGCAAGAAACAACTAAAAGAGATATGATTTAATGGATTCTCTTGACTACAAGGTAAGAGAATAACGTTCTAATATGAATTATATACATCTAATTCAAGAAATACTTGGTGTTGCTATTTATGTTATGTGAGAGCTTAGCTAGATTGCAACAACAAGGTAAAATTCATATTTTCATTACTAGCAGATCAACTGATGTAATTGAACTATGAGAATTTGCAGTTTCTAAATTAGATACCTATTAGAACATGTGTCAATATGATATTAAGACTACTTTAATTTGTATATTTATGAATTCATGGAATGACATAAATTAATAAAGTAATCTAATGATGTTTCAATCTAAATATTTATGTGTTCTTGGAATGACATAAATAAATGAAGAAATAATGATATTTACATTATTGTGAAGTAAAAAATTAACTTGAAATTATTATTGAAATCAAAAGATGGTGTTCATAAATACTTTAGTTAAACATGTTTATATTTAATTGTAAAGATATAAGCATAAAGTCTTTTAATTGTTACAAGGCTTATAATAAAGTAAGACGTTATATTGTTATGTTTTTTAATTAAGACATATACATGAAGTTATTAAATTGTTAAATAACTTATAACGTATAGTGAGATTATAAAAGTTTATGTTTTCTTGTAGAGACATGGACATGAAGTGACTTTGTAAAAAGTACTTGTGTTATAAAGCATGTAATTGGCTTGAAAATACTATTATACCATTAAAATGGCTTAGTTGTTAAATAGACAAGCCAAAAGGAAATATGGTTATCTTAAATATTGTTAGATTGTCTTACAATATTAATACTAATGAAATACCAAGTGTTTATGGTATGTTTAGTTAGGAAAATCAAACTCTAGTTATATTGTTTGATTAAAGATAACTATGACTTCTTTTCTTCCAAAAGTTATCAAGGTTAGAATATTGACTATGACTTTGACATACTTAATAAACCTCCAACATAGAAGATTAATAAGACATTATCATATGATGGAATGTGATAAATCACATTAAGTCTTAAATTGACGTTATGAATTTGTTAAACTACTTATGAGTAGGTTATTAACAAATAAAAGTCATGAACTATCATTGTGTATTTGTAATATCCCAAAAGAGAAAATTGTATTGTTGCTTTGTTTGCTAAAGTATTTAAAGATAGTCTTTAAATTACTAAAAGCAAGTGGGAGTTTTGATCTTTAAAAGATAAAATTACAAGATACATAATCTTCTAAAATACACTAGTAAATATCATAATGAGGCTTGACATTAAAATCTTAAATCTCAAGATGATGGAATTCTCATTCATAGAATAGCAAAATATCTCAGATATTTGATTAATATGCTGATGGTTATGATTTACATGATTATTGTAAACCTGATAATCATTATGATACATTACCAAATATGAAATTGGGTAAAGTATACATGATATGAATGATTAAGATGTTGTCCATAAAGATAATCAATTTTAGAAACTTGGTTTATCTTAATAGTTAGACTAGAAAATGAAGATGAGTTTCTTCAAAGATAAGGTAACCATGGTGGTTTAAATCTTTATATAGAAATCATATGGACAATATTGTGCACGTATTTAATGCATATCTTATGACAAGATTATTAATCATACTTAATCAATTAATTGTGATTGAATATTTTATCTTAAACACATTAAATATATATAAAGATTATGATTTTCATATTTAGTTTCATTAATACGAAATTGATAATGAATATCAAAACTCTTGAGTGATTACTTTAGCGTTGACGATAAGTAACCAAAAGGAGTTTATGAATTCAAATAAATCTTTGGAAGTGTACAAAGTGCAATAATCCATGGATGGATAAATGCATGCATCTAGAAGATTATTTTTTATCTTTAATTATTAAATCCATGTTTTGATTTATAATTAAAATAAGATAATTTCTAAGTATTCCTAAAAGCTAGTGGGAGTATTATGTTTAATTTCCTAAATCATATATGTTCTAAAACATATAAAAAGTAATATTCCATATAAGTAAATGTTAAGTCTTAGAATGGAATGAAACTTTACTTAAAAGATTTAGAAAATAAAACATATAACCTTGGAATAAAAGTTTATAAACATATGCGGTAAATGAATCTAATATAACATGATATATCATTTAGAAAGTCTAAATGGATATGTATAACATGAATAAAATCTAAGTATGACTGAAAGATTTTTCATGAACATCATGTTTTGTTGTATCATGCTTGATTATAAGATGATTTGGCAACATTAATTCTAATTAAAAAGTTATTAGATAACTTGTGTAATATTCTATAAGAATAAGTTTGATTATAGAATCACATCCTAAGTCTGGAACAGCTTCCAAATTCTATAGATGGACAATTGGTCAATTGTTGTGCAAATTGTCATAGCCAACAAACTTGAAAGTTTGAAGGTGATACGTGGGAATTGCGCTCTCGCAACAGGTTTTACCTCTCAAGGGATCTTGAGAAGCTTACAACCCCTACCAGGCAATGTACCTGATCGTTGTAGTATAGTATAGTGACAAGTACCAGGGGATTGATCGTTCAACTCAGGAATAGTGTCGCTAGGATTAGAAAGCCTAATAAACTAGGTCTAGAGATGAGGGATGATTCTTTTTGTATTTTTATATTTTATAGAAAGCAAGTAAAATCTCGGGTTTTGGAAGAGTGGGCGGAATTAGTTGCTAGCCAACTAACCCAATAAACTAAGATGCAATCAAAATAAAATAACAGAAATGAAAATTAAACTAATAAACTAATGTGGTGGAAACAATAATGAGGAAAGTTGTGTTTACTTAGATTTCATTACTCCCTAGATATCTTTTACAGGTTGATTAGCTCGTTACAATTGCATGGATGACGGGTCATATTCCTTAATACTAGTCGTAGGGCCGTGTACAATATTCCCTAACTCTATAGGATCCAACTTCACTCCTATGTCGAGCCGTTAGAAGCTCCTAACATGGGATCATTAGAATTCTCCTACGCATTAAATACAACCAAAAATCGTAGTACACCTCCGATCATGTTTCTTAAGACGTTCAAGCAAGTTACCAATGGAAGTCTGCCAGTTTTCTTAAGCCTAACATCGAATACAATCATCTGTAACAATTATAAACAAACAATCAACCCATAATCAACATCTAGGTTTCACTACATCTAAGCAAACACAATGAAAATCTAGCTAGCATGTTAAATAGAAAACAAGCATAAGATATAATAAAACAACACATAGACATATTGAATGATTTGAAAGAATACTTATCTTTAATTGAACATGAAAGAATCAAGGGGTTGAAACCCTTGAAAAGCTGATAAAATTCAGACTAGGGTTTATTCCCTCAAAGTTGCACACTAATTAATGAAATTTGGAAAACTATATATAAATTATACATCGTGACGGCGTCATGTATTAGATTGTGACGCCGTCAACTCGCCGCCATAATAAAATCGTATTGCCTAGATCTATTTGTGATGCCGTCATGTGTACAAATACTCTGGGTCGTCACTAATGTTTAGACCCTGACGGCCTTGGGTGACGCCGTTAGGTCCTAGGCTTAAAAACTCTCTGGATCGTCACGTGTATTTTCCACTTCCACCTCTTTTTTAACTCTTGACGCCGTCATGTGCAGAGTCTTGACGCCGACAGGTACTGTTCCCAGCAAGGAAAATTGAGACTTTGCCGTTTTCTTCACTTTTATGCTCCAAAAACGTCCAAAATGCTTCCTTTTCCAGATTTCTCTCCAAAAGTACCTAAAATGACAAAAGGAACGATTTAGGGCAATATTTGATCAAATAATCTCGAATTCGGGCTTAAATGACCCCTTAAAAGCGTATATTTTTCGCCTCATCAAATACCCTTACACTTGAGATTTGCTTGTCCTCAAGCAAATGTGCTTTTATTCTAATCAAAATACAAGTTATGGGTCATTTAACACTAATATAAAAGTAATTACAACAAATAATCGTTCCACTAAAAACCAAAGACAAGCACGGAGGTCATACACTAGCACCTCACAAATAGTGTTTAGATACTCACATCTCTCGGGTGTAATAAAGTATATATCACAATATGGAAATGGAAAACATCTCTCACTACCTGTCATAGCAAATTAGATTACCATAGGCTTGGGAAAGGATCAAACATCCACCACTTGGCGTAAGCACCTAGGATAAACTATCAAAGAGGTCTTTTAAAGGGTTATAACGTTAGGTGTAGGAATATGGAAAACACGGTTTTGTTGGATAAAGGCAATATTTACTGGTGGCGAGTTAATCATCTTGGTTAATTACATGTACAATATGGCGTTGCTAAGCCAAGACTAGACTCGACTTAAGCTAATAAATAAAAAATAACAAAAACATAAAACAAACATAAAATGAAACGGGATGGTAGTCCGTATGTTTTTCTCTTTTCTTTTTCTATTTTTTTTCTTTGTCTAGATTTTTTTTTTTTTTTTTTTTTTTTTTTTTTTTTTTTTTGCATACACTCTTACCCTACCATCCAAAATAATACATCATAGGGAATGTACATTCCCCTTACACTTGAATTTTTACATACTTTACAATAAACTAATCTAATGACTCGAATCAAGTTAATCAAAACACTTGGAGTACTTTGTAAGATTATCGCACATATGGGGGTAATATATGATGTTCTTCCCCGTTACTCTATAACACTAGTACTTTACCCATGAGTCCCAATCGTCCCAAAACAATATGTACAAGATATGACTCGACTTAGCAACCATGTAATCAATTAGATAATTAACTAAGGTTTTAAACATGTAACAATAATGCACTAAAGATGAGTGCATACACGGAAGGCTAAGGCGATTTGGTTGCACATTTGGGTGGGTTGTAACAAATTCTTCCTTTAAGTAAGATGCTTAAAGTTAGAAACGAAAAGATAGGCTCAGAGGGGTGTACTAGGGGTTTCGTGTACTAAAAATGAGTACAACACTAAGGTGTGGGAAAATTAATTGACTTTACTAGCCAAATAATATGACTTAAATGGTCAAGTAATTATGATACGGGTTTAAACACAAGGGTGATCCTAATGCCTCTTATCATGTAGTAAATCCTACTACACGAATTGTTGGTACGCTTGAAGTGACGATCATTATCGAGTCAATGAGTCTTGTAATAGGTTGCAATATTATGTTAGTACATTAAAGTTTTGATATGTTTTATAATTATTCTTGTTTAGAATACATGTAATTTTAAAATCTAAGGGCCATTAGTGATATTATAAGAAACATGTAAGATGCCCTAGACTAGGTGTATAAATACTCTTGTAACCTCTCATTTGAGAGAGGGTTGGTTCATTACGAATAAGAAATATCTCTTATTTCCTCTCTTGTTTCTCTCTCTCTCTAACACATATCTTTCTCTCTCTAAACATTTCTCTTATGTGTGAAAATACTTAAAAGTCGGGACCCAAAAATTGGTATCAAGAGCCTAACAATGATCTAGGAGTGATTTGAGCTTATGTGTTTCGAATTTTTTAAGCATCTACTCGAATTTTTGAAAAAAAAAAATCATCACTTTTCTTGTTTTTCTTGGTCTTTAACACTTTTTTGATTACAAACTAGTGTTATAAACCTTTTCTAACAAGAAAGTTTCAATCTTTTTGAAGTTTCAAAGCTTAAAAATTTCGATTTTGGTTATTGTACTTGTTTTCTAAAACACAAAAAATTTTCATAAAAATCATCAAGTTTGCAACTTTCTTCAAGTTTTGGTGTTTTTATAACTAGAAGTACAAGAATCTTGAAATACAAACTTCATTTGGGTGAGCTTTTTGCAAAATCAAAATTCTAGCAAACTTTCTAGAACACAAAAAATTTTCATAAAAATCATCAAGTTTGCAACTTTCTTTACGTTTTGGTGTTTTTATAACTAGAAGTACAAGAATCTTGGAATACAAATTTCATTTGGGTGAGCTTTTTGCAAAATCAAAATTCTAGCAAACTTTCTAGAACACACTTGTACCATCTTTCTAAATCACAAAGTTTCGAGAACACCTTTTTACCAAGTTTCGAGATTACACCTCGTTGATCCTTAAGTGCTACCGTTTCTTACTCGGTGTTTTCCTTGCTTGTATAAGTGAGAAAACACTTCGACTCGTGGTATACTCTCTAGATTGTATAATTTAGAAAGTTTTGGTGCTAAGTTTCTAGAATACTGAAAAGTTTCTAAAACACTGAAAAGTTTCTGGAACACTAAAAAGTTTCTAAAACACTGAAAAGTTTCTAGAATACTGAAAAGTTTCTAAAACACTGAAAATTTTTCTAGAACACCTTTTAGAAATTTTTTTTCTAGAACACTTTTAGAATTTTTTTTTTTCTAGAACTCTTTTAGAAAATCTTTTGGTGGACAAAGTTTCGAAAATTGTTGGTGGATTAAAAGTTCGTTGAACAAGGAAAGTAACCTTCACCAAACCCAACTCCTATTTCGTTGAGCCGATCCAAGATCAACTTTATCACACATCGTTACACAAGTTTCTTTCTAACATCTTCTTGCTATCTTCTTTCTATTTCTTAGAAAAAAAAAAGAAAAAAAATTCAAATTTTTACGCGAAATTGAAATTTTGGAATAACGGTGAAAATTTTGGCCCAAAATTCAAATTTTTAGGGCAAAATTCAAATTTTTTCGGTAAAATTTGGCGGCAAAATTTTTGAAACTCAAATTTTTCTTACAACCTTATAATTACATTTCATAGTGATTTTCAAATTTTGGAAGAGAAAATTTTTCAAATTTATTTTGGAGGGAAAATCAAAAATCACTATTTCGACCTTGTGTGTGACATTTTTTGGTTGATTATTTCGATTACATCGCAACAATCACGGGGGAGAGAAAATGTATCAATCAAGTTCACAAGAGAGAAAGATGTCTAAAGTTGAGAAAAGAGCCATCCATTCTATAGAAGATTGTTTAGCATCTTTTCATTCAGTTAAGATTCAATTCAAGATTCTTTCAGAAACAAGGTTTCCTTCCCGGAGTACCTTTACTGTATTCTTCGAAACAAAAACGGACGTTCTAACCTTTCAAAGAAACTCCAAGAAAACATAGTTCAACTAGAAAAGCAAATTGAACAGGGAAGCGATTGCATGACAAGATTTAGAGCGCTCAAGGCTCAGTTCAAAGAGTTCATGGCAATGGATATTAATGTGTTCAAAACTTCTCGAGACTATGAATCTCAAAGCAGGTTATGGAGAGAGAACATCACTAGTATGGAGGTTGAAGCTTTTAGAGATCAGCTTGTTTCAAGAATGAGCTACTTAGAATTTGTGCTTAATAAAAGATCACTTCATCTGAGTGTTGTCAAAGAACTAGAGATGCAGAAACGAGAAAGAGAATTGAATGTACGGGAGAATGGGAGAATAAGGCAGACACAGGAAGGAACAGTCAACAATGAAAGGACGTTGGATGATAGTTTGGTATTCACGGGTAACAATGCATTATCAAAATGCAGACTGA
Source organism: Artemisia argyi (assembly GCA_030686995.1). Classification (NCBI taxonomy): domain Eukaryota; kingdom Viridiplantae; phylum Streptophyta; class Magnoliopsida; order Asterales; family Asteraceae; genus Artemisia; species Artemisia argyi. Next base: position 71,320,923 of record CM060683.1, read on the forward strand.
ATGCAGCACTCCTGGGAATGATTCAGATGCAGACGGGAAACTCAAATGTAAGGATGGTTTGAATAATGCAACTGCTGTCAGTCCTTCACAAAGTTCAGTCGCACTCGTTCAAGAAAACCAATCTAATGATGATGTTAATGGTAAAGATATATTTGAAAATGTGTTTGCTTATGAGACACAAAGTCATGGACAACCTGAGTACATTAACGACACATATGTAGCGAATCAGGATGATAGAAATATTACTCCTGAGACCCCACATATGGATCCTAATGGAGGTACGGTCGTGTATAACAATGTGAATCATGATCAAGAATGTCCTTCAACTGCTTTGATAAAGAAGAATATGCAAAACGATGTTGCTCAACGTAACAAGCTCAATTGTGAACTAAAAGAAAAAAATGTGTCATTAATAAGGGACATTGAGTGCTATAAAATACAACTTTCAAATCTTGAAAACAAAGTCAAACGTGAAAAAAGTTTTGAAAAGGCATTTCAAGAATATTATAATAAAGAACAAGATCTTCAACATAAAATGCGATAATTAATTGAGTCAAACAGCAAATTGGTTTCTCAAATGGAAAAAGAAAAATGCGTGCTCAAACAACAAGTTGAACAACTTCAAAAAGAGCTTTCAAAAACACAAACAGAGTTGTCAACTTGCAAAATGAAATTTTATGAACATAAAGTGAGTAAAAGGAAAAGGGAAGACTCATATCTTAATGACATTGTTGATTTAGAAGCTAAATTAAAAGTTTTTGAAAAAGCTGCTTGTGATAAATCGTTGATTGTGGAGTCTAAAAACTTAAGAGTGGAAAATGAGATGTTGAGACATGAAAATGAGAAGATTTTAAAAGAGTCAAGCGACATCCAAGAGAAACTTAAACGTCAAATATTTTCTCTTGAACAAAATTTTCAAAGATGTCAAGCACAAAGCATTAACTTTGAGCTAGCTTTACAACACAATCTTGAAAAGCAGTCTTTCGAAAACCCCTGGATGTCAAAGCTTGAACATGTTGAAGATGAAAACGTGTAAATGAAATGTCAAATTTCAAAATACGAAAAAGAGATTGAGCGTTTGAAACAGATTTACAAAAACCTGTTTGATTCAATCAAAAGTTCACGTGTTCAGAACAAAACTCAAACTTGAAACAAAAAGAGACTGAAGATTTGAAGTCTCAATTGTATGAATTCGCTAATAAAAAGTTTGAAAATGCTTTGCAAAAGATTGAATCAATGAAAAAGAAAAATGTTGATTTTCAAATCACAAAAGTTTCCTTTCCAAAACCCCATTTCGACTCTAATACTCCAGATTTTGATAAGGAAACAGGGGAGAAAATGTATCTTTTTGAAAATGAAAATCACGTGCTTCAAACGAAAGTGGTTGAGCTTGAAACGGTTTTAGCTCAACAAACAAACGAATTTGAGGATGCCAAAACCGACTTTTTCAACAAAGCAACCAAATTTGAAAATTATTTTGAAAGACTTGAAAAAGAAAATGTTGAGTTCGAACGGAAATTGGCTCGTAAAACGGATGATTCTAAAGCCGAAAAGGATAAACTTTTGAAACAAATTGCTTGTTTAGAATCAAAGTTGGCATCCCAAGACCATCTTTCTCTTCAAAAAGAATACAGTGAATTAAGAACTTCATACAATGATTTAAAAGTGAAGTTTGATAATCTTAACCGATCAAAGAGAAAAGCTCCAATTTCAAATGTTTCAACACCAGAAGTGAGTGTTTCGAATAAGGTTTACACGGGTGAATCTTCAAAACCATTTTTGAAAAGGGTTTCACAGTTTACAACCTATTCTTTGCAAAAGGAAGGAAGTTTTCCAAGAGACCAAGTTTTTTCCGAAACATTTACTTCTAAAAGGTTTTAAAATCCAAATGCTTCAAAAGAAAAGAATCATGTTTTTCAAACCCCACACTCTCATTTTACACCGGTAAAGCAAGTGTGGAGACCAAAACAAAGTTTTTCAAAACCCCCAAATGCTTCAAAAGAAAATAACCATGTTTTTCAAACTCCACACTCTCATTTTACATCGGTAAAGCAAGTGTGGAAACCAAAGCAAAGTCGTTCAAAACCTTTCAAATATTCCATATCAGAATTGCTTTCGCTGCAACACGAGAATAACTCTGCTTTGAACATTCCAAATACCGGAAGGTTTCCATTCATCACAAAAACAAATCTTCAAAGAGAACCCATGAGGTTCAACTCTAGATGGAAATCTTCCTCTTCAGATTTTAAAACTCCAAGAGAAACGTCGGGTTTCTCAAACAATTTTCGACGGAAAAAGAGTTTTAAATCACCATTGATTCCACGAGTGTTATTTCAAAATGAAACATCGGTTTTCAGTCCTCGTTGGAATTCAACATCTTTAAATCAGATTGACACAACCTATAAATGGATTTCAAAATTTGGTAAACCCGTTGGCGCCGTGCTTAAATGGGTTCCCAAGGTTGTTGTCTAATCTCAAATTCTTAATGGCTTGTAAGTATTTCAGCTTACAACCTGGGCTTAAACATTACGACTTCTGCACACATTTCAGTGTACAACTCGGGTTTCAAAAAAAGGAAAGTGCCTTGCTAAACCATTCGTTAAAACCAAACGTGCACTTATCCTTAAAAGTGCAAAGCTTATCTAAAACTTCTTAATCTTGAGCAAAATTTATTCAAAAATTTTCAAAAGATTTTTCAAAACTTTTCAAAATTTTGCTCAAGATTGTTTTTCAAATCTCTACTCCCCAATTCACTACAAAGTTTAAAAATGTCAAAACATATGCGATTTTTGAGGGGGAGTATTTCCAAAACAAAATGTTCCCTCAAAATCATGCTTCTTACTTTTGAGTAGGATTAATCAAATTTTTAAAGTTTTTTCTAAATTCTACTCAAAAGGACAAGTATTCCCTCTCGTAATCAAAACCTCAAAAAGTTATTTCACTTATTGAGGGGGAGTATTTGAAATGATCTTTGTTCAAAATGATAAGTTCTTGGTGAATCTCCCCATAAGACTCAAAAAGCATAATTTAATCAAAAGTTCATCAAAAACAACATCTTATATGCTATTTTTGAGGGGGAGAAAAGTAAAAGTGTTTAAAATATGAATGTTTAAGGATGCTAAAAGTTCAATCTCATGCGAGCTCGACTCAGAATTGACCCATGAATTGATGAAACAAAAAGTTAGTAATCGAAAAGACTTATCCTCGATAAGTTCTTGGTGAATCTCCCCATAAGACTCAAAAAGCATAATTTAATCAAAAGTTCATCAAAAACAACATCTTATATGCTATTTTTGAGGGGGAGAAAAGTAAAAGTGTTTAAAATATGAATGTTTAAGGATGCTAAAAGTTCAATCTCATGCGAGCTCGACTCAGAATTGACCCATGAATTGATGAAACAAAAAGTTAGTAATCGAAAAGACTTATCCTCGACGGGTAATGACATCAAGTTAGTTACCAGAGCTACTTGTCACCTAAAAGCTGACAATGGAACTCTTTAACTAGCTACGTAAGAGTGTCTCGAAAAGGATTGGTCAAAGTAGATATGTACCATTTCGAGAAACTTTCTGTGGACTCGACCAGGCCAGGTAATAATTTCAAGCTAGTCTGACTAGTGATGTAAGCGTGTCTCGAATCGGTCTTGTTCACTAAAAGTGGATCAATTCAAAAAGTGCTTGCTCCTCCCACATGTGCAAACTTATTAAATACTCATGAGCACATGTGACGGGGGAGCCCTTCATAAACATAAAACTCTTAAAGTGTTAAACAAAATGTTTGATAATCACAAACACTTTGAGAGATTTTCAATCAAAGGTTTCATGGCAATTGTTGGATAATCATGGAGTTATAAGGTGATTAAGATAGGAAAAACCGTCTTATGATCCGCCAGAGCCAGAGGGATCTACCCAAGGACATCACCAATAGTTAGTATTAGAAGTCCTTAGGTATGATATGAAAAAAAGGAGAAAAGAATGAAAGGAGAAAGAAGGGGTTGAAGAATTAAAAAGAAAAGCAAAGAAAAGGGTGAAAAGAAATAGCCCTCCATATGTTCAACCTTAGGGCAGACACCGGGTACAATTCGTATATTACTGGTTGTTGCTAATGTGACACCGGTATTGAAGATAAAGACATCATGGACCCAGTGACGCACTGCACTTAACCTTCTAGCCACTCAAGTTCTCTTAAAAGAGCTTGTTTCATTCTCACGGGGAACCGGTGTAATCTATCGACTTATCTCTTAGAGATGATTGATATTGAAGCAGGAGACCCCTCCCTAGTCTCCGCATAGGAAACCTAAGTATGAACTTATCGAGTCTAGAGCCATGAGATTCATCAAAGATCTCTTAGGAACACTTAGTATTTCTACAACTGGTGTTCTGCATCAATGGACACCAGCTGTAAATTATCGAGTCCTTCGCAGATCTTAGCAATCTGCCGAGAACGTTTATGAGAGAATTTATGTAAGTATTTCTCAATGATTGAACGGAAATCTTGCCAGGGTCAACTTCTAATAGCCCTGATAGGAGGTCACTTCGGTAACTCCTTATGGGTTACGCTTAGTGTTCGCGGTGGTTCCAAAATGGTCTACAGTCGTGGAGTGATCCCCAGCGACTCACCCATTCATTGAGCTACTAAGTAGGTCTTATAAGCTCCCTCGGGAGTATCTGATATGGGAACGGCCTTGATAAGGATTAGAAGGAGTCTTCACAATATGCTATTGACGATCTCTAATTCCTTATCTGTAAGTACCGGTTGATTTATTGCAAACTGTTTACCTGCAGCTATATATCATCTCCATGGTGACGGATTCCTCATGCTCATACATGCATCTTGAAGTCATTGAAAGCTCCCTCAAAGATCAAAGCAACACAAAGTTCAAAGAAAGATTCTACGCCAAAAGAAAGAATCTACAAAGTAAAAAGACTAAAGATCTAAGTGTATGAAAGGGAACTACGTGCATGTGTAAGTCAACGTTCAAATATGTATGAGCATGTTGGAATGGCGGACAACCACCACAGATGCAGAAGTGACGAAAGGCAGATTACACCATCATTTGATCACAACAACAAGAACAAAGAATGAAGATCACAAAGCATGATTGGAACAAAGAATCTAGCAAAGCTACTACACAAAGACTCAAAGTTTAAAACAACAAGCATCAAAGAAATCAAAAGATCAGTCATTTCTATTGGTGGACCCATAACCCACAGGTCGCAAAAGAGATCTCAATGATCACCCCTTTAGGGGGAGATTGTTGGAAACGCAAAAGTGATGATCATAAATGCAATTAAAGAGAGATCTCAATGATCGTCCCTTAGGGGGAGATTGTTGGGTACGCTTGAAGTGACGATCATTATCGAGTCAATGAGTCTTGTAATAGGTTGCAATATTATGTTAGTACGTTAAAGTTTTAATATGTTTTATAATTATTCTTGTTTAGAATACATGTATTGTTAAAGTCTAAGGGCCATTAGTGATATTATGAGAAACATGTAAGATGCCCTAGACTAGGAGTATAAATACTCTTGTAACCTCTCATTTGAGAAAGGATTGGTTCATTAGGAATAAGAAATATCTCTTATTTCCTCTCTTGTTTCTCTCTTTCTAACACATATCTTTCTCTCTCTAAACATTTCTCTTATGTGTGAAAATACTTAAAAGTCGGGACCCAACACGAATGTAGTCTCACTAGCGGTCTCGGGATGCATCACTAACGCAAGTTCTAGAATCTAAATGCTACCGGTACACTCATAAGCACTAATAATGAATGCTTTTTCTATCAAATCTAAAGGAGAACCTCACATATTTGGGTGGAAAATTTTTCTGAATGGTACAGTTTTGTGCTAGTCATACAACTCCTATCCATGAGACGCTTGTTAAGGCTAAATTTTCACTCCTAAATGTTGTAAAAAAAATTAAATTTGGCGCTAAAATTAAACTAACAAGCATTTCTCTTAGTTTTATTACACACCTACCATCAAACAAACAAACTCAAGTGCAATTATATCCTATAAGGTATCATCATTTACCCTCCCCTTACACTTAGGATGAACATTGTCCCCAATGTTCAATTAAAGAATGTAAAAGTAAAATAGGTAAAAGAATGAAAACAAATACTCCCCTGATTCGTTCGGTGTGGATAGTGTGTTAACAAGGTTAGATCTTCCTCCAAGAAAATGAACATTCAAAGCTTCCCTTCCAGAAATATAAATCATCTTCTTGTTATATATAACCTGTTAAACCTGAGAAAACAATCAAGGCAACCTCGCGTAAAATCGGCGGCAATCTATATATACTAACAAATCCTAGAAAATAATTTAAGATATAATGCTTGTGGAATGAATGTTTGCAGATTTCCTGGAGTTTATAAAACTAAAGAATTAACAAAAACTTTAAGACTCCATTAGAAAAACAAAAATCGCAAAATTTCCAGAATTTTACACATGACGCCGTCATGAGTTAAGCCCTGACGCCGTCAGAAGTGACCTGCAGAAATCTTTATGTTAAGTTTCCGGAAAATTTATGGAAAAACTTATGTCCTACTTTCTGGAAAATCTTGCAAAACATCATTATGACTCGATACAAGCATTTGACTCTAACAAATACTACTATACATGTTCATTTAATATTGTGGCGAATCAAGATCATTTTTGTTCTTAGAAACAAATTTGGGGTTTCCCCTTACACTTAGCTTTTGCAAAATACCTTCATATGAAGTTAAGACGAGGTTAAACAACAAAATAAAGCATTTTCACAATTTAGTTTGAAACATGATCTACCAACAACAAAAATAAAACATGCATACGGAAACAAATAGAAATACACAAAACATTGGTTGCCTCCTAAGAAGCGCTTTTCTTTATTTACGAGTCTTGTAGCTAGACTCAAGGTCATGGGCAATTACGTGACCTCATCATTGGTCACATTCTCTAGGTCATCTCCAATCTTAGTTTTGTATTCCGGACCTAGTTGCAAACATTCCTTGTAGAAACCAAGTATTCTATTCATGACATAATCTACTCCTCTACGTCTATCCTCATCATTCCTATAGTAAACCGCTTGCTTGTGTTCCTTTTCTATGTTTGATAGAAGGCGGTATTGTTCAATCTTATAGGGCATTTGGTAAGCAATCTCATCGTTCTCTTCCTTGAATCTAACTATCCCTAGGGACGGGTCATAACTCATCTTAGAGGCCTCAACAAACGGTTTTCCGAACACTACTTGACTTAGGCAACCATCTATTACCGGATGAGTGTCCTCTACTATCACAAAGTCGGTAACATAAGTGAAGTTTCCTACAAAGACATGCAATCCTTTCACTCTTCCTACAAAGTTGCTCATCCTAATCGTGTCAGGCATCATCCTATACCCAAGTTGCCTCTTCATTACCCAATTATAATAGGTCCTAGTCATGATGTTTATAGGAGACCTAAGATCGATATAAGCTTTCCACACATGCATATGCCCAATGTTGCATGGTATGTTGATGTTAGAGGGATCACCTACTTTAATAATGGGTGAACCAAGGACGTATGGAGTCTCGGGATCATCGAATAAATCCTTGTGATATTCCCGTTCTTCCTTGGTGGGTAACTTATCAAAGTATTCTTCTATGTTTTCTACTTCCTCTAACTTTTCTCCCTTATTATCCTCAACTTCCTTAACCTCATCCTTAGTCCCGGTTTCTATTTCAACTTCATCCTTGTCACTTGCATCTATATTCTTATCTATTGGCTTAATGGTGACAACGTTGACAAAGTGGACGTGTTTGGATGATGAAGGGTCCTTAATTTGGATTCCGCTATTAGTGTCCCTAGTGTCCTTCCTAGGTGACAGATGTTTAAAGAGTTTACTAGGACTTTTTATTTTCACAAGAGAGGTTGGTTGATTCATGATGGTGACAGATTTGACTTCTTCAGCCAGAATCGGTTTACTAATAGCGTGCTCTTTAATAGCAGTTAACAGATTACAAATCTTGTCATTCATATCGGCCTGTTATTGTCTAAATCGGGTCTCGAGCGTGGAAAGCTGTAATTCTTGAGAGAGAATGAAATTTCGCAAGGCACCATCATAGCTTTGCTTAGGAGTGTTCTGAGGTGTAAAAAGCTTGGACCATTCGAGTGGAGGAGAATCATCGAAGGATACGCTCCGAGTTTGGTATCCTCTGAAATTTGACTTATCTTTCCATGCATCATAGGCCTCGCCAAAGTTTCGAGGATCTCGATTAGTGGCGAGCTCTCTATTCTTTGTTTTATCAGCGCATGACGATGTGAATTCCTTAAAAGCATGCGTTGGAAGTTCCATGCAGTTATGAGTTTTATGAGGGCCATTACACAACTTACACGAAGAAGTAATTTTGTACACTTGGCTTGAAGGCTTAGGAGCTTCGTAAGATTTCATGAGAAACTTGACTTGGTCCTCAAGTTCCATGATCCTACGGTCGGGAGTGCTAGAATTGTTCGAAGACAAAGATATTGCCTTGAACATTTTGTTCAAATCACGGGGATCATTCCAACTTTCGTTGTCATAGAGAGCAAGATCTTCTATGAGTTCCCATGATTCTTCCGCACTTAGATCACGTAGCTTGCCACCGGCTGATTGGCCAATGGTTCACCTTGTGGAGAGACCGATATGGTCATAGAAGATTTGGACTTGGAGCCAAAGATCTATGCCACGATGAGGGACTTTTTGGAGTAAGTCCTTGAAACGAGTCCATGCTTCATATAGAGTTTCACCTTGACGTTGTTGGAACATCAAGATATAATTTCTAAGCTTGATAGTTCTCCCCAATGGGAAAAACTGAGCAAGGAATCGAGTGGTGAGATCATCCCATGAGGTGATGGATCCCGCGGGTAAACGTTCAAGCCATTGACTAGCTTGATCACATAGAGAGAATTGGAATAGGCGTAATCGGGTCGACTCTCTAGTTACAACGTCAAGGTCTATGGAATCTACGATTTTAAGGAAATCCTTGAGATGTTGATTAGGATCTTCAGAACGAAGTCCATGGAATGCACATCTGCTTTGCACCAACCGGATGGTGTCGGATCACAAGGGGGACACATTGGCTCCTTGAGTGAGCTCAATAGTGTTTCGATAGCCTTGGTGGCTAGGACGGGAATACTCTCCTAAAGTCCGGGGCCTAGGAGGTGGGTTGCTAGTGGTGGGTTTTGTGGGTGGTTTTGTTGTGGTGGGTTGATGGGTTCAAAGATATTACCACCTTCCATAATGTCGGATGGTATAGTGACAAGTACCGGGGGATTGATCGTTCAACTCAGGAATAGTGTCGCTAGGATTAGAAAGCCTAATAAACTAGGTCTAAAGAGGAGGGATGATTCTTTTAGTATTTTTATATTATATAGAAAGCAAGTAAAATCTCAGGTTTTGGAAGAGTGGACGGAATTAGTTGCTAGCCAACTAACCCAATAAATTAAGATGCAATCAAAATAAAATAACAGAAATGAAAATTAAACTACTAAACTAATGTGGTGGAAACAATAATGAGGAAAGTTGTGTTTACTTAGATTTCATTACTCCCTAGATATCTTTTACAGGTTGATTAGCTTGTTACAATTGCATGGATGACGGGTCATATTCCTTAATACTAGTCGTTGGGCTGTGTACAATATTCCCTAACTCTATAGGATCCTACTTCACTCCTATGTCGAGCCGTTAGAAGCTCCTAACATGGGATCATTAGAATTCTCCTACACATTAAATACCACCAAAAATCGTAGTACACCTCCGATCATGTTTCTTAAGACGTTCAAGCAAGTTACCAATGGAAGTCTGCCAGTTTTCTTAAGCCTGACATCGAATACAATCATCCGTAACAATTATAAACAAACATCAACCCATAATCAACATCTAGGTTTCACTACATCTAAGCAAACACAATGAAAATCTAGCCTAGCATGTTAAATAGAAGACAAGCGTAAGATATAATCAAACAACACATAGACATATTGAATGATTTGAAAGAATACTTATCTTTAATTGAACATGAAAGAATCAAGGGGTTGAAACCCTTGAATTGCTAATAAAATTTGGACTAGGGTTTATTCCCTCAAAGTTGCACACTAATGAATGAAATTTGGAAAACTATATATAAATTATACATCGTGACAGCGTCATGTATTAGATTGTGACACCGTCAACTCTCTGCCATAATAAAATCGTATTGCCTAGATCTATTTGTGACACCGTCATATGTAGAAATACTCTGGGCCGTCACTAATGTTTGGACCCTGACGGCCTTGGGTGACGCCGTCAGGTCCTAGGCTTAAAAACTCTCTGGATCGTCATGTGTATTTTCCACTTCCACCTCTTTTGTAACTCTTGACGCCATCATGTGAAGAGTCTTGATGCCGTCAGGTACTATTCCCAACAAGGAAAATTGAGACTTTGCCGTTTTCTTCACTTTTATGCTCCAAAAACGTCCAAAATGCTTCCTTTTCCATATCTCTCTCCAAAAGTACCTAAAATAACAAAAGGAACGATTTAGGGCAATATTTGATCAAATAATCTCGAATTCGGTCTTAAATGACCCCTAAAAAACGGTACACTTTTCGCCTCATCAAAGGGCATCAAACATTACACAATAGATATTAATGTTTATGGGAAGTTTTAATAGCATATTGTTGTTTGCATACAATGATGCTAAATGAAATTGAGATGACACTCAATACTGGTTATGGTAAGGATTTCATCCTTGGCTCTTAGTAGTTATGCTTACTAAAAAGCATAGTTGCATTATACATTAAGAGAATAAGAATACTTTAAACTTTAAAATGTTTAGAAGTTTGATTATCATAAATTGGTGTTTAAAGATGTCACACATTTTATGAAATATTATATGGCATAATCAAAATTGTTGAGTATGCACATATAAGAACTTCAATAGTTGAATTCTTGAAATAAGTATTCTTAAAATTCTGATAGATCAAAGTTGGATGATTTATGCCTTGTCAACAAGTATGAATGTCATTACTTGAGACATAATTCATCAACAAGAGTTATCGTGCATTGATCTATTTAGTATTTGGATAAGGGATGTTAAACAATTATTATAATAAATTTAAATACATGGTATGTTTAATTTACAATAAATTGTATCCTATATTTGTATGTTTAATCCATGAATAAATGTTATTCTAAATTGTCCGTTGTTAGTTAATAATATGGGAATATTATTAAATCAAGACAAATCTGAAGGTTGGTATAATATACTTAAAGTATATTGATGCGTAGTCATGCCATTTCAGATGATATTCAATGATACCGAATATAGGACTTATCCCAACTATATGATGTTACTTATGGATCTTGTCATTAAGTAAATCATAAGAAGTTATCCTCAGACTTGAGATGCAAGATAAGTGTCATAAATTTAGTACATTTTTGTAGAACAACTTAACACTATACGTAACTGGTAGTCATAAGGGTTGTTTTCAGAAGTGTTACAAAGTTAGTGGGTTTTGCTTGTAGTCAAGATAGAATTTGTTCCTTCAAATTTATTTTTGGAGTTTAATACTGCTGGGCTCCTCGTAGGGTTGTCAAGATGTTTGCATGGCCTTGCCCAAGATCTTCCCTGAATATGTTCAGAAGATTTGGTAATCTTGATCAATCACAAACAGGAGAAACAGAATGGTTAGTTAAGGAATGACTTTGATCCATATCCTTATTAACGTGGTATTAGAAAAAAAAGGATAATAATAATGAGAAATCATTAAAAGGTTTTCCAGGAGCCTTACTTGAGTTGTACTAGGCATCGAAGTATTACTAGACGCTAACCGATGTGATTACACTATTAAAATATGTCCAAGTGGGAGCTGTTAGTTTATGGACTTTAATTAGTAGTTATATGTTAGGATCGGACTTGAGATCACGGGATTGCACACTTTACATATGAGACTCGATGTTTAAATAATTAATATAAAATGTTATATTTAATTATTTAATTCACAATAAATGACTAAAGAGCGTTAGGTAACTAATGGAATTGACTAACGGTCGGTAAATGTCAACGGGATACGAAGAAAGTAAAACAAGACAAGAGAAGGTTCTAGAAATCCTCTCTTGAGCTTGTTTTGGTCGAAACTATGGAATCTCACATCGGAAACCATAGCAAACTTGATATCTATCATAAGGGTATAAATACATCCCCATGTATTCATCCTTTGGTACACTTGATTTCAATAGAAGGCCAAACTTCTTCTTTTCCTCTCTTATTCATAGGAAAACGAGCGAAACCCCAAGAAAAAGGATTTGTGAGTAACCTTGAACATTACAAAGTGTTTGGTAAATCTATTGTGATCAAGAACTAGCATTCACATCGAATCGCTAATAGTACGTGTGTACAAGAACGTGATATAACCACACTATTGGTTCTATCTTGGATTGAATAACAAAAAGGTAAGGGGTTATTCTTACTATCCACATAAACCCTAATTAGGGTTCATATGTTGAAGATTGCTTTAATTGATTCTTGTTCGGGCTAGAATCACAAAGGTGCATTTACTATTTATTATTGATTAATTAATTACATGTTATATGATCTTGTTATATTTGCTTCCGCTATGCTTACTTGATGTTATTGGTTTATTTATATGTGTTGATACAAAAGTTGGGCATTCCTTATTTGGGTTCCTATTCTCGTACCAATCAGATCTTAATGCTTGAGACCTGCGCACTAAGAAAGCAAACAAACACCGTTAGGCTTATCGTGGGATTGTCTCCCACGATTATCCTCCGGCGTGAGAGTAAGTAATCGGTTTTAGGGTTGTATAGAAGAGTTAGGGTTGTAAATCGTACCTTTAATGAGAGTTATGATATTCTTTATATAGGCACGAAATCCTTATTGGATACGTGTCCCTTACTCTTCGACGTATAATGCCTATCCGGTCTATGGATCTTTATCCCATAAATAAGAGATCCTTATCTAGACCATAAATACTTTCATGAGCCCAAATCGCTAGCATGGTGGCCCAATTCATTGTTATAATAGCCCACTTGTGGTGGGCTTGGGCATTTGTAATGTTCATTAATCGGGTTCGTGACCCGAATATGGACTATACGTCATCATGTCCCCCCAGTCTAGTATGTGTAGGTATTAACCACGGATGCTAGACTAGTATTTCCCGCCAAAAATGAGATACGATGTATCTAGCCTCAAAGCGTCCCACGTATCCCTTGAAATACGTGAAAAAGTGCATTTACCTGTTTGTATTCCAACCACACGATTGAGGTAGGGGGATCCACGTGGCGTTCATCCGAGGAAAGGGGAAACCCTATATAAAGGGTTCTCATTTTCATTGTGTTTACCACAGTAAAAAAACACCACTTTTTCCATATTAAGAGTCATCGATCAAAGAAAAAATATTATCTTCTAAGGTAATTGCGCATGCGCTCCATAGTCAAAGCTCGTATAGACGATGGTTTGACAACTAAATGAGTTTGTGTCCGAGATTGACGAGGATGAACTTCGTCAGTTCACCTCCGATTACTTCATCCCGCTCGCAGGGCATCTGGAAGTACCGTATGCGGACGTATGTATCGCAGACTTCCCTGATGGGAAAATACGGGTATACACGCGCTTTTTTGAGTTTGCGAACCAGCGCATGCCTATATCCCTATTCTTGAGTGACGTGCTCAACTTCTACCATCTGCATATCTCTCAGCTGCACGGTATAGGTGCGGCGAAAATAACAAATTTTGAAGTAAACTGTCATTTACATGCGATAAACCCTACCATTAATCTCTTCCGCGCATTTTACCACACAACGTGGTCAAACGGGTGGGTTACTTTTTCTAAGCGCCTAGGACGCTACCAATGTTACACTGAGAAAGTAGACGCCCTTAGGGGTTGGAGGGAAAAGTTTTTCTGGGTAGATGATACGGTATACCCTTCGCTCTTTGAGTTTTATACTCAAGAGACGTTGCTAAAGGATGAGCGCCCAGATCCCGGTACGCACAACGTGGATGATGCGGAGACCATTAATGGTAACCGCATCCCCATCAACTCCTATCCTGAAGAGTTTTTGGTTCATATGGGAATGAGTCGCAACTACTTTGGAGGTTTTGATGAAGTGCCAACATTTTTGGATGAAAGCGGCTGGGGTGGGTGCTTGTCCTTTCTTATCCTCGCATTTGTAATGTAAGCGCCCTTTCATATTGTGATTATAATAACTAAACTATTCTTTGTTGTTTGCTCATGTGTTGCACAGAGATGGACTTGTTCTCCATAGTGAGGTTGGAAAAACCCTTACAAGTTACTGTGGGTGTGCGCCCACTGAGGGAAGGTAAAGTGAATGTTTTGGAGGCCGCAGCCGGACGTCTTTTTGAGCATGTGCAAGAGGAATCTTCTGATTTCTCGCAGCCCCTAGTGAATGCCACTCCAGTGCAGACTGTTCCTGCGCAAGGAGTGCCAGCTTCCGAGCCTGCGCGCACTGAGTCGTCTGACGATGTCGGGATCCTGAAGGTTGATACCAATTCTGAAGAGGAGCACCAGGGTGCTAAGCGCAAGGTTGCTGATGATGGTGGTGAGGGTACTTCCAAGCGCAGGCACCACGTTATCACTATGGATGAGTCCACAGATGAGGAGGCTTCCCCGTTTGTGACTGTGCATGATACTACAGAGACCTCCTCTCCTATGTAAGTGATAATGTCGCAGTTCTTCTTCATTCTTCTTTTATCTTTTGATATGCTGTATTGACTCATTGTTTTTTTGTATGCAGTGACAAGACTTCAGGGAGTGATGCAGCGTATGTGGAGCAGGTGTCTCCGCAGGTGACTTGTTCTCCCGTGGAGGAGCCATCGAAGGCTGGTGAGGAGTTATCTGTAGGGGGTCTAATAGAAGAGTTGGGTCTAGCGGCTGCGCGCCAGGCCACTCTAGTTCACCAGCTTAAAGCTCGGTACGATGGAGAGGGTAGTAGCAGCGCAGCAAAAGATGAGGAGATTGCGCAGCTGAAGGCACAATTGTCCAGTGCGCGTGCTGGGGTGGACTCGACAAACTTGTATGCTCAGAAGTTGGCTGGGGAGAAGGTGTCCTTGCTTGCCCAAGTGAGCCGAGTACGGTCTTCGTATGAGGAGTACAAGAGCAATTTCCATTGGGCTCTGAAGTACATAGAGCAGAACAAGAGCAACCACTTCACGAAGTAGGATGAGTTGATCAAGTTTGTGAATGAGGCTTTGGAGCGTCAAGAGGGTAAGCTGCGCCAGCTCAGCATCAAGTATGACGAGGAGATGTACCCACATCTGTTATCCACCATCGCTGAGAGCAGGTATACTTTATTTTCTGCTTCTTTTGAGTCTCTAAGACTTGAATCCTTTGGTTTCTTTCGAATTATTATCTAATGAGGGTGTTGTTTTGTAGGTGGTTAATCAGTCATGGTCTCCGATTGGCCGCTATGGGTACGTTGGAGTCCCAAGAGGTCGTGGAGGCCTTTGGGAAGGTTGTTGAGTATGCCATGGCGCGTGGCAAGGCTCAGGCTATGGAGGAGCTTCATGAGGGCAAGATGTTGATAGTGCCGCTCACAGAAGTGCCTAGCTATAAGGCGGATGCTTATGATGACCTTGTGAAAGCCATGGAGAAAATGAAGCTGTTTGAGCTTCCGTGGATCGCGCAGCTGGAGCGCGACCAGGATCAACCCATTAAGGTGATTATGGAGGGGTTGATCCTAGGGAGGCATATCCTGGAGGATGCGGAGACTCAGCCTGATTATTTTTTGAAGCCTGACAAGTCGCAGCTGCAAGTTCCTGTGTTTGCACAACCACGCGACATCCTCAACCTATTCGCCCTTGAGAAAGAGGTCCCCTTGAAGGATTGCTTTGAGGCCCATCTGGAGAGGGCCGCAAAGAAGAAGGGTACTAAAGGGAAGGCCATCCTTTGTGGTGTTGGTGTCGCGCATCTTCCCAGGTCGTATGGAGTTCCTATTAGCGTGGCAACCGTGTCAGCCAAAGATTGTTTGTTGTTGAGGAAGCTCCAAGAGGCTTGGAGTTTTGCGAACAGTAAGGGTAGTCCCAAACTAGAGCGTTGTTGTAGTATTTAGGCTATCTTAACTTTTTTTTTCTTTTTTTTTTTTTTTTGATAGATTTACATTTTATGGCGCATGTGCCTGTAAGATCTATATTCTCTGTAAACTCGTGGTTTTGGTAAATAATAATGTTGAACTTTTTGTACGCACTTGTTTGTGGTATTTTGTACTTATATTATGTGTCTTTTCGTGAAAGACTTTCCAAGAGTCAAAATTAAAACGTACTTAGGAAAATGTGTATTAAGTCCATAACTTAATAAATATATGTGAATAAAAAATTCATAAGTGTATGGATAGACTTGCAGCGTGCTGCAAATACTATATCAAGGAACCAAGAGTCTTGGCTCCTAAATTGTTAAACGCGCACAATGTGCGTTATTTGCGTATCCTTCGTGGGATGCGCATTAAACTTACTCATCTTGAAGGTAATGTGTTTAGCAAGGATGCGTGATCCAATGTTGATGGGTTTGCAACCCTCTTACTCAACGAGTTATTTAGTAGGTTTACTCATCCTTTCTGCCATCGTAGGTCTTTGTTAAGTGCATGCACGCCATGTAGGCAAAATATAAAATAACAATATTGAGACATAATTAAAAAAAATGTAAGCAATAAAGTTAAATGTGTTATGGAGTTAGCTAGAAACCACAACGTTGTATTAATACTTGCAAGTTTTTGAAAATAAAAGACAATTCCATAAAAAAGAAAAATCAAGTACACGGACATTTATTAGGCACTTACTAAAGTGCAGAGTTGTCTGTGCGTGGGCCGTAGCCTGTCCTAAAGATAGCATCTTTTGAGATTGCAGATGTTCCAAGTGCGTGCTAGCTCATGGCCTTCCATATCACGCAACTTGTATGCGCCATTGCCTAGTGCTTCTGTGACCTCATAGGGTCCTTCCCACTTGGGTCCAAGCTTGCCCGTGTCTTCTGCGTGGCTTGCATCATTCGCGTGATATACAAAGTCTCCTGGCCTGAAAGAAGTGTTCCTGACTTTTGCATCATAATACTTCTTCATTTTTGACTTAGCCTTTGCTTCACGTATAGCTGCACGTTCGCGCCTTTCTTCCAACAGATCTAAGTCTATGTGTCGCTCGTCGTCATTAGTTGTGACATTGACTTCCATTGTGCGGATAGTTGGCATTCCAATCTCGGCCGGTATAACAGCTTCTGTCCCATAAACAAGAGAGAATGGTGTATCTCCAGTGTTAGTTTTTATTGTCGTGCGGTGCGCCCATAAAACATGCGACAACTCATCCACCCATCTTACTTTATGTTTGTCAAGGCGCGCTTTTATTCCTTCGCCCAGACTACGATTCGCGCATTCAACAAAACCATTGGTTTGTGGGTGCTTAACTGACGCAAAGTGTTGTGTAATGTTTAATTGCGCGCACCAGTGTTTGAACTGGTTGTCACAGAATTGTTTTCCGTTGTCCGAAATAATTTCTCCAGGTAGGCCAAAGCGACAAACAATGTTGTCCCAAACGAAGCATTTGACTTGGTTACCTGTGATACTTGCCACTGCTTTTGCCTCGATCCACTTGGTGAAATAATCTATGGCCACTATGAGGAATTTTAGTCCCCCAGCTGCAACTGGGAAGGGGCCTGCAATGTCGATGCCCCATTTATAGAATGGCCATGGTGAGGTGATGAGTGTCAGCTCTTGTTGTGGTCGGCACGGGATAGGCCTGTGGACTTGGCAGTCGCTGCATCTCTTTATCATGTCGCGCGCATCGCGGTGCATAGAAGGCCAATAGTATCCTGACCGTAAGGCTCGCGCCACAACGGACCGTGGTCCTAAATGCATGTTGCATGACCTAGCGTGGATTTATCGGAGTACGTAATCTGCCTGAAGTGGTCCAACGCACCGAAGCCATGGTTGTAGGAATGAACGTCGATATAGGATACCGTCCCGAAGTTCGAACCTCTGCGATGTGTGGCGTATCCGTCGAGCGTCTTTTTGTTCTTGGGGTAATATTCCCTTGCTTATGAATTCTATGGTAGGTGTCATCCAAGTAGGATTCTCTTCTTCTATCACTGTGGATATTTCCATCTCAGAGATGGATTTATTCTTCAAGGTTTCCACCAATACCTGTTTTGACATGTGCGCGAAGCTTGTGGATGCGATCTTACTTAGCGCATCTGCTTTTCTATTTTCTCGTCTAGAAACTTGTTTGATGATGAACCTGTCAAAATTCTGGATTAGGGACTTGGTCTTGTCGAGGTATTGGATCATGTGTTCCTCCTTAGCCACATATTCGCCTAATACGTGATTTTCCACTAATCTGGAATCGACATTTGCCTCTAGGTTGCGTACACCCATTTGAGTTGCTATGCGTAAACCAGCAAGTAGGGCCTCATATTCTACTTCATTGTTTGTGGCTGTGAATTCGAAACGTAATGCATAAGTGAATTCCGTTCCATCTGGGCTAGTGAGGATAAGGCCTACGCCTAATCTGTCCACGCATGAAGATCCGTCCGTGAATAGAACCCATGGTTCTTGTAGCGTTACCTCGCTTTTTGTAGGTGGATGATCGGTATCTGGCTTCTCGCTAATGAAGTCTGCCAATATCTGTCCTTTAATCGCAGTGCGTGGTCTATAAGAGATGTTATGCTCGCTTAATAACACACTCCATTTTTGTAGCCGTCCAGATGCGCCAGGTTTATAGATAACTTGCTTGATTGGTTGGTCCATAATTACAGCTATTGGGTGCGCTTGGAAGTATCTGCGCAATCTCTTAGTTACGAATACTAGAGCTAGGACCAGTTTTTCCATGGCAGTGTAGTTGGTCTCTGTTTTCTTGAATGCTTTGCTTATAAAGTATATTGGTGTTTGAACGGAGTTCCTATCTATCAATAGCACCGCGCTGACTGCTCCGTGAGTTGCAGATAAGTACATGATCAATGCTTCCCCTGGTCGGGGTGCGACAAGCTTGGGAAGTGCTGCTAGATGTTGCTTGAGCTGTTGAAAAGCTTCTTCCGCTTCCGCAGTCCACCAAAAGTCTCCCTTTTTTGTGCACTTCATGAGTGTCTAAAAGAGAGGGAGCGATTTGTCTGCTGATTTAGACAAGAATTGATTTAGCCCAACTAGTTTTCCGTTTAATGATTGGACTTCTTTCAGTGTGCGTGGTGAAGGAAGTTCGATGACAACTTTTGTTTTCTCTGGGCAGGGTTTAATGCCATCAGGTTCTATCAAATACCCAAGAAACATGCCCTCTGTAGCGCCAAAGGTACACTTCTTGGGATTTAACTTCATGTTGATCCTTCCTAATGTTTTGAATGTTTCCTCAATGTCGCGCACCAATTCTTCTTCAGTATGGCTCTTTATGACAAAGTCATCAACATAAACCTCTAGGTTGCGGCCTACTTGCTTCTCAAACGTGTTGTCCACCAACCGCTGGTATGTTGCTCCTGCGTTCTTTAGGCCAAAGGGCATTTTTTTATAACAATAGACCCCTTGACTTGTGTGGAAGGCTGTTTTTTCTTCGTCTTCCTCAGCCATCTGAATTTGGTGATACCTTTTGTATGCGTCTAAGAAGCATTTAAAAGGGTATCCACACAAAGACTCTACCTTCCAGTCTATCTCTGGTAGTGGGTAACAGTCTTGTGGGCATGCTCTGTTAAGATCAGTGAAGTCTACGCACATTCTCCAGCTGCCATCGCTCTTTTTTACCCTCACTGGATTGGAAAGCCAGTTGTGGTAATAGACCTCCCGCATGATGCCTGCGTCTACAAGCTTGTGCACTTCCTCTAGGATGGCTTTTGCACGATCTGGGGCTTGGCCGCGCTTTTTCTATTTTGTTGGAGGATATCCTTGTCGTATTTGTAGCTTGTGCTCTATGACAGATCGCGGTACACCAGTCATGTGTTTTGGTTCCCACACAAAAATATCTAGGTTCTTTTGTAAGAGTGCGCACACAGCCGCTCTGCCTTTGTCAGACAGCGACCCTCCAGTTGATATCTCTTGATCTGGATAGTCAGGGTCAATTGCGACTTTCAGGTTTGCCACTTTTTTTGTGTGCTGCTCTGGGCCGCACAGGGTCTCCTTTGTCACTGTGTTGCATTCCTTAGGTAATACAGTGGCATTGTAGAGGGTAACAATTCCTCATTCTACTGGGAATTTGAGCATCCCGTGTGCTGTGGATGGTACCGCGCGCATAGCTGATATTCCCGGTCTTCCAATAATGCCATTGTATGGCGAGGGAGACCTGATTATCATAAAATTCATCCAGGCTGCTGTAGAATGTTGCTCATTACCAATGACCACCATTAGGCGTAGTTGCCCCATGGGCCATATCTTCTCTCCTGTGAAGCCAGTAAGCGACGTCGTGGCCGAAATTAACTGACTCCGTATCTCAGGTTGCAGCCTCTTGAAACAATGTCCGTACATAATATCTGCGGATGCTCCTCCATCAACATACATGCGGTGGATATCGTGACCCCCCGTATGTATTTCAATAGTGAGCGGTTCCACTACTGCGTTGTCCACAGTCAGAGTGGGGAAAGAGATTTTGTTCCCATGGGAAAACTTTTGGCTGACTTTCTGTTTTGTCTTTCGCTGCCATGATTGTATCATGTAGATTGTGTCCGCCTTGTCTTTGGGTGTTTCTTTTTTGCCCCCATTTTTCTGTCTATCTTTTCCCTCTTTGATGTTCTTAACGAGGTGATCCATTTTTCCTTCCTTCACTAATTTGTTAATTAGTTGGCGCAACTGGACGCATTCATTGGTAGTGTCACCCTTTTGTCCATGGTATTCGTAGTATCCACCTCCTACGTGCCTATCTTCTGGGGTGCGCATTGGTGGGGGTTTTGGGAAGTTTGCTCCTTCTGTCCCGAATATCTCTCTTGGGGTCTTCGTGAGTGGAGTGTATTTGTCGTTATCCCGTCCACTTCCTTGATTGCGGTAGTTTCTGTTGCGGCTGCTACTCTGGTCATTGGATTGTTTACTAGGCTGTTCTTGTGGCCTATAGGTTGAGTAACTTTTTTTGCTATCCGCAGCAGCTGCTTCTCCTTTGATAAAGGATCTAGTGCGCTTCGTCAATTCATCAAAGGTTTGGGGTACCTTATCATTCAGTCTCCTTATTAGCTCTTGGTTATTGATCTCATTCATGAACCTTGGGATCTTTAGCACTTCGGGGCACGCCTTGACTTGTATGCATTCATCATTGTAGCGCTCCATATAAGCGCTTGTGGATTCCCCTTGGCGCTGTTTTACTCTGGCTAATTCAACAGGGTTCTTAGCGCACTTCTTTCTTTGAGTGAAGTTCAAACGGAATGCTCTTCGCAACTCTTCAAACCCGTTTATGCTTCTTCGTGGAAGCTTACTAAACCAGGTTCGCGCATTCCCTACTAATGTGGAATTAAATATATGGCACCATACAGGTTGTTGCCAATTTTCGATAGTATCAGCTGATTCAAAAATTTTTAGGTGGTCATCAGGATCACCCGTTCCATCATATGTTTTAACATTGGCGGGCATGTGCCTTCTCTTGTTATCCGAATAATCACTGATGCACCGTGTGAATGCGTCAACCTTTTGGCGGCGCCATGAAAGAGATATATCTACGTCTTCTTCCTCGCGATGTCTTCCTCTGGACTTCCAGTGTCCTGTCTCTTTGTCCCCGTTGTCCGAGGAGTCACTTGAGGAAGAGTTGCCCCTTTTGCGGCGCTTGCGCCATTTTTCCTCAGAGTCCGAGCTTGAGGGGCTTTCACTTGGGGAAATTTTTCTCCCCAGTCTATCATGAATTCTTCTGCTTCCAGACCTTGAAGAGCACTCGCTCAGTGAGCGTTGCCGTCCAAGTCTATCTTGCATCCTGCAATTACCAAGTCTAGCATGAACATTGGTACGCCTCTCATTGTCTTCGTATTCCTCCGAGTGTTGTGAATCAGATGTTGTACCAAGTCTAGCGTGGACATTGGTACGCCTCTCATTGTTTTCGCGCCCCTCCTTCTGGTAGCACGATGGGGATGTTTCGTATTCTGGGTTAAAGTTAAGCCGGGCCTGCGGGCTCTAACTTGACCTTCTCCTTGCCTCCTATTGCATGAGGTTAGTTAAAGTTTCATAATTTTGAGATACAAAATTACTTAATGTTAACTCAGGCGCGTCCTCTTCTAGCGCAAGGATATCTACATCCATATTAGGTCCCCTGTCTCGATTAGGCGCGCCTGGCGGCACAATGTTGTCCACAATGGGTGCCGTTTGTTGGGGAGTAGTGAAGAGAGTGTGCTGAAGTTCTTCAGTGCTTGGAACCACCATGGTGGTCTGGGTAGTCCCTGTGGGCAATTCTACCATTGGGAGAATTAGGGTTGGGCTAGATTCTTGGTGACCAGGCACATTGGTTGTTCCAGAGGCCTGCCTAGAGGCCGAATCTTGATGGTTCCTCCTCTGGGGGTCACAACGTGTTTTTTCCAACTGCGGAGTCCGCTGGCTTGAGTTTTTGTGTTTTGTCATTCTAGTTCTTAGTGTATGGTCCCACGGATAGTGCCACTTGTTGATATAAAAGTTGGGCGTTCCTTATTTGGGTTCCTGTTCTCGTACCAATCAAATCTTAATGCTTGAGACCTGCGCACTAAGAAAGCAAACAAACACCATTAGGCTTATCGTGGGATAGTCTCCCACGATTATCCTCCGGCGTGAGAGTAAGTAATCGGTTTTAGGGTTGTATAAAAGAGTTAGGGTTGTAAACCGTACCTTTAACGAGAGTTATGATATTCTTTATATAGGCACGAAATCCTTATTGGATACGTGTTCCTTACTCTTCGGCGTATAATGCCTATCCGGTCTATGGATCTTTATCCCATAAATAAGAGATCCTTTTCTAGACCATAAATACTTTATTTGGGTTTGGGCTTTCGTGAGCCCAAACCGCTAGCATGGTGGCCCAATTCATTGTTATAATAGCCCACTCGTGGTGGGCTTGGGCATTAGTAATGTTCATTAATCGGGTCCGTGACCTGAATATGGACTATACGTCATCAATATGCATGTCATGATATTATAATTTCAACATATTTTGATGTTGTTATCCAAACGTATTTGAAACCACCGAGAAGAGACATGCTTTTAGACAATATAAAAGTCTTTTCTCAGTAGTGGATTATTCATAGAATGGGTGTTCGAACCCCAATGGTTAGATTGGATATATGATCCGGTAAAAGTCGTGTAACAACTTATTGTAATCTTTTCACTCTAGTTTCTTGTTAAAGGTTTTATAATATATTCATCCTATTGTCGTTCAATAAAAACATGTCAATTCAAAATTTTCATGTCATTTGGACTAAGGTATCATAGACAAACCAGATAAATATGTGCTTATTGAAGGTTCATTGTTTTGTAATCACGTATCTTCACAAAGACTAGGTGACAAATATATTTCTGTTTTCATACATTTATCACTTACATAACTAGTGTAACATTCAACAACCTTTAGTCAATATAAGGTAGTTTTAATTTCTTGTCGATGGTCGTGTTCATTGGCCTGATATTGTGGACAAACTTAAATAAGTAATTGATAAACGAAAGAATTATTAATGATTGAAAAGTATTAGATTGTAAATGGTTTTGCTAACAATAGCTAATAGTATTAATAACTGATTATGTGAATTTAAGTTTAGACTATATACTATGCCTTGCTGCAAGTGTCTATTTCATTTGGCCAAATTGTTGAATCGTTAATAGTGAAGAAAGGGATAAGGAAGTGCTAGGCAGGAATATTTGTGATGATGTTAGATCAAGGTTATTGTCTCTAAGGACTAAAAAATCAGCAGCTGTTATGTTAGCAACTAAAGATTGGGACATACAATTCAACTGAGCAAACAGGGGGTTTTAAGGAGCGTTTGGAACTCGCCTTGGTCTTGAGTGTGTAGATTTTTTATTTTTTGGCCTCTGCTTTATTGAAGTCAAAATTGTTTGTAGACCATTACAATGGATGGTACCTTGTAACTTGGAGTTTAACAGGTGTGACTACTTATTTGAGCCTCATATGCTTTTCTAGTTTGGCCTTGGGAGGAAATTGGTAAGCTATGTTGGCTCAGTAAGAGGTCTAATTCAGTAAAATTTACCATAAAGTAGGGCTATCCGTAGTGAAGGGTAAATGGTTTGGGTGGAATAGAGAAGAGTGAAAGATGAACCTTTTTGGTCCACCCTATACACTGTCAACGGAGGATAGGATGGGTCTAATTGAGGGTGTGTGTTCCCTACATAGTGATGCCTAGCTGTTTTGTCCTTAGATCAATCCAGTGAGGTTGACGCTGCTTGGTTGATTCTAGGGGTGAAAGGCTAGAAACTGTAGCTATGTTAGGTATAGCCCCTCTCTTAGTGTGAATGGGGGCTATAACCTGCTTAATGATGCCTTCTCAATCTCAACTCAGATTATTTTAGATGTGGGTTGAATGGTTTGAGTTTGGAAATGTAGTCAAGAGGATATGGTCTTTGGTGCATCAAAAAGGTGAATAAGTTTACTAGCTTTTGCTGTCTGGAAACAGTTATCAATGTGTTTGGGTTAACTGTCGCTGTTTTGTCTTAGTGTTTGTCCGATATCTACTGAGAACAGATAGTTAGATGTGTCCTTATTTTGAGAATTTTCAAATCAGTTTTGTGTTTATGATGTAATCAGTGTTTTAGTCTAATATGTTTTCACCTTTGCACAAAAAAAAAAAAAAAAAAAAAAAAAAAAAAAAAGTTCAAACAAACCATTAATGATCACTAACCACAAATACAATTCACTCTTCGCATTGATCATGTTAGCGATAAGTATGGATTTAGTTGGTAGTTATATCTAATAGCATACTAGCTCACACTAGCAATCTGTTACTTATTAGCACCCGTTTAACCAATAATCTCATTTTTTATTTTGTTACTGTTGATACATGTCTTCATAGTTCTGATCTAGTTTTGTACTTAATGTCTTACAATAATCTTTTGTTAATCCTTTTATGTTCTCGAGTTAAATTTTGAGAGGAAAAGAAAAGAAATGGAAAGAAACATAAAAAATCTTGTGTACTCAAGTTTATTTTAGATAAGAAAGGAAAAGAAATAGAGAGAAGTGAGAAAAGGAATGGAGAGAAGTGGAAGGAAGATTTTGAATATTTTTAGTCTAAAATCTTCCTCCCACTTTTGGGAGGAAGTGGAAAGAAGAGGAGAACTCTCTTCCTTTCTTTTCTCCCCAATCACTTCTCTTCTCTTCTTCTACATATTTAACTCGAGAACACTTATCAAATCTTAAAGAAATATCTTTCCACAATTAAGTTTATAGGTGATAATAAACTTCCATCCTAGCTAGGTGTACGTAGTCGTGCATGTACAGAATTCCTCAATTAAGTTGCAGTAACTGGGTTACTCACGCCACTCAATCAGTCATATACGATATACACTTTTTACAAACCATTGTATATCTATCCAATCATACACATATGAGCATGCATGAAAGGAAGGGCATCATTGGTACCATCATAACTTCATGTCTCAATCGTGGAACACCATGTTAGACAAAAGCATCTACATGGTAAATACTTCATTATTTCATGATGGAGACTTGCACACGTCACAAGTGATATTTCTTAGTCATATGTGTACTCGGTCCAGTAAAGTCATCATTAAAGGTGTTTCAACCTTTTAGCTTACTTGTGTTGGGGTTAATTAAGTGGACAGTACAACACACTAGTTATACTATGATCTATATGAACCTATGGAGTTACACACAAAGTATTGAGGAAATTTGAAGTCATTGACCCGATCATCACAGGATAACAAGCATACAACTTTGTTGCATGCAGTTCTTGCTAACATCATACGATCACATATACTTTTAATTTGTTGACCTTTTTTATATTAGTCTCTAGTTTACCTATCTTAAAGGTGATCCTGACTCGCCTTCATTTAAAGTAAGCCCTTTTGGTTGGATCCTGGAACGCAATTCCTGATAGTTATTGTCTGCTTCAATGCTTTGGAGATCATATTTATAATTAAAGTTCTATCTATGCGGAAGAATCGGGCATCATGTTTGACAAAAACTTGGTTTCTTGTCAATTGTCAGGACTGAACTTATGTTTCTAAAAAATACTCCGTATTAGCTAAAAAAGTAAGTCAAACCAGTTAGAAGTCAGCGTTAATACAATAACCTAATAAATGACATTTTTCATGAAACTAAATACTCCTTTTTTCGTAATCATGATTTAACTCACAATTTTAATAACAGAATTGAACAATTACACAAAAAAATCTTTCTCAACCGTAACCAACTGAACCCTGTCTGTTTTCCAGTTTTGGATCCAACTTGATGTTGGTTATTATGTGTTTGAGTGTTCCTAGATTAGGGTAAAGATAATCAATAAGGTACCGGATATTCACTTGAAATTGTGGTCACTTTCCAATAGAAACTATTCGACCCTATGCCTGTGTTACACGAATATCTCTATGGGATAAGACCAAGTGGCGTTCTTGTTTTAGGCACAAATCAAGAACAAAATTGTATTCAAGTGTTTAGGGTTTGTGTTGATAATGGTATCCATGCAGAATGTTATAACCTCTATTTATAATAGAGAATACTCAACCCCTAGCCCATGGAATTATGTGTAATTAACAGCCCATTAATTATATCATAATACTTTTCATAATAGTAGGAATCAGTAGTTATCAGTGGAAACAATAACACTAGCAGTGGTAATGTTAACACATCAGTGGAAACAATAACACTAGCAGTGGAAACTAGCAGCAGAATCCACTGTCAGTAGAATCACACTATCAGCAGAAACAGATTCATGCTATCAGCAGAATCAATACATAACCACTATTGAGTCAGGGGATTCAGTGACCAAATGGGTGTACACTCCGTACCTCCAAACCCATTACCAAGTGTCAATTAATCCCTCAAGTGCACTAAATTTTCCAACAATCCTCCCCAAATTTAGTTCACTTCCTTTGCATGAAAAATTAAACACAGAACAAAACATATGCATAAATGAAAATATCTTGAAGATTGAATTCTCATCTTAGTACATTACACGTTCAAATATTCGAGAATCAGGGTGTTCTAAGAATTGAACCCTTCAACCCATTTGAATACCTGAAGATAAAATACACATACATTTTCAAACACTTAAATAAACCTGACACTATACAAGCCATGTGTCCATATCCAATTCATAAATGTTGTAAAAGCTAAAATCCAAAGCTTCCTGAAGCGGCAAAACTTCAACATTTACATAGGTGGTTCCTCTTTATTCATGCTCCTGCTTAGCACTTTTTCAAAGAAAATTAACCATTAAGAAGTTATGACTTCATCCTCCTTTCCAACAGGTTCCAAGCACAAACCTTGGGATGTTTGTAAAACATGTGCTCCAGTCAACTAAATGTTCAGCTTTCCACATTGAACTCAGCTCCCAAGTTTCCTCAGGAGGGAGTTGGGTATCTTTGCATTCAGTGACTAAGTTGGACTTAAACCCATCCCTTTAGCAGACTTCAAAACCAAGTCTCTAGCCAAACCCTTCGTCAAGTGATCAGCTAAGTTTTGTTGAGATTTAACAAACTCTATAGATATCACCCTGCCTGACACCTAAGTGTCTAGACTTCCCATTGTACATCTGGCTATAAGCCTTTGCCAATGTAGCAGCACTATCACAACGGATAAAAATAGGTGTTATAGGTTTAGGCCATAATGGAATCTCAAGAAACAAGTTTTTCAACCATTCAGCTTCTTTGTCAGCAGCTGCAAAAGCCACAAATTCAGACTCCATTGTTAAACTGGTGATGCAGGTTTGTTTCTTGGATGCCCAAGAAATTGCACCTCCACCAAGTAGGAATACCCAGCCACTGGTAGACGAATTGTCTTCAGTGTTACTGATCCAACTTGCATCAGTGTATCCTTCTAATACTGAAGGATAACCAGTATATGAGAGACTATAATCAATAGTTCTCTTCAAATACTTAAAAACCCTCTGAATTGCTTGCCAGTGATGAGCACTAGGATTACTAGTATACCTGCTCAGTTTACCCACAGCAAAAGCAATGTCAGGTCTTGTACAAGTCATGGCATACATCAAGCAACCAATCACCCTAGAATACTTAAGTTGAGATACAACTTTGCCAGTATTAGACATTAGCTTCTCACTTGTATCCATGGGAGTACTCACTGGAGTACAATCAAAGTAATTAAATTTCTTCAACACCTTCTCAATATAATGAGACTGAGATATAGAAATTTTGTTACTTTCATGTTTAATCCTAATACCAAGGATAACATCAGCCTCCCCCATATCCTTCATGGAGAACTTTGATGACAAGAATGCCTTTGTAAGGTTAACTTGATTTTGGTCAGTGCCAAAGATCAACATGTCATCAACATATAGACAAATGATGACTCCTTTACCAGATTCATCAAATTTGCTATATACACATTTGTCAGCATGATTAAGTAAATAACCACTAGACAAAACCACTTCATCAAACTTTTGATGCCATTGCTTAGGTGCCTGTTTTAGCCCATAAAGAGACTTAATCGGTTTACACACCTTGTTTTCATTGCCAGGCATGATGAAGCCCTGAGGTTGGTTCATATAAACTTCCTCATCTAAATCACCATTCAAGAAAGATGTCTTCACATCCATCTGATGAATAATCGGATTGTGAATTGATGCCAAAGCAATCAGCAGTCTTATGGTACTGATACGAGCCACAGGAGCATAAGTATCAAAATAGTCTATCCCTGACTTTTGTCTAAAGCCCTGAATAACTAGTCTTGCCTTGAACTTTTCTACAGTTCCATCTACCTTCATTTTCTTTTTGAAAATCTATTTGCTACCTAGAGGTTTGCAACCAGGTGGTAGATCAGTCAACACATAAGTGTTATTGCCCATGATTGAGTCCATCTCATCATTAATTGCTTCTTTCCAGAAAGCAACATCCTGGGACTTCATTGCTTCTTCAAATGTTGTGGGATCATCCTCAACAATGAAGCAATAGGAGTATTGATCAGAGACCTCACTCCTTGTACCTTCAATTAAGTATAATTGAAACTCAGGTCCAAATGACTTTGGAGTCCTGACCCTATTACTCCTTCTGAGCTCAGGTTCAGGTTGTTGTTCCACAACCTAATCAGGGGCCTGAGATGATAATTCATCAGGGACCTCTGATACACCAATGTCATTAGTTCCATTTGGAATTCTTTGACTTGGTCTAGGGACTGATGAGAATCTATTCTCATCAAATAGTGCATCCCTTGATTCAATTATTGAGTTAATTGAAACAGATTCATTAGGTTCAATAACATAGAACCTATATGCCTTGGAATGCTCAGCATATCCAACAAATGCATTCAATGCCTCTTTCACCCAAAGTTTCCTGCTTTGGATCAGGGAGTCTTACAACAGCCCTACAACCCCAAACCCTGAGATAATTCAGGTTGGTTTCTTTTTAGTCCAGAGTTCATAAGGGGTAACCTTGTTCTTTTTATTGGGAACCTTATTTAATAAATAGCAAGCTGTTAACATAGCTTCACCCCAAAACCCTTGACTCAGTCCTGAATAGGACAACATGGAATTAACCATCTCCTTCAGCAACCTGTTTTTCCTTTCAGAAATACCATTTTGCTGAGGAGTATAAGGGGCAGTCATTTCATGGATAATACCAACAGACTGAAAATACAAAGTATCCATGTACTCACCTCCCCTATCAGTCCTAAATCTTTTTATTAGAAACCCTTGTTGCAATTCAACTTCAGTTTTAAATACTTTAAATTTATCTAATTTTTCATCATTAGTATGTAATAAATAAACATAACAAAACCTAGAAGTATCATCAATAAAAGTCACAAAGTATTTCTTGTTCCCCAAAGAGGGAGTAACATAAAGATCACATAGATCACTATGAATCAGCTCCAAAACTTCAGTTTCACGTTTTACACTTTAAAATGGTTTCTTAGTTATTTTGGTCATCATGCAAGTTTTACACTTTTTAGTGTCCATATCAAAGGCTGGAATTAACCCATCCTTAGACATATCTCGCATTCTTTTAAAGTGTACATGGCCAAGTCTTGCATGCCATAAAGTTGAATCATTAAGTTTAGAGGTTGATATAAAAGCAGAATTAACATTATCATGAACAATATTAAGTCTGAACATTTGATTACACAAATAGCCAAAACCAATAAACACACCATGTTTAGATAAAACAAACTTATTAGATTCAATCACTTGTTTATAACCACAATTATTCAAAACACTACTAGAAACCAAGTTTTTTCTAATATCAGGAACATGTAAAGCATTAAACAAAGAAACAATCTTTCCAGAACTAAACTTCAAATCAACACATCCTTTTCCATGCACCAGGGCAGTTGACTCGTTTCGCATATGAAGAATAGAACCATCATTCATTGACTCATAGGTCTTGAACCAGCTTCTATCTTTACACACATGAATTGTTGCACCAGAGTCAACCCACCAAGCAACATCATCATCCTGCACAAAATAAATTTCAGATATATATGTAACATAATAAATCTCAAAAGACTTATTAAATATATTCTGACCTTTCAGAGAATTGGTGTTACCATTCCCTCCACTTGTGCCTGATCCATTGGTTTTATTGCCAATCTTAACACCTTTACAATCCTTCCTGAAGTGTCTAGTTTTACCACACTTCCAACAAGTTACTTTTGGTTTCTTGTTAATATCAGATTTGGTGTTATCTTGATGCTTACGCTTGCCCTTGTTATCATTGTTCCTGGAGGAGTTGTTATGCTCCACCATATTGACAACTGATGGACCAGTAGCATTGCTACTCTTTGGCTTGTCAATGTCTTGTGCTTTGAGTGAATCCTTAATGCGCAAGTGACTGCCCAACTCAACAAGAGTTAACTCCTCCTTCTTATGTTTCAGCATATGTTTGAAATCTTTCCAAGAAGGAGGTAGTTTATCGATGATACAAGAGACTGAAATAGCCTCATCCATGTTCATCTTGTGTTGTGTGAATCGACCAAGTATACTAAGAAGTTCATTGTATTGTTCCATGACAGGTCTAGAATCAACCATTTTGTAATTGTTAAAATTACTTACAAGGAACTTCTTACTTGATGCATCCTCAGCCATATACTTGGCTTCCAAGGAATCCCATAGTTCTTGAGAAGTTTCAACATTCTGATAAATATCAAATAGAGAATCAGACATACCATTGAGAATTAAACCCCTGCATATGTAGTCATCATTCTCCCATTTGCTTCTTGCCCTCATCTGATCCATAGTAGCATCATCTCCATAATCTTCAGGAATCTCAGTTGTCAGAACATAAACCACGTTCATACTTGACAACAAAAACTGCATCTCCTTTTGCCATCTTCTGAAATCAACACCTTCAAACTTTTCCAACTTGGAAAAGTTAGCAGCCATTTGTCTCATAGCAGCAGCCATTGATTATCACTAATAGTTTCTATTGATTGTTGGTTATTATATGTTTGAGTGTTCCCAGATTAGGGTAAAGATAATCAATAAGGTACCGGATATTCACTTGAAATCGTGGTATCACTTTCCAATATAAACTATTCGACCCTGTGCCTGGGTTACACGAATATCTCTATGGGATAAGACCAAGTGACGTTCTTGTTTTAGGCACAAATCAAGAACATAATTGTATTCAAGTGTTTAGGGTTTGTATTGATAATGGTATCCATGCAGAATGTTATAACCTCTATTTATAATAGAGAATACTCAAACCCTAGCCCATGGAATTATGTATAATTAACGGCCCATTAATTATATCATAATACTTTCCATAATAGTAGGAATCAGTAGTTATCAGTGGAAACAATAACACTAGCAGTGGTAATGTTAACACATCAGTGGAAACAATAACACTAGCAGTGGAAACTAGCAGCAGAATCCACTGTCAGTAGAATCACACTATCAGCATAAACAGATTCATGCTATCAGCAGAGTCAATACATAACCACTATTGAGTCAAGGGATTCAGTGACCAAATGGGTGTACACTCCGTACCTCCAAACCCATTACCAGGTGTCAATTAATCCCTCAAGTGCACTAAATTTTCCAACACTTGACTGATTCGACAAATCTTTGGTTTGTCATCTTACCTGGTTCTAGGGGTGTTCATCGGTTCGGTTATCGGTTTATTCGGTTCGGGTTGTTCGGTTAAAAAAATTTTTTGGGCCATAACTGAAAACCGAACCGAACCGAAAATATCTATAACCGAACCGAACCGAGAACCGAGCCGAAGTTCGGTTCGGTTATGGGTCAAAACCGAAAACCAAATTTTTTACTTAAATTACACTATTTATATTTTTTTTGAATTTTATTATATATATTTTTGGCAAAAAAAATATTTCAAGCATAAAAAAGTGTTTTCTTATATTAGTATAAAATTTTAATGGATATTTTTTATATTTAAAATAATATAAATATATAAAAAATATATATATATTTATATAAATTCGGTTTTCGGTTCAGTTTTCGGTTCAGATAGCTAAACCCATATCCAAACCGAAAACCGAATTTTTAATTCGGTTCGGTTCGGTTTTAACAAGTTCGGTTCGGTTTTATTTCGGTTCGGTTTTCGGTTTATTCGGTTAATTAACCGAACCGTGAACACCCCTACCTGGTTCATTCTTGTTAGTTGGCTGTAAGGCTCAACGAAAGACAGATGAGTAAATTGTTCTTGCAGTTTTTGTTGGTTGCGTGTGTTTTTGCGTGTGTAAATTAAATGAAAGTGTATTTTTGTGGGGTATGTTTTTTTAGTGTAGGTCGTCATTATTGTGGCAAAAAAATCAACTGTAAGTCGTCAGAGAGAGAAAGCTGATGTTGTGGGTAAAATGAAGGTCGCTGGTAGTCCTTACTCTGGCTAGCCTAAGCGTGTGTTTAGTTGGTGAAAATAATCTAACATTTTAAGGAAAATTTTCATATGAAAATGAAAAACTGAAAACCCTGTTTAATCCCACTTTTTTGCAACAATTTTCAAAAAAAATGAAATCCTCACTTTCTAAATTTAACTAGAAAAATAAAAACCCAGCCTACCTTTCTTCACTTTTCTCTCTCTCAAAAAAAAAAAAAAAAAAAAAAAAAAAAAAAAACTAATTTTCCAATCTACCATTCAAGTATCTCATTCTAATTCTAATCATCATTGGTAACATCTCCACCTTTCATCATCGCCGTCGCAATCCGAGGTATTTTTTTTTAAAAAAGAAAACATATAAATCCATTTAAACGGGTTTTCAAAATTATCAACTCTTCTCTAAAAAAACAAAAAACTATCCTCTTCCCAAAGAATCAGACAAACAAGAGAGAAAAAAAAAATACAGCTAATTAACGCTACCTAAAACTTTAAAATACAAAATGAACAACACGTAAACTTCATAGAACTCCTTGTTACATGAACTGCAATTCTTTCTTGGTGCTTCCAAAGAGCCTAATTAAATCACATACGAGTTGACACTTTGTTGAATAGCTCGTTTGTGGTCATATATCTTCATGGAGCTCCTATTAAAAAACACATAGTTAACAACCGAAGCCTTCTCAAAAATCGCCTTCAGAAGCCCATCCTTTCTTCTCCAAAGCTAGCCGCAATGCCTGGTGAGGAAAAAGTAAAAAATGATTAGCAAAGCAATCAATGGGATGATGATGTGGGTGACATCCTCTTCTTATCTCGCACTTATTAAACTATGCCAAGAATCAGAGTGTGAATAAAGGATCTTGTAATGAAATGTCTTGACTACATTAGAATAAAATAATCAAATATCTAAAACTTTGATACATTGAAATACTGATGAAAAGAACAAGGAATCGAGTGAGCCTTATCATAAAAGACAATGGCACATGGGTAACACAAGAATATATTTTTTGAAGAATCAAACGTAACAGATTGAAGGAAAGTCTAATAAAAACTGTTTATGATTTCTATATGATGAATGTATAATTGTTTAAATGCCCTTTAGGTTTATGATGAATTGATGATAGAGTAAAGAATCTTCTATATTAACCAATAACATTAGGAATTTGTAATGATAAAGTTGGGGTATAGGATAATCAATATCTAGTTGAACGCGGACTTAGTTGCATTAGAAGGTCATAAAAAGTTGACCCATTGGACCAACGCATTTGCAGATAAATGGATCAAGACTTGAACCAATCTACACCAATTGGATCACATTCTTCACAAATAACCACTACCATGCAAACAATTTAGTCTTTCATACCTACATTTATATAATACAAAATAACAGTAATAATTATACCCTCAGCATGTCACGACATAACTCAAAAAACATAACAAAAATATACCCGAGATACAGGTACACATTAGGTGTAGACAAAAATATCTCGAATTCTAACTTTTATATTTTGAGAAGTTAATTTGTAAAATTATAACCAAATTAATCAGTTTTAAATATCAAGTATCAATATATATATATATATATTTTTTGGTAAACATGGAATTCCGACTCAACATTGCGAGCCGACTAATCCCACGGCAACTACCCTTTTTGGATAATAGGCAAAATTCCGGTGACATGTGGCAAAATACGCAACTTGCGGGAACAGGTTATGAAATGGGTCAAAATGAGTTGGTATAGAGCTAACAAAAGGGTCTCAGCTATCAAGTATATGATAAAAACAAATGTGTGTCGACTGGATTATATAAAGAGGAAAAGACCCCAAATGCCCAAATGATAATAGCATTCATTGATCTTTCTGAGAGTATCTGGGATAGACATATTACCTTCACTCTCTTTCTGTTGGCATCAAAACCAAGCCCTATGCGTGATGCTGATCTGTACTGTACAAGTGGTTTCTTCCCAGGAGGAAACCAGAATTCAACATCATCCACAAACTGAGACAAAACAAAACAAACACATCATTTATGTCCATGTATCAACCGAAGAAGTGACATTTTCGGTTAAAGTTTACCCCTAAAATTGGGCTTTCATACTCCACTCGTACATAATCATCTTTCCTGTCTACTATCCTTGGTGTGAAGTTGTCCGGTTTTGTTGATTTTATCTGTCATACCATAAAAAAAGAGGCATTAAACCAAAGGCAAATATAATACACATTGTTCTGTGCTTTTTTGTGGTTTGAATGAAAGTGACATTTCTGACCCATTTTCTTATTGATGAGTCGAATTGGGCTACATGTCAACTGACTCAGCATAGTCAAACACGATGACAGTCACGCCAAGTTAACGCTTACATGCAAGCTACTGTATTATTTCTAATTTTAACAACTATATCATAATTATTATTATTATTATTGCATAGCTTTTCTAATCCTGTGTAGTGCATTAACTAATTATGCGAGACTTAACAAGAAATGTTTTTGGGCCAACGCAACCCCACCCGTTTGGCTGAAAGTTTATTATCTAACCACTTCCAGAAGTTCCTCCATTGCCACTTCTTTGGTGACAGGTTTCTTACTTCCACGTCCTTCATTTGGATTATAGTTCCTGCAGAAACAAATTAAATACCAAGCTGTTAATAGCAAGCAAAGTACTGTGGCAATGTCAAAGTTGTGTTTGTGAAATTTATCAAACGTTGTGTTTCGGTTTATATTAGTTTTTACAGTTTCAAACGTAGTCATTGATATTCCTCAATTAATAATAATATTTAGTCATTCAATTTTCAATATATGATATCTTACCAAGGTGGTGCATAGTGAACACTGTCGCTGATATTCTCAGAAGTCGAGATGCACTTGTCTGTTGCAGGACATAAAGCTAAAGCTCGTGGATTCTTCTGTACGCCAAGGTAATTTGGTTTATTTCCACTGCAATAAGCGCATGACAACAAAATACTTCCATCAGAACTACCTCATATTTAAACTTTTTGTGTTAAAAATTCTAACAAAGTATGTTACGCCAAAGCGTATGCTACTACTTGGTATCAAAATCAGTAATGGTTTTATTCGCTAGTTCTTCATCATACATAGGAATCATATGTTAGTTGCAACAATCAAACCATCAAACAATTGCATGGTAGTTGATTTTCGAGCATATGGTCACATTGATATGATAACTTTGGACCTAGCTATGTCAATTTATTGAAATGCCCTCAACTTTTGGGTGTGACAAATTTGCATAATTGACCATTTTTTGATGCTTTTACGTGATAAATTTTGTAGCTACAACTTGCCTACAAGTCTATTATATGAGAAAATTGGCGCTGAATTGTGATAGTGATTATACATTACTTAGAAATCAGAATCCACAGTTGCTTATATACGCTTACTTCTAGACTAATCTGTATTCATATTCAATTCATTAGGCCAAAGCGAAAAGAAGAAAGATAGACGTGCCTAACGCGTAAGCAAACTGTGCATGCTAAGAGAAGACAATGACTCCAAATAAGCCGCCCCCTATCTCTAAGAAAGCCCACTTGAATAAGCTTATTCAGTGTGTGCTCCTTAATTTTCGGACCTTTTCTTCCATTAGTGTTTCTCACTAAAAAAGAAAGAGAAAAACTAAGGGAAGAGCAAAAGGGAAGGTTATCAGTTACAATACAACAGACAGAGACATTGCTTGTGCGTGCTTGTGAAGTTTACAGCTTAGTTAAGCTCCTGAGAGCAACAACAACGACAATAGCGGGTTATGGGGGAGGTGGGATGTCGTTAAACAGACCGCTTCCGGAAAGACCTCCGGCTAGACTCTAGAGTGTGACAGTGTGTGTAAGTATACATGTCGTTAACTTGCTTGAGAATTTGGTAAACGTTCTGATATTTAAGGGTTATGTAGAAATGACCCAAAAGAATCAGAACCACTTTTCAGATTATTTGACACCTAAGCGCCTAGTGGTAAAGGCTTGTAACCCATGAGAGGTCTCAAGCTCAATTCCTAAAGTCGTCATGCCAACCTTCCCATAAAAGGGGTGGACTTTACCGGTTTGATTCAATGTGGTGATGGCTCAAACCTCAAGGATTACTCGGCCCAATCGATAAATAGTTAAATTTACTCAAAATATAAAGAGCAAATTCTCTAAATGGCCAAGTCGCCCAAATTGTTCACCTTTTCTAGACCCAAAAAAAAAAAAAAAAAAAAAAAAAAAAAGGCATGATTTCTCAAAATAGACAAGGCGACTTGGGCGACTAGTCGCTTAAATAAAATGTTGACAAGTGTCCCCTGATTGTACTTTGGGCGACATTTTATTTGAGGGACTAGTCGCCCGGTCTATTTTGAGAAGCATGCTTTTTTTGTCTATAAAAGGTGAACAATTTTGGCGACTTGGGCATTTAGAATTTGCTCAAATATAAAACATATAGGTAATATTAGTAATAACATTTTAATTTTGACGTATATACCTAAAGTGAAAAATGGCACCAAGAACAGCTAATCCACTGCTCCTTAAAATAACCTCCCTGCAATACAAAAATCTAAATTGTTTAAATAGTTCATCAGCATTATTAGATTAACTTTACATTACAATTTACAAATACAAAATACCTTCGAGTAACTACTTGTTGCTGTTCATCCTCTGAATTGTTGCTTGTAGATGATGATGATGTGAACTGGCGACTGTGAGAAGAATTTATTCTAGTTGTTGTTTTAATGGCATTTAATTTGGTGTTGGGGTTAATGAAGATGTTTCTGTTGTGGTGGGTATGGGTAGAGATATTTGCTGATGATGACGTCATCGACGCCATTGAGGTAAAGAGAGCTGTGTGTGTGACTGTGTGTGAACGTTAGCTTCAGAATGTATTATTTGTAGATTTAATAAGACAACTAGATTCATGTTTTTTTCTTGTCTTTTTTATCTATCATATTTATTCAATTTTTTTCCTTTTTCTTTTCTTTCTTTTTTTTAAACTTCACGTTTTTTTTTCTTTAATTCAAGTTTTCTTTTTCTTCTTTTTTTTTTTGCGTTTATTTTTTACGTTTTTTTCGTTTTTCATACATATTCGTCGGTTTTTTATGTTTTCGTCAGTTTTCTTATGTTTTCGTTCATTTTCATACATTTTCGTCCGTTTTCGTCTGTTTTCTAACGTTTTCGCTCGTTTTCATACGTTTTCGTCTGTTTTCTTACGTTTTCACCCGTTTTCATACGTTTCGTCCATTTTAATACGTTTTCGTCCGTTTTTATACATTTTCGTCCCTTTTTTTACGTTTTCGTCTGTTTTCAAACGTTTTCGTCCGTTTTTATACGTTTTCGTCTGTTTTCATACATTTTCATCGGTTTTCGTCTGTTTTTATACGTTTTTTACCGTTTTTATACGTTTTCGTCCGTTTTCATACATTTTCGTATGTTTTCAGGCCTTTTTGTCCGCTTTCATACGTTTTCGTCCGTTTTTTTACGTTTTCGACTGTTTTCAGACGTTTTTGTCTACTTTTATACGTTTTCGTCTATTTTTATACGTCTTCCTTCGTTTTTTGTCCGTTTTCATACGTTTTCGTCAGTTTTATACGATTTTGTCCGTTTTTATATGTTTCCATCTTTTTTTATACGTTTTTGTCCGTTTACATATGTTTCCATCTGTTTTCGTCCGTTTTCATACATTTTCATCCGTTTTCGGATGTTTTCGTTCATTTTCAGACGAATCATTGTCCGTTTTCAAACATTTTCGTCCGTTTTCGTACGTATTCGTCTGTTTTCATCTATTTTCATATGTTTTCGTCCATTTCTAAATGTTTTCGGCCATTTTTAGATGTTTTCATACGTTTCTGAATATCAAAAGTGTTATTCTTTGATACTCAGAATATCACAAGTGATATTCTGAATATCACAAGTGATTTTCAACTAATGTTTTGTAACATGAAAATCACTTGTGATATTCAGAAATTCACAAGTGATATTCAGAAAATCACAAGTGATATTCTAAATATCACAAGTGATTTTCAACTAATGATTTATAACATAAAAATCACAAGTGATATTCTAAATATTACAAGTGATTTTCAACTAATGTTTTGTAACATGAACATCACTTGTAATTTTCTAAATATCATTTGTGATATTTTGAGTATCACTTGTGATTTTAATGTTACAATGCATTAATTGATTATCACTTGTGATATTTAGAATATCACAAGTGATATTCTGAATATTACAAGTGATATTCTGAATATCACAAGTGATTTTCAACTAATGTTTTGTAACATGAAAATCACAAGTGATATTCTAAATATCACCAGTGATATTCAGAAAATTACAAGTGATATTCAGAATATTACAAGTGATTTTCACGTTTTTTTTTAATTCACGTTTTTTTCACTTTCATACATTTTTGTTCGTTTTCATACGTTTTTGAATATCACAATTGATATTCAGAATATCACTTGTGATTTTCTGAATATCACTAATAATATTCTGAATATCACTTGTGATTTTCTAAATATCTATCACAAGTGATATTCTGAAACGTATGAAAACGTTTGAGAATGGCCAAAAACACAGCATATATATCACTTGTGATATTCAGAAAATCACAAAATATGACATGTGATATTCAAATAATCACTTGTGATATTCTGAATTTCACTTGTGATATTTAGTATATCACTGGGGTGATATTCTGAATATCACAAAATATCACTTGTGATATTCCGAAATGTATGAAAACGTTTGAGAATGGCCAAAGATATTGAAAAACGGACAAAAACAAATGAAAACGACGAGAATATAAGAAAACGGAAGAATATGTATGAAAACGGAAGAAAATATATGAAAGCATAAAAACACGTATGAAAAAGGAAGAAAACATATGAAAAATAGGACGAAAACGATAGAAAACGGTTGCAAATGGACGAAAACGCAAGAAAACGGATGAAAACGGATGAATAAGTATGAAACGGACAAAAACACATGAAAGCGTAAAAACACGTCTAAAAATGGATGAAAACGTATGAAAAATGGACGAAAACGGATAAAAACGAATTAAAACGTCTGAAAATGGACGAAAACGTGTATAAACGTATGAAAACGGACGAAAACGTAAGAAAGTGAAAAAAAACTTGAATTAGAATAAAAAACGTGAATTTAAAAAAAAAATACACGTGAATTTAAAAATACGTGATTTTTTTTTAAAAAAGAAAAAAGAAAAAAAGTGAATTAAAAAAATGTTTATTAAAAAAAAGCTTGAAAAAATAAAAAAGAAAAAAACAAACAAACCTTGACTAGAAAACAAAAAAGACAAAAAAAAAATAAATAAAAATAAAAAAATAATAAAAAAAAAAAAAAAAAAAAGGCCACGAGAAGGGATAAAAAAGAAGTGGATAAAAAGAAAGAGAAAAAGACAAGAAAAAAACATGGACTTAGGTTTCCATATTAAATCTTTGGTTAATCCCCACTATTAGATCAAACTAGATGGATGGTGGGAATTTGTCCCTCAGTATGTAACAAAAACTTAGTTCACAAATGAACTTTTCTCTATTTCTCACTTGCAAATTCTAGATGCAAAATGACGTCACCATTTTTTAAGAAAAGTTATATCGACATGACCCGTAAAGTTATGTCACAATAAGAAAATTGGGTCTCTCAGAATGTTTAATTTTTTTGTTTGTGAAATAACATTACCTGTAATTTTGATACTAACTTTAGAGGATCTCAATCATTTATAAAATACAACATGTTAATACCTTTCAATGAGATTATCTTTCTTGGCACGACAATCACCAAATCCATTACCGTCGCGTCTTCTTTCATTTTTTCAATACCTTAAAGGCGTGCATAATGGCAAATAATTATACTTGTAAAATTCGTCATTTTAGTTCTACCCTTGAAGCAAAGCATATGTTTTCTAAAATTAATATAGTGTGTTTTTAAAAAATTGTCAAATTTAAAATTGATCAAGTAAAGATATAATTTAAGCTACCAAGTTTTTTAAAAGTTGTCAAGTTTAAGATGACACTTAAACATAATTTAGGCAAACTACATTAATTTAAGTTTCAAGATTCAAGTTTCAAAAAAACATACACTCTTCATAATCTTTAAGTTTCGAGTCTCGATTCAGGAAGAAAAGGAAAGAAAATGAAAAGAAATAGAAAAAGTTGTGTACTTGAGTTTCACTTAATGAGGAAAAGAAAAGGAAAAGGAGTGAAAAATAGTGTAATTTGTTTAATTTTGAAAGTAAAATGTTTCATCTCAAAAGTAGGATGAAAATGTTTACTTCTTATTACTTTACTTTCCTTTACTAAAAAAAACTCAAGAACACGTGTAAGAGTAAATTGCAAAAATAGTTGTGGTTTAACCAAATTTGCAGGTGCGGTCCTTATTGTTTCGAAAGCACATTCATCATTCCTATAAGAAACTTATGACTGTACTTTTCATCCCTGCCCAAAAATAAAATGATAGAAAAGCCCCCGTCTTCTTCCAATTTGAGTTTTCACATAAATTTATAATATTTTTCCCTGACAAAAGTTATAAACATGAAAAACACTATGTAATGCTCAACACATCTTCAACCCTAAATCTACGATTCTTCTTAAATCACATACAAAAGACAAAACTTAATAACAATAAAAGGAACCTAAATCAAACACTGGAAAAAAACCCATCCACCACGCCTATTAAATTTCGTCAACTCATAATTTGAATAAAAAGTCATGTGTTATTGAATATGAATACAAAAGAATGGGATATTCTAAATGATAACTAGACATAAAAGAATCACATGTAAAACAATAAGTCCAATAGTAGATGACCCTCGAATGTAGCATACTCACAATTTAAGGATACTAATATTTTCTTTATCTTTTGAAACAAATTAATCCACTCCCCTAAATTAATCCTCAAATCCCATGTTTGTCATCTTGAGGGAGATTAGAACCACCCAAAAATCCAACTAATTTAAATAACTAATTCGAACCAAAAGTTTAAGATCTGAACAACAAATTATTTTGAGAAAGATTGCATTGGGGAATTTAGGAATTTTGTGAAATTGGAAACTTTATGAATTTCTGATTTATGAGTCTATGGATTTGTGCAAGAGGTTTGAGATAAATATGAACTTTTTTGTTGCTTGGTTTAATCTGGAGAAATTGGTGATGAGGATAAATTTTTGTTCCAAAATAAAAAGGCAGAAATCAAGTAAAATATAAATAGAAAGAAAAAGTGGGTATATATGTCATTTCACGTCCAATAGGGACGATAAATTGCTAGGTATTTTTTTTTAACTATTTGTAGGAAGAGCTTATTTAGATGTGTTGCTAAATAATCTGTGTCAAGTGCTGAATGGTAAAATTCTCAAAGGTAGAGATAAACCAGTTATCATTACTACAGAGTTCATGAGGGAGTACTGCATGAAAAGGATTTTGAATATTGTAAAAGTTATTAATAAATGTCCTGGTCCTCTTACCCCTACTGCAAGTACAATTATGTCAAAAATCATAAAAGATGCTAGCAATTATATTGTTTAGTGGAATGGGGATGATAAATATTGATGTAGTTGGCCATGGGGGATCAATGTGTAGTTGATGTTTTTAATAGAACATGTAGTTGTAGGAGATGGGAGATAACAGAGATTCCTTGTAAACATGTAGAGTTGCTACAAACTAGAATATGGCTACTAATGTCCAACCTGTAGGAATACCAGAGGCATGGGCTAATAGGTGTTATTGGTTAGAAACTTGGAAACAAGTTTACAGTTTTAAGATATAACCATTAAATGGTAGCAACTTTTGGAAGAAATCTAGTTGTCCTAAAACACCAACTCCTCCACATCATCACACTAAGGTAGGTAAGCCTATGAAGAAGAGGGTAAGAGGAGAAATGGAGGATCAACCCGTTGTTAATAATGGGAGGTTGGTTAGGAAATGGAAAATTGTTAAATGTGTAGCTTGTGGAAACTTGGGTCACAAAAAAGCAAAACAAAAGAAAGGAAAAAGCTGTTAAAGAATTTGTTGGTGCAAGACCAAAAAAAAAAGAACAAGGTTTGCTTTAAAGAAAGTCAAAGATGAGAAGTTGCAAGTCAAGGTAATGTTATACTAAAACGTGAATTATTGCAATATACTCCCCCCGTCTCGAAATTATTGTCCACATTTTCATTTTGAGATGTCTCAAAATAATTGTCCACTTTCCATTTTAAGTAAGAAAAAGAGAATTTAAT
Organism: Artemisia argyi; assembly: GCA_030686995.1. Lineage (NCBI taxonomy): Eukaryota > Viridiplantae > Streptophyta > Magnoliopsida > Asterales > Asteraceae > Artemisia > Artemisia argyi. Next base: position 71,363,983 of record CM060683.1, read on the forward strand.
GGCGGAATATTCTATTTGAGTGGTTGATATTTATAATGGTCACACTTTTACTAAACTTTGTGATTTTTGTCTCCTAACAATAATTTTGAGACAGAGGGAGTAGTTTTTTTTAGCTTTTCATCTTTTTGTTACCAATCTTCGTGAATACTGTTAATGCAGTTGGAAGTCAAAGTGGTGGAAATGAAGGTTTTGTTAATGCTGGTGCAAGACAAAGTCATGCTGCTGCAAGTGAAAGTGGTTAAAGTACTGTGATTGCTGGTGTAAGCCAAAGAAAAGCTGGTGCATCTGTTGGTGCAAGACAAAATGATGTTGGGGGAATCAATGCAAGTCATAATTATGTTGGTGCATCTGCAAGTCAAAGTGTGGATGCTTTTGGAAGTCAAACTCATTCACCTAAATGGAGCAAAAGTGCAATAAGGAATCAAAGACTTAAAGCTGGTGCAAGTCAAGTATTTTGTTCACCATATAAGTCTAATGTTGATGGCTCACCCAAATGGAGCATACTATGAAGTCAAAGACATAGCGCTGGTTCACCAAAACAGTCTTAAGTTGGATGCTTTGGTGCTTTAAACTTATATTGTAGGATATTTGAATTGTTTAAAATTTATTTATGTCTGTATTTGGATATTAAACTTAGGTACTCTATGCAAGCCAATTGCAATTTTCAAGTCGTTGCATCTTATTGCGATGACAACATGCAATTCAAGACTCGTTTTAGCTTAAGGAAATATGTTTAGCTCATTTTATTTATTCCAACTAGTTGTAGTAACCTGAACTACATTTTAGTATGCAAAAGCTTTAGGTTATCCGTAGTATGCAAAAAGCTAAAACTTAACCCATTAATCAAATGGTCAACTACAAGTTTTTAACAAAAAAAAAAAAAAAAAAAAAAAAAAAAAAAAAAAAAAAAAGTCAACAAGCTAAAAAAAGTTCCATTAACTTGGCTTTTAGTATGCAAAAAAAATAAAAAATAAAAATAAATAAAAAAAAATAAATAAAAAAAAAAAACTTAACCCAATTACCAAATGGTCAACTAAAGTTTTTTACCAAAAACAAAGTCAACAACCTAAAAAGTTCCATTACCATAAAAAACCTAACAACATAAAAATCATCACTAGAGAGATTGTTGGCATTAAATAACTAAGATTTCATTACCACAAAAAATTACACCATCCATACATACATATTATGGTCATCAACTATATCTTTTTACCCAAGAAAAGTCAAAACCTATCATCCTAATATCTTTCCCACTAATAACAACCTAACCTGGTTCACTTGTTAAAATACGTGAAAATTACAGAAACACACATAATAATAATAATAATAATAATAATAATAATAATAATAATAATAATAATAATAATAATAATAATAATAAACCCTTAAGATCATATATTACTTCACTTTGACAGATTAGTCTTGTAGCTTCAAGTGTAGCTTCTAAATTATTTATTGACCTTAATAGAACGAGAATGATATCAACTGATCTTGCACGCATTGATGGATCATGCCACCCAACGAATCTACAATCAAATCCCTGTAAACAAAAAACATATAATCAATATTCGAATTTTTTGAACTAAAGTAAAATGAAATTAAAAACCTAATACTTGATCTGGACAACAATAGAACCTACGTTCAGGATTTTGATTTGTTAAAAATGTGGCGAATTACAGCTTGTTATCCGCACCAACAAGCCACCATTATGGTACTTATAAATTGGGGAATAAATTAAAAAAAAGAAAGACATGGAAAAGTGGAAAGAAGTCAAAGCACTTGCGTGAAAAATCAGGATAAGTAAATATTGAAAGTACAAGTGAAAAGTACAAAAGAAATAATACGAGTATACAAATAGAATGAAAGGACAAAATGCGTTAAAGACTAATATACCCTCGTGTGTATTGCACGTGAAAATAGTTAACGGGCGAAAATTAAGGGTCTTTACAAAATTAGACTAGCGGCGAGCAACATATCAAATGTGAGGAGGACCGCGGTACCCATTCCTACTAAGGGATTGTTTGTTTAAGCTTATATAACATAAGTCGTGTTCGGCTTATATAACATAAACCACAATTTTATGGCTTATTTTGACACTTATATGCTTATATAATATTGTCAATATTATATATAAGCTCATACCTGTCAAAATAAGCTACAAAATTTTGATTTATGTTATATAAGCCGAACTCATATCTTTATATATATATGAGACAAGTTATGAGTTGTACTTGATGCTTTGAAAGTTGTACCCATGAGAGTGATGCCTGTATAATATGAGTCATATGCCCACTCATCAACTCTCGCCACGTTGGCACCTCCATGCTGGCACTTTAACATTTTTTCGGATGGTATTTAAAAAATAAGACACAAGTGGGATTCGAACCCGGGTCTTTGCATCCACAAGCAAGTCCTCAACCACTGGATCAACCCGCTTTTTGTGATAAACATTGGAAAACAAATATGTCATGCTTAAACAATTCAGCATATTAAAACACAACATCTAAACGCAAAAGGCAAGTTTGAATTTCATATCATTAGTATTAACTAAAATGCTTCATTCTCTCCCTAAGATCTCGGTTTGTTTTGAAACTGATTTTCACCTTCCATAACACACACCCTAATTTTGAATACATACCTTTCTCTCTATGATTTCAAATCCTTTTAAAAAAATGTTTGTACCCATAAATTTACACAATCATGGAGTTTTGAAATCACCACTCACACAACAAATCACGTCAACAACAAACCCTAATCTTCTTATAACCTGTACCCACAAATTTACATGGGTTTATTATTGTGATAAATTAAGTGACAAATTAAGTTTATGTTTGTGTGTTTCAAGATTCTGTTTCAGGATTATAAACACAGTGACAAAGGTATGCTATTGATTTTTATAAATTTTTTTATATGATAAGTATATTGATTGATTTGCTTTTATGTTTATTTTGTTGTGAAATTATAACTTGGATTCATAATCAATTTCATGTTGAGATTCTGTGCACACCAAGTGTTTGATAAAATGTTTATGAAGTTAACTTGTAAAAAATTGATCTTGGGATTTTATTCACACAAGTCTGATGTTTGGTGGAAATTTTATTTTTATGTTTGATTTCAGTTATCACAGGTTTGATGAAAAGTTCGCCAAGCGTTCTATGAAATGCTTCAAAGAAAGATCAATAAAGGTATGTAGGTTATTCGGGTGTAGGTTATACGAGTTCAGTTATCAGATGTTGTGGTTCACGACTTCCTAAATAAGAATATCTAGAAACGAATGAAAACAATGACAAAAATAAACTTTTACCCATATGTATAAGTATTCAGGTTAACCCGATAACCGGATGAAGGAACGTCACTTTTGAAATTCTCAGGTACTATCTTCATATCTTGATATATTGATGAAAATGCATAATTATTTAATGAAATAAAATGGTATGCCAAAGATCTGTATTATCAATTTACAGTATCTTTAGAATCGTAAAACCCCGATAAAATGAATAACCAATGACTTTGAAATGTAATTGTTTTTTCTGCTATTTTGCTATATATTACAACCTCCTATCAAAGTGCATAAATGACGTCTATTATGTTTCTAATTTTAGATCATGTGTTTGCTAAATTCTTGGTCTCATGTCACTTTATGTGTTTATTTTCCTTAGGCAACTACTACCACAAGGAGTATGTGGAAGCATGTATCAACATCCCAGTAGTAGAGCGGAAAGCTTTGTGTATCCAAGATGGTTATTGAATCACATAATCATGTTCGTATGATGGTTATTGAATCACATAATCATGTTCATATGATTTGTAATTAATATACATGTAAGATTGAAATTTTGTTATTTTTTATATTGAATTCCTATTTAATCTTTTGATATTTATTTCTAGATCCGATGCTTTGATTTGGAGCAACAGGTTCAAATTGATCACATGACACCATTTCTAATATATGAGTGCAAAGTTATACATGACTATAACAGCTATCGGCTTTAATGGTTCTATGCCGGTAAGCGAAAGAAAAATTGATAATGGTTCAATGGTTTTAATTTTTTAGTTTTTAGTTTTATAGTTTGCAATTAGAGTTGAATAGAATTGTTTTGTTAGCTTTTATTTTCTCTCATGTTGGACTATTGGGTGTTTGGGATTGAACCATTATCAAGACAACTCATGTAATTGTCATTTGATTAAATTAACTCATTTTAATAACTACCCTTATTATCAAGGCATTTGGCACTTCACATGTCTATCTGCTTAATTTACAGAACTGCAGAAGAATCTAAGGAAAAGGCGGCTGGGCATTTTGTAATTGCAGCTAAGCTTAATCCACAAGATGCAAATGTTTTTAGGTATTTGGGTCATTACTATATCAAAGTTTTAGTTGATAATCAAAGAGCTCTCAAGTGTCTCACTCCAAGGGTTTCTGAATCAGGAGTTAGTCTCCTTCTCTTTTTGTCATTCGCTTGTTCTCCTTTTTCTGCAACTATTGCTTTTTATAGTTAGTAGGGCCAACCGAGCAACTCCTACTTATCAGTTGTTTTTTTTTTTTTTTTTTTTTTGTGTGTGTATGATTTATAGGAATCAATATTTGTAGGTTGTCGAATCATATGGACTTCCTCCAAAACCAACAATGCGTGACCTTTTCATTGTACATCAGAATGCGGTCCCTTACATTACTGAAAGAATCAAGTTCAGTTCTTTTTTATTAATCTATTGTGCTTTTGCTAATGTTGTGCTAAACACACTTAGGGAGTGTTTGGATTTATCTTCATTTTACTTATTTTGGTGTTTAATGGTTGATTCATTATCAGGACAATGGCGCAAGGATCTTCGAGTGGTCCCGTCACTTCTGCATCATTGCTCGGAGATATTGTTCCAAAACATCAAGGTTTGTAGAAAACACATATTCTTGTGATGAATAGGCTGTTTTAAGATATCAGTAATTTGGTGACTCATAGTTTGGTCAATATGTTGTTCTTAGATATAGATTTGGTATAAACTGAACCAGATGCATAATATGGTGACTCATAGTTTCAATATCCGGGATGCCTTAATGAAAAATGCTGCATACTTCGTGGCCTCCTTATACAGTCTCCCTAAATATGAAATGATCAAAAAAGACATTTTTTACGCAAGAATTTTTTAGACTAACAAAAATGTAATATTTTGCAGATATAACCCATGAGAGATAGTATAACAGAGGCACTACTTCTATGGAATTTTATTGTGCAGACTTGATACAAGGTACTTCTCCAATCATAATTAAGGGTGCTTGAAATTCAGTCTTTTGTACAACTTATATTTTTATGATATAAGTTTTGAATTTCATTGCATTTTTATGAAAACATGCAGACAATGGAAGTCGCGCGATAGATTGTTTTTGGAGATTTAAGGTACATGTCCTGGTGTATTACGGTAATAGTTTTCTTTGTATGTCAATAAATATTCCACCCTCACTACCGGAACCCTTCCAAACAGTTAATTCACTTTTTTGTTATTTACTGTGGATCCAGTTATAAAGTATGTCCCTGGCTAATGAGTTTGTGTATGTTGTTTTCAAGACAAGATATTTCTCACAGTCTCGACAAGGTCCTACCCCATTGCATAGTAGGTGATGGAGTTATTAGGAGTAAGTTCATCTATCTCACCTACATGTTCAAAACTATCATTAGAGGTTCAATTTCAACGCATTTACTTGTGAACGGTCGATCATATACAGAAAATTAGCGGTTAAAGGGATGTATTTGTTGAAAATTAGTTAAATCAGGATTTCTCTCCAGTTATTAAAAAAAGGAGCAACATTTGACCAAACATGTTGTCTAAAATAAATTTTTTTACTATTTATCAAATACCTAAAGTATCCTTCAACAAATACATATTAGGGATGTTTGGATGTGCGGTTTGACAGGTGATTATGTGACGTTGAATAATCAGCAAATGATTGACTATAATAAAATGGGATGTACCACTCTATTACAAAGTTATTGGATGTGCTGAAAGTTCTAATAATTAGATAATGAAGACAAGTATGTAGCAAATTCTAACTATTGTGGAATTAGTTTATTGCACCTGTTATGAAATTATAATACAAATTTGATTATTTAATCCTTAGATAGTTAAATTTTCGAATAATCAAAAGTTTCTTATAAAATCCATCAAAGTTGATTAGTACACCTTTAAGTCGTAATAATTAGACCATATGGTCCAAAAAGAAAATGTATACAACTTGAATTCTTTCATAAACAAAGTGTTGCAGTTTTCTCATAACAATGTGTATGTGTGTCTTGAACAAAATTTATCATTATGTTGAACTGCAGATTGCTAGTGGACTGTGTGATAACTTAAAATGCAAAATGCAGTATCACTGAAATTGAATTACTCCTTTGGTGGTGGTGTTTTATCTCAATCTACTGGCATTTTGCTTAACAACCTGATGCGTTACTTATTGATTCCCACAGAAGTATCTTCTGATAAGCTCCCCCTTCGTCTTCAAATTTTATTAAACCAAACAAGATAATCTTGTCTTCCATGACTCCCATTATCCTTCTCAAGGTATAAACAATGTCTTTTGATATTTGACTTCTAAAATCAACTGAGCTACCTTTGTAGACAAACATTTTGACCTATGACTATAAAGGGAGTGGAACACGGGGATTAAAATATGTTGGGATACTGATATTAGTCTTGTAAAGTCAAATTAGTTATCTCTGATCTTAAAGATTTTATATTTCATCAAGTTTTAACCTTTGAAAGTCAAAAGGCCACAAATGATATAAAATGTCGCCGTTTTACTGGATGACCAATTAGCCAGGGTGATTGGAGGGAGTGGTGGAATGTACATAATTCCAATAGTTGCACAATTTTTCATCAATCCTTTTATCTTGGGTACGGACCATACAAATGCGGTTCAGTCACCATGAGTATACCATAAGGTCTTACCCATTTTTCTTTTTATTTCTTTGTTTCTCATCTAAGGTCGACTATTTTAAGCCATTTATGTATAACTGAGACACTAAGTCTACTTAGTTTATGGTTATTTCTGGAAAGTTAAATAGAAAAAAGTAATACTTTTTTCAGCGTATTGGTTCATGTAGATATCAAAGTTTTGTTCTTTTTGCTATGCAGTTAATACCGAATGTGGTGTACTATGAAAACTGGACAATGATTGATGGTGATCACATCAAACATTCAGAGGACCAAAAGAAAATTTTGGTGCAAAGGGTTCACGAGTTGGGAGCCAAATGCCGGTGGAGCAATCTCTCAACTTGTTATTCAAACGTTAAAGAAACCAAGTTTGAATAGAAAACTGACTAATTGGAGGTATGATTAGCAAGAAGTTTTAAAAGGGATGCTTAAGGAAACACAAAATCTTGGCTGAATTAATGAATGTTTTTTAGTTGTCTGATGTCATGTTATTTGGTTTGCTTCACAATATGTTGCTTCCTAACTAGAAATTTGTTTGTTGATTACATGTTACCACTTACGATTCGTTTTTGGTCGAGTGAATGTTTGTTACTTGAATATATGCTACGGGTTATTTTTGCAAAACTTATCATATTAAATAGTTAAGTACATATATTATAAGTGATAACAATTTTTAAAAACCAGACTGTTTAGTTTTCCTAATTTTTTGTTTCATTGTATGTTTTTCAATTCTTCATTATTTATTTTTATGTTTAAATAATCGTGAAAAACAATTTTACGAAGCGAACCCGCCCAACTGTATGTCACTATGTCAAGAATCAAGAGCAAGCGAGGATTGAAGGTTCTATGTTTAGATAAAGACGACAACTATTGCAACTATACTTCAAATGTCGTTTATAAAGAAGTCTTATGTCGGATTTGAATAAGCATTGTTGTTTTGTACATTCAACATATGCATTGTTACTTATATAAGTGACATGTTCTTTAAACAATTTTATATTTTTTTATTATGTTTTGCACTTATCAATGTTTATTTTCTTCTTCTTAATATTATCTATATTATTATGAAGCGAACCCGCCCTATGAAGCTATAGTCATATAAGCTAAGGCTATCCACACTGCACCGGATAAAATCGATCATGGGGATCGATCGATCGATATTCAATATCGATCGCCCCAATGTGGGATTGTAAGGGAAATCGAGCACCGGTCAAAGGAAAACACAAATCAATCGGATTTCCAACCGATTTTGAATCAACACATTCCAAACCAAATTTACCTTTTTTCAAAAATGTATCCGTTTGTGGCATAAAAAAAAAAAAAAAAAAAAAAAAAAAAAAAAAAAAAAAAACTTTTTTTCCAAAATATTTACCACTTTTCATCCTATAAATACCTACATCAAACCCAATTTCAAACACACAATTTCAAAAACAATTCATCCAAATTCACATAAAAAACACACAATGTCAAAGAAAAACACACTCCACAATAAAAAAACCGACGATCCCGACTAACCTAAAATGCACCGGACATAAATTTCTCTCCGCAAAACACCTTTGAACTAACCGGCATAACACCACCATAACAAGGGAACATACACTTTCGTCCACAATCTTTTGAATATCCAACACAATTACCACAAGTCAATCAAAGAGAAAACTTATTTTCCGTTCATCGTCCTTTTGTCCCACCACAACGTGTTAATCATCACGAAGAACCAAGTGAGACATCCTATCGTCCTAACATGGATTTCTTGCATTGTTCCCAACCGTATCAAGAACATTCTCCGATTCGGTCTACTAATCTTGATATGAATTTGGATGATTGGGCAGACTTTCATAACTATGGCTATTCGACCCAACACTATCCAAGCCAAGACCAACCGAGTCAAGATGTTTCGATGGGGCAAGGTTCGGGTCACGGTTCCTACCACGGTTCTTTGCCCGTTGATGACGATGAGTCTGACGAAATCGAAGCGACATCACCCGTCAAGCAAAAGAAGCCTTCGCGACGTGCTACAAAGGCGAAAGGCAAAGTGTAACACCCCCAAATTTTAGTTTGCAGCAGCGGAAAAGTAATTTGGGTGTTACGGGGAGGATCGAAGTTATAATCTCATAAGACCGGTTAAAAGAAGCGTTTTGAAAGTTATTTGTCATTCAAATAATATTTTTGATAAAAGATGAACCATTTGATTTAAAATTTTATTAAAAGATTTAAAGGCTTGAAAGAATGACATATTTAATTTTTACACCATTTTAATTTATCAGAGTAATAAATGCCCGCTCCGTGTCTTGTCCTGCTCCGTTACATTACCTGAGATACACATGCTTAAAAGTGTCAACACAAAGGTTGGTGAGTTCATAGAGTTTTATGGAAAACCGTTTATTTCAATATGTTTCAGGAATATTTAGTAATGACAAATACAAACAGTGATGGAACAAGTATTGAGTAATATTGATTATAATCATAGATAAATCATATAGATATTCAATCAAATTCAAATAAGGAATCAATAATCCTAACATGAGCTGGAAACTCATGATGCTAATTTAAAGGAGATATACAATTCAAGTATGGTCAAATTCCTATACAGTTGTATCTAAATATATGTTGAAAACATACATTTCCTTATGGATATTGCATCAAGCCTCATGACACGCAAAATGTTAACAAAAGAGGTGATTTATCAAGTCAATGATAAATTTTGCCCTCTTGTAATAGGTGATTTGCCAATTCCTATTTTTGTTCAAATATAGTGTATCACGACTAATACGACTAACCATATGCATATGGCATTCCGTCAAGTATTAGTGGGATAGGAGGTCAATCCTTAACAGGTTTCGAAGTTGTTCACTATATTCGCGCACACATAACAGTGATTAATGGCTCATGATTGAGGGACTTTATGGCGATAAGGTAACTTAGGCAATATCAAGGTAATAATGGAATCATTCAGGATAGTATAGTATAGTCAAGTATCATGCCACAGTAATCAATTTGGAAACATTATCATCTGAGTATCAGTATTTCAGTTAAGTATTTCGCCAGTAACATACATATATCACATGCCACAATAATCAAATTGGAAACATTATCATCTGAGTATCAGTATTTCAGTTAAGTAATTCGCCAATAACACACACACACACACACACACACACATATATATATATATATATATATATATATATATATATATATATATATATATATATATCACATGTTAAGTCATAAACCATATCAGATAAATATTAATTAGGAAATTGATTTGAATCATGTAATTTATTCATATACTTATAAAATTATCAAAGTATATGTAAGCATGTATCTCCCCCAAAGAGTTAAAAACAAGTATTGGAAATGGGGCTATGACTCACCTTGATTGATGTTGGGATGATGAAAAGTTAAGTAGGATGAGATTATGAGAATGATTATGGAAACGTCTTTGATACGGAACCTGATAAATACATTTATCTGAAAATTTGACCAAATACTATTTGGTAAATACGAACGAATAACGAATAATAATTATTCGTTATGACGAATAGATGATGTGCAGTGTAATTCTTATGCTATGCATGATATGACAAAATACGTTATTTAAATTATCCATCGAAGTTTTACCTTTTTAACCATAAGTAATAATATTAATTTTTGAAATATCGTTATATATATTATTAACGTTATGTTAAATAATATATATATAAATAAAAATGAAAGTTTAAATGCATATGAAATAAATTTACAAAAATAGAAAATAAATAAGAATGTTAAATAGAATATGTTTAGTCCTTGTCCTTTTCCAATTTTACCATTTTTACCCTAACGACGTTTGCGTTACACCGTTAGTCCTTTATATATATAATTTATAATTACAGTCCACTACTTGTCCAAAATAACTTATTGGTCCTGGAATATGATAATATATCAATTTATATCCTATAGATTCTGTTTTTACAGTTTTAGTCCTTACTTTTAACAGTTTGACAGTTTTAGTCCTCCTAAGTGTCATCACGTTACATTTTTAGTCCAAATGTACAAAAATTATAAGAAGAATTTTATAAAAATTTCCGAAGCTTATTTTAGTAATAACAAGCTTATTTCAACAGCTTATTTGCTAAAAAGCTTAATTTTTAAGTAATTGGGCCTTAACGAACCAAAATAAAGGCCCGTTAAGAAATTTAGAGGCGAGGGCATGGAAATTGTTTTGGGGCCTGGACTTGGGCTATTTTTATGATTCTAAAAATGTTTCATATGGGCCCAGTGGGCTTATGGATCGTTATCTCTTGTTGGGCTTTGAATAAGCCCAAACCGAAAATATTAAGTTTATAAATGAAAATGACAATTTTAAAACCTTGTAACTGTCGATCAATTTGGCTAAATTTTAGTGTCGAGACGTGAGTATTTTTACATGTTATCTAAAGGAAAGTGGTAGTTTTCAAGGTGGTCTATTGAAACGTATAAAAATATTGGGTGCTCGTTAACTAATATTTCAATTTATACGTGCGTTTCTTGGGCTACATGGATCGTTTCTATATATGTGTGAAACACTTAGAATATTTCTAAGTGTTTATGTAGTTTTTATGCGTGAGTTTGTTAGGTTCAAAATAAGTTTAGTTGATGCATGTAACGTTGAAATGAACGTGAAATATGTGTGCTACGTGACTCCTAGGCCTTCCAAGATAGAGGTTAGCCACGTTTGTGTTACTACAAATTTATGCGTACGTAAATATATACATGAACTATATACGATCGAAAAATATATATACTTGATGCATGGAACTTAATTTACAAGTGATATGAATTGACAAGAGCTTGAAACAACTTACTACACCTTCAAAGGTGGTAGAGAGTCGAGAGGGATGAAGGAAAACACAAGAAACTATCAAATTCGACTATAACCCAAAGTAATATTCGAATTTATCAAACCCGATCCTATTTCTTGCTTCCAATACGTGAGTATGATTATTGTTGGAACTTCAGAGGTGATTTTTAGTGAGAAAGAAAGTTTGTAAGTGTATGATAATTGATAGAACGGATGCATGAACAAGGAGTATATTTATAACTCATTTTATAACACGTATGGTGTGAAATCATCCAAAGAAACCATAAACACTATTCTTGTCAGTGAATATAGAATTATTGGTTGATATATAACATATTATAATCATTTGAGAGAGCTAGAAACATGGAGGATGTCTTTATGATTTATATAGATGTCGACCATTATATTATTTTGTACACGACTTGAGAAGTCGTGTACCATTTGAACATAGCTAATCATGAATGATATTTAAACATGAAATCATGTTAGAAATGTTATTAGGAACACTTAAGAACAAACGGGAAACAAAACAGTTGAGAAATGAATTAGTTTACATGTCGATTGGGTTGAATATTTGTCAATCACTTCGCCACCTAAAAACGTATCAAATGTCGTCCTATGAACATGACACTCGACACACTAATAGTTGGCTAGGTGATAAACGAGGTAGTGCAAAAATATATATAAGTCGTGTATAAAAATCGAAAGAACGAGGGTCGTTTTGGAGGGTGTATAGTCGATCAAATGAAAATATTAAGATTTGGAATTGGGCCTATTTGCATGGGCTGGTGAATAGTAACCGGATGTTGGGCTGAAATTTATTAAGGGCCCCTTTGGTTTGTATTAGTTATTAATTAGGATTAGTAAATTTTTAATATTTTGTTAAACGTGTCGAGAACTTGTTTTGTCGTTTGGTGAATTTTGCAATATCGTAATCGTGACCATTTAATATAATAAGAAAATTTAAAATTTTTCTGTTAAAATGGTGATTAAAATAATGACAGAGATTTATATATAATTAAACGTTTTTAATTATATGGATTTTTGCGAGGTTTTTACAGTACCCACATGTCATTCTGAATTTCGTCCCGAAATTCAAATTTAACGTGATTACTTGAGTAAAGAATTTTTGAACAGAGGGTTGTCGAGAGATTTTTATTCCTAAAATTAAGGAAACGTGATTCAGTTAGATTTACTTGTACTAGACAAGACAAGGTAGCTGACGTATTTAAGGGTTGTGAATATTGAAAATAGTGGTCATGAATAGTGAAATAATGGCTAGTGCATAGTGTCCAACGGTCGGGAATAGTGCCCAACGGCTATATTCTAGCCTATAAATACCACTTCCAATTTCCACTTCTTCCATCAACCATTTTCCTCTCATTTTCCATCTCAAAATGCCGCACCTCATCACCATCTTAGCGATTGTGTATGTCGTCCTTGCCGCTATCTACTTAGCGTATGTTCCAGATGAAGACTTTGGATTCTTGGTCGCGATCTTGATGTTTGTCGTACCCCTCACTATCCTAGCCATTACCGTAGACAAGATCTGGGGGTAAAAATCTTGAGCTAGGGTTGTTTTAAATTAAGTTCTTGTTGTGTTTCTATGTACTTGTAACGAATAAGGAATAAAACTCGTTTTGTTTTTATGTTTAGGAATTTGTCCCATTATTGTTTTTAATGGTTTGTTTATATTTATCTTTCAACATAATTAAGGTGATTCATCCTGTGGTGGCTCTTGCTATTGTTTTGTTGGTGGGAGTCTTTGTTGCCATAGCGGATCATCCTATTGAAGATTCCATGGTTTATATTGTAATAATTGTAACGGTAGCACTTCCGATGCTAATTATTTGTTTATGTATTAATTTTTACGGATTTTAATAAAATTTTCGCTATTTGAGTCTTCTATCAGTTTTTGTGAATTATTTGGGTTCTCTCACTTGTACTTTTGTTGGTTTCCTATCATAATGGTGATGAGATAAGATAGGTATTTATTGTGGTTTGTTCAATGTATTGTTTATGAACAGTTTATTTTAGCTCTATTTTTTGCTTTTGAATGAAGATTGTTATTTGAAAATTTGAAAATATCACTGTTCCCTTCATAACATAATTCTTCCTAAATTAGACATAGTTGATCAGGCTATGTATAATTGAGGACCAAATGATGTGATGTTTGGTTCAATCATATATTTCTATAAATTGTTTTAGATGGTGTTCAACGTGTTGTTTTTGTAATATAACACATAATTCCCTTTACAAATAAAGTAGAAAATTTTAGGGTTCATACCATGAATCAGAAATTTATGGAGTAAATATAGTATATTGTCATTTGGTAAATGGGACAGAAATTGAAATTAACGTAGATTATCATTATTATGAAAATATTACAAGGTAGATTTTTCGATACGGTAGAAAGATAATTGTTATGCTTAAGTTACATCCATCGTAACTTAAAGTGAAATACAGGAAAGAGATACAACTTAAGAAATTCTTAAACTAGATTTTATTTATCTACAACAGGAATTTATTCATCTGTTTAAATCTAGTTGCCATTCCCTCGATACTATCAAGGTCTTTAAAGATTCTTCATTCTCTTGTAAAAGTCTTGGCTTTCCAATTAACATTATAGTTTGGACATCGGCTCTTGTAATGCCCTTTCCCACCACATCCGTGGCATACTACTGTTGTTGGTTGTCCTTTCCTGTCCTGAGTCTTACAGCTGATTGCCTTGTGACCTGTTTTCTGACATTTCATGCACTTAACCATGCAAATTCCTGTGTGATGCTTATTGCATTTCTGGCACAGGGGTTGACTTCCACGATAACCACTTCCAGTAACAGGTGTGACGAGGCAATTTCTATTAGCTTTCTGATTGTATTCCAGCTGACGTTGATAGTTTATACGATCTTCTAGATGTTTACGATAGCAGTCTTGAGCATTGATGATGTTGCAGTAGATGGGGTTGATGGTTCCTATTCCGGGGAGTTTTCGCTTTTGGTTATTTCCATTAGGTATAACCCCGTGCCTAATTCCTTGATTATGGTTGATGGTAGGGTTGATCATTCCTTCTTGAATTTTTAAGTGAGGTGGCCTATACTTCATGAAACTTGCAGGGTGGTGATTACCAAGTATACCCGTCTCTCTTCTCGGATAAACTATGGTAGTCCCTTCTAATACCACCGACACTATGTCATTTACCAATTTCTTGATAGCTCCAGGAGTCATGGTGATTTCTGATGATGATGAATATGCATTGTTCATGTTGTCCATTTTCTGAAATCATTAATGAAACTCAACATTAGAATCCATATAATATCAGAATAATTTAAATAATGAAGTTAATTATTTCATTGATGATAGACTGAATTGACTCCCTACTGTAATCTAATTTCAAGATATGTCTGTGTTGTATCATATATAAATGATCAACTCTTGATATGGGATTACTAAGGAACAAACCGACTTGTCTACTAAAACTGAAGTTCAATAATCTTTTCTTCATTCTTTAAATTCTCTTTCAAGAATTGATTTTTAGACAATTCTTAAGATTTTGAGTTAATTATGGCATGTTTAACAAATCTTAACAATTGTAAGAAATCTTACGGTAGATTTGAATAACATTACAGACGTAAACAGAATATTAATAACTTGACTGATTGTTTTTGCAAGATAAACGATACGAGATCTTTTATTAATACTCCATTGATCTGCGTAGAATCATTTATTTATCAAGGAAGATAACAAATGATGAGATTTTTGCATGAAGATATGAGGATTCATTACATGCATGATTGATATGAAGGAAAAGATCGATTCATAACATAAAGATATAACAGAAAGGATGTATTATACATTATGTTTTGATTACAAGTTCTGAAGTTTCATATTTATTGAACATTACATGAAATACTAACCAAAACTATTTGGTTTAGTAGGCACAACAAGGATACTTGTAAACTTAAGATTAGTTACGCCTCTGACGTAAATATCTAATTTCTTTCTCAAGTTCAAGTTGTGCAGCTTCCATGTTTGAGAAACGTTCTTGACACATGTTCATTTGATTTGCCAACATAGTTTCTAATGCGGAAATCCTTTGACCCTAGTTTCTGGCTGCATCTCTGGCCATCCATAGGGTTCTTTCAATATCTTCAATTCTTACATGTGTATGACCGTGTTCTCTTCTTGCACAACGGACCCTGGAGTCCAAGCTTCCAAGCTCCTGGTTGGTGTTGTCCTTTATTTCATTAATCTTTATTCCTAACTCACACATTGTTCGTCTCTCAGCATCCGCCCTTTTGAACAATGCGTCAAGGTTACGGTCGTACCATTCAAATTGAGTTGGTAGTAACCCTTTTAGCTGTTCAATGTGAGCATCCAATATGCTGGCTTGTCGACAAATAAGATTCCATATTGTATCAGGAGTGCTTATATTGTAGTCAGGTGAGTTAGGTGAGGATAAATTATTTGGAAAATCTGGTATTGAGGAATCTGAAGTATAAGGTAACGGAGAATTTGGCTCAACATTCTTCCACAACATCCTTGGGCTTGAACTTTGTCCAACTTCGAATGTTGCCTGGCCACCAATAAAATCTTCATATGATTCGGTAGCTCTCCTGAGTTTTTGACGTAAAGGTGAACGAATAGGTGATGATGGAGGTGATCTCTGAGTGAGTTCTATATTAGGTTGGGGTTGTGATATTTGTACGTAAGGATCTTCGGTATTTGGAGAATTTTGATTGATAGGTGAGGTATTAGTATTATGGAGAGTAGTTTTGATATTCACGGGAGTTTCTGAAGACATGTTACTATAGTAACCAAGAATAATATTTTATGAGGATTTTGTATGTTATAGATGTAACAGTACAGATGAAATAATTATTGTGTAAGAGTAATTTCTAAACATGTAAGATAATCTCAACAGATAAGGTATTGAGCACGGCAGTCTGCAGACACGGAGGGCATAAAATGGTATGGTGTAAAATCATTTGTTTTGAAAGTGTAGTTATAGCTAATGTTTAAAAACATTTAATTCTCTATAACTCTAGCTCTGATGCCAATCTGTAACACCCCCAAATTTCAGTTTGTAGCAGCGGAAAAGTAATTTGTTTGTTACGGGGATGATCGAAGTTATAATCTCATAAGACAGGTTAAAAGAAGCGTTTTGAAAGTTATTTGTCATTCAAATAATATTTTTGATAAAAGATGGACCATTTGATTTAAAATTTTATTAAAAGATTTAAAGGATTGAAAGAATGACATATTTAATTTTTACACCATTTTAATTTATCAGAGTAATAAATGCCCGCTCCGTGTCTTGTCCTGCTCCGTTACATTACCTGAGATACACATGCTTAAAAGTGTCAACACAAAGGTTGGTGAGTTCATAGAGTTTTATGGAAAACCGTTTATTTCAATATGTTTCAGGAATATTTGGTAATGATAAATACAAACAGTGATGGAACAAGTATTGAGTAATATTGATTATAATCACAGATAAATCATATAGATATTCAATCAAATTCAAATAAGGAATCAATAATCCTAACATGAGCTGGAAACTCATGATGCTAATTTAAAGGAGATATACAATTCAAGTATGGACAAATTCCTATACATCTGTATCTAAATATATGTTGAAAACATACATTTCCTTATGGATATTGCACCAAGCCTCATGACACGCAAAATGTTAACAAAAGAGGTGATTTATCAAGTCAATGATAAATTTTGCCCTCTTGTAATAGGTGATTTGCCAATTCCTATTTTTGTTCAAATATAGTGTATCACGACTAATACGACTAACCATATGCATATGGCATTCCGTCAAGTATTAGTGGGATATGAGGTCAATCCTTAACAGGTTTCGAAGCTATTCACTATATTCGCGCTCACATAACGGTGATTAATGGCTCATGATTGAGGGACTTTATGGCGATAAGGTAACTTAGGCAATATCAAGGTAATAATGAAATCATTCAGGATAGTATAGTATAGTCAAGTATCATGCCACAGTAATCAA
Organism: Artemisia argyi; assembly: GCA_030686995.1. Lineage (NCBI taxonomy): Eukaryota > Viridiplantae > Streptophyta > Magnoliopsida > Asterales > Asteraceae > Artemisia > Artemisia argyi. Next base: position 71,381,748 of record CM060683.1, read on the forward strand.
TTTGGAAACATTATCATCTGAGTATCAGTATTTCAGTTAAGTATTTCGCCAGTAACATACATATATCACATGCCACAATAATCAAATTGGAAACATTATCATCTGAGTATCAGTATTTCAGTTAAGTAATTCGCCAATAACATATATATACATGTTAAGTCATAAACCATATCAGATAAATATTAATTAGGAAATTGATTTGAATCATGTAATTTATTCATATACTTATAAAATTATCGAAGTATATGTAAGCATGTATCTCCCCCAAAGAGTTAAAACAAGTATTGGAAATGGGCTATGACTCACCTTGATTGATGTTGGGATGATGAAAAGTTAAGTAGGATGAGATTATGAGAATGATTATGGAAACGTCTTTGATACGGAACCTGATAAATTAATTTATCTGAAAATTTGACCAAATACTATTTGGTAAATACGAACGAATAACGAATAATAATTATTCGTTATGACGAATAGATGATGTGCAGTGTAATTCTTATGCTATGCATGATATGACAAAATACGTTATTTAAATTATCCATCGAAGTTTTACCTTTTTAACCATAAGTAATAATATTAATTTTTGAAATATCGTTATATATATTATTAACGTTACGTTAAATAATATATATAAAAATAAAAATGAAAGTTTAAATGCATATGAAATAAATTTACAAAAATAGAAAATAAATAAGAATGTTAAATAGAATATGTTTAGTCCTTGTCCTTTTCCAATTTTACCATTTTTACCCTAACGACGTTTGCGTTACACCGTTAGTCCTTTATATATATAATTTATAATTACAGTCCACTACTTGTCCAAAATAACTTATTGGTCCTGGAACATGATAATATATCAATTTATATCCTATAGATTCTGTTTTTACAGTTTCAGTCCTTACTTTTAACAGTTTATTTGCTAAAAAGTCCTCCTAAGTGTCGTCCTAAGTGTCGTCGCGTTACATTTTTAGTCCAAATGTACAAAAATTATAAGAAAAATTTTATAAAATTTCCGAAGCTTATTTTAGTAATAACAAGCTTATTTCAACAGCTTATTTGCTAAAAAGCTTAATTTTTAAGTAATTGGGCCTTAACGAACCAAAATAAAGGCCCGTTAAGAAATTTAGAGGCGAGGGCATGGAAATTGTTTTGGGCCTGGACTTGGGCTATTTTTATGATTCTAAAAATGTTTCATATGGGCACAGTGGGCTTATGGATCGTTATCTCTTGTTGGGCTATGAATAAGCCCAAACCGAAAATATTAAGTTTTTAAATGAAAATGACAATTTTAAAACCTTGTAACTGTCGATCAATTTGGCTAAATTTTAGTGTCGAGACGTGAGTATTTTTATATATTATCTAAATGAAAGTGGTAGTTTTCTAGGTGGTCTATTGAGTCGTATAAAAATATTGGGTGCTCGTTAAGTAATATTTCAATTTATACGTGCGTTTCTTGGGATACATGGATCGTTTCTATATGTGTGAAACACTTAGAATATTTCTAAGTGTTTATATAGTTTTTATGCGTGAGTTTTTTAGGTTCAAAATAAGTTTAGTTGATGCATGTAACGTTGAAATGAACGTGAAATATGTGTGCTACGTGACTCCTAGGCCTTCCAAGATAGAGGCTAGCCATGTTTGTGTTGCTACAAATTTATACGTACGTAAATATATACATGAACTATATACGATCAAAAAATATAAATACTTGATGTATGGAACTTAATTTACAAGTGATATGAATTGACAAGAGCTTGAAACAACTTACTACACCTTCAAAGGTGGTAGAGAGTCGAGAGGGATGAAGGAAAACACAAGAAACTATCAAATTCGACTATAACCCAAAGTAATATTCGAATTTATCAAACCCGATCCTATTTCTTGCTTCCAATACGTGAGTATGATTATTGCTGGAACTTCAGAGGTGATTTTTAGTGAGAAAGAAAGTTTGTAAGTGTATGATAATTGATAGAACGGATGCATGAACAAGGAATATATTTATAACTCATTTTATAACACGTATGGTGTGAAATCATCCAAGGAAACCATAAACACTATTCTTGTCAGTGAAGATAGAATTCTTGGTTGATATATAACATATTATAATCATTTGAGAGAGCTAGAAACATGGAGGATGTCTTTGTGATTTATATAGATGTCGACCATTATATTATTTTGTACACGAATTGAGAAGTCGTGTACCATTTGAACATAGCTGATCATGAATGATATTTAAACATGAAATCATGTTAGAAATGTTATTAGGAACACTTAGGAACAAACGGGAAACAAAGCGGTTGAGAAATGAATTAGTTTACATGTCGATTGGGTTGAATATTTGTCAATCACTTCGCCACCTAAAAACGTATCAAATGTCGTCCTATGAACATGACACTCGACACACTAATAGTTGGCTAGGTGATAAACGTGTGGAAAACTAGAAGGGGGTTGAATAGTTTTACGTCTTTTTAATTTGTTATAAAGGATAGTTTTAGTGTTTTCTTAGCCTTTTTAAAAAACTTAGATTCGATAATATGTGATCTCAAGTCTTGCACAATATAAACAACTATCAATCAATAATATATAACAATGATAAGTAATGAAATAAGTAAGAGATGTAAAGATCGAACCGCGAGACAAGAGATTTATAGTGGTTCGGCTACAAGGACACCTTCCTTGCCCTACTCCACTCCCCGAGCACCTAACTCGAGAGTTTTCTTCACTATATCAACAAGCTCCCTTATGGCGGAGAAAACCTTACACACCAATTTACATGCCAATTTACACACCAATATACATACCACAACTTCTTCACAACTAAGTCACAACTTCTACACAACTTCTTCAAATCAATCTACTTTTCAACTAACTACTCCAAGCCTATCTTCTTCACACCAATTCACTTCACAACTAACTACTCCACACCTAGCTTCTTCACTACAATCTAATCCCTAACTTTTCTTCTTCACACCAAGCAACTAACTAATCACACAATCTATATATCTAGCACAACTATCTACAATCAAATATTCACAGCAATCTTCACAAAGAATAATGTAAATAATCTTGATGATGCACCAACAACTTGGATGTGGAGGTCACAACAAGTTGTAATACTTCTTGTCTTGGGGGATAGAAGTATTCTTCTCTTGCACTTGAGAGGATGAAGTTTGAATCACTTTGAAACAAAGAATTATGCACTTATGATCAAAGGATTAAGAGAATAGAAATGTGGATCTAGAACAGAAAGTTTAGGAGTGCAAAAGGTGAGAAAATTCTGAGGAATGAACCAGTATTTATAGGGGAGAAAAATACTGTTCTGGAGCGTGGCCGGTCCCCTTAATGATTAAGGGCGCCGCCTAAGGAATTAAGGGGGCCGCCCCTTCAGAACGTTGGTTTTTCTTGTCTTTTAGTGGGGAATATTTTTCTGGATAAAATTTGCCATTTTTGGTTGGAAATTTGAAATCATATATTTATAATGAATTAAACATATTCTTTTAATTCCAAAAGTAATTTTGTAAAATATATAAGATGTTTAATACATTTTATAAAAATTCTAGTGATTAGAAAAATTTCCTTTGATCATGAAATGCAATAAACCCTTTGTTTATTCATACCTTAAGTGATATGGAAGCAAAGACAAATATTAAGCACTAAAAACTTGTTTACGTCATAAGTTTTAGATTAATGAGTTTATGCTTTTTAATTATCAAAACATAGAGACATTGTTAATATGCTAACAATGTTTTAAGACATTATTTATGTCAACAATCTCCCCCTTTTTGATGATTACAAAACCTTAAACTCATTAGGTTTAAAAATTAATTTTTAGACAAGTATTATTAGAGTTTAACATTCTCTTCTCCCCCTTTTTGTAAAATCTAAAAGGTTAATGCTCCCCCTTGATGTATGATCCCCCTCATTTGAGAGCACCAAGGGAATGAGCTATGGAAATCTTGGCTACACAAAATATTAGAAGAGAACAAGGCACATATACATGCAAAGCAATAATTATGCAAATAAAAATAGATTCATTCAAGCATCATAGAAAGCATTACAACATTTAATATGCTTAAGGCATATTGAACATAATAAAACAAAAGAAAAGACATAGTCCTATATTACCTAAAAGAGCACTTGGACTTGCTTGCAACCCATGGTTGATTGTTTTATTTGCTTGAAGGATAACATAAGCATAAAGCTTAGTTGTTAGATGGAGAAGGATATGGAGTGGGGTATGGAGCGGAAGAGGTGGACCTTACGATATTGTATCGTGTTAAGGGTGGTATGGGATGAGGTCGAGTGAGGAGATATTCAATCCAAGAAATATCTTCACTCAAGTATAGGATTTGTTTTTGAAGGAAGATGCAACAAGGGCAATAGTGAGTGTGGTTTGTAACTTGATCCAAGTTGAGAGAGTGAGGAAGGCAATTGTTGTAGGGTGATGATGGAGGTTGCCCTTTGTTGCGTTGTGCAAGATGCATGGCATTGAGATCACAAAGATCATGGATTTGTGATATTTCATCACGAAACTTTTGCTTTTCCGTGGCAATGCGGAGAAAGTCATTGTGTTGATATGGATGAATTGGGTTTGTGCAGTTGGAATTGTAGTGGGATGGTTGATCAAACTTGTATGGATCATTACAAATGGTTGGAGGATGAGATGAGTGGTTTGGCATGAAGGAAGATGTTTGGCCAATTTTGTATGGTTTGTAGAGAGGATCAAATAAATGTCCTTGTGAATTTGGTGTAAAGTTTGGGAAGTAAGTGGTTGGAGGTGTTGAGTGATTTCCAACTTCATTGGTTATGATGGATTTGTTTCGAGGGCTTTTTCTTCGCCAAACAGGTTTTTCCGTCATTCTTGCAAGCCTTGAGGCTTTTGGTTTTGGTATGTTTGGAGAAGTCATGAAGAGATGAATGGAGAGTGTGGAAGATTTGGGGTATTTATAGTGTAAGATTTGTGTGTATAAGGATGGATAAGGTTTGTTTGAGAGACTAGGACAAAATATGTTGGTGAAAAATGGGAAATGTAGGTTGAAATGGGCTAAAAAGCAGAAAAGATTCTGTAAACCCGACCATCAGATGGTCGGTCCCCTTAATTAGGGGGCGGTACCCTTAATGATTAAGGGGGCCGCCTTACAAAATTAAGGGGGCCGCCCATCTGGTGATTTCTAGGTTCCCAGAATTGGGTTTTTGGCAGAAAATTTGCAGAAAGGTTTTGTGTTTGGATTGGAATTCAAGCAAGTTCAATTCCTTTAGGCAATATAGCATCTAATCTAATGAAGATATAACATGCATGCAAAAACACATAAGCAAAAGAGCAAATAAGCAACACATAATAAGCAAGAGGAGATAAGTAAAGGCAAGATCACTTAAACTTCCTAAGGCACCTATCTTAGATCAAAGGCAAAGGCAACTAATGAGTGGAAAACTAGTGATGGAGCAAGATGACAATATTATTAGTGAATTTGTCCTAGTGTGTGTCTATATGCAACAAATGTGGAGTTGTGATTGTTTCGACTCCTAAATGCAAAGAGAAATAACGATCCTAAGAAACAATCCAAAAGATCTCCTTGATTCAATTTTTGCTCGATCATGAATGTCAAAGATATATATTAGATTATATACCTTGGCAATTTAGATGAGAGTTTATGCATGATTTTGGAAAACAATGTTTTTAGCATTAGTCAACAATGCAAGGAAAATGATGTTCATGTGATTCCTAGATGTGAAAATAATTTTTAAAGAAAATTGATTGGGTTTTACAAAAGAGTTTATGCAAAGAAAATGAACTTTCCCAATCTTTAATTTTGTGCGAAATAGATTCCTAGACTCAGAAATGAAGAAGTGGACGAAAAGTAAATTTTATGCAAGTACAATTTGTATTAATTCAATATAATTTAGTCAACTTGTTTCATCATTCCTAATCCTAAACGCAAGTGGTTGAATAATTCACGCTTAAGGGGTTTTGTGAATATATCCGCAATGTTGTCTTCCGATGCAACCTTTTCTATAGATATATTTCCTTTTTGTACATTATCCCTAAGAAAATGATGGCGTATTTCTATATGTTTAGTCCTAGAGTGTTGCACCGGATTTTTACTTAAATCTATCGCACCTTTGTTATCGCACATAATGGGGACATTTTCTAACCTAATGCCATAGTCTACGAGAGTTTGTTTCATCCATAGTGCTTGTTGACATGCCTTTCCAGCGCTTACATATTCGACTTCGGTGGTAGAAATAGCAAGAGCGGTTTGCTTCTTCGAAAACCAAGATGTTAGACAACATCCCATAAACGTGCAAATACCGCTAGTGCTTTTTCTATCTACGTAGTCTCCCGCATGATCTGAATCCGCATAGACGATGGTTTCTATGCCGGATCCCTTAGGATACCATAATCCTAAGTGTATAGTGCCTTTAATGTATCGGAAGATACGCTTAACCGCTTCTAGGTGTGAGGATTTGGGATCCTCTTGAAAACGGGCACAAAGGCAGATACTAAACATGATATCGGGTCTACTTGCCGTCAAGTATAGTAAACTACCTATCATTCCTCTATACTTGGTGTTATCTACGGACTCACCTTCATCGTCCTTTGTGAGCTTCACTTCCGTAGACATGGGAGTTTTCATGGGTTTTGAGTCTTCTAGGCCAAATTTCTTAAGCATTTCCTTAATGTACTTAGATTGGTTAAAAAATATTCCATCTTCTAATTGTTTTATTTGTAATCCTAGGAAGAAGTTAAGTTCACCCATCATACTCATCTCAAACTCATCATGCATGATTTTGGCAAATTCATCACACATGTCTTGACAAGTCGATCCAAATATAATGTCATCAACATATATTTGGACAATGATGAGATTTGGGTCTTTCCTTTTAGTGAAAAGAGTGTTATCTACCATTCCCATGGAATAATCATGTTTAATAAGGAAAGCTTTTAATCGATCATACCAAGCTTTGGGAGCTTGTTTGAGTCCATACAAAGCTTTCTTTAACTTATAAACATAATCAGGTTTTGCGAAGTCAATGAATCCTGGAAGTTGTGCCACATATACCTCCTCATTGATAAAACCGTTAAGGAATGCACTTTTCACGTCCATTTGGAATAACTTAAAATCTAAGGTGCAAGCATAGGCAAGTAATATCCTAATTGATTATAGTCTAGCTACGGAGGCATAAGTTTCGTCATAATCAATTCCTTCTTGTTGATTATAACCTTGGGCAACTAACCTAGCTTTGTTCCTAGTAACTATTCCATTCTCATCTAACTTATTCCTATATACCCATTTAGTTCCTATGATGGTCATATTCTTTGGATTTGGGACTAATTCCCAAACATCATTTGCCTTAAATTGATTTAATTCTTCTTGCATAGCTATAACCCAGCTTTCATCTTTTAAAGCCTCGTTAATATTCTTAGGTTCTATTGCTGAGAGGAAACAAAAGAAATTGTTTTTATCTTGGGCTTGTGACCTAAGGGTTCTTTGGTTAAGATGCCCTATTATATTATCTAATGGATGTGATCTAGATTCTTTAATATTAACAGTTTCGTTATTTTCTAAGTGAATGTCTTCATTATCATTTCCTATGGGTTTTGTTTTACTAACCTCAATAGCTTCATCTTCGACTAAATCATCATCTTCTAAAGGTAATGTTTTAGGAGGTGGTGGTGTTTCATCAAATGTTACATTTAGTGATTCCTCTACTTTCATGGAGTGTTTGTTAAGTATTATATATGCTTTGCTATTTTGTGAGTATCCTAAAAATATTCCTTCATATGATTTTGGATCAAACATAGTGAGGTAATCCTTAGTGTTTAGAATATAACATTTACTTCCAAATACCCTAAAGAAGCTTAAGTTTGGTTTTCTACCTCTTAATAACTCATAAGGAGTTTTTCCTAGAATTCTCCTAATTGATACCCTATTTAAAATATAAGTCGATGTATCTACGGCGTGACACCAAAATTTTTGTTGGATGGATTGTTCATTTAACATAGTTCTGCTCATTTCTTGTAGTGACCTATTTTTTATTTCTACTACGCCATTTGATTGAGGAGTACGAGGAGCGGAGAAATTGTGAGATATTCCATTTAACTCACAATATTTTCCGAATTGTACTTCGTTATCAAATTCCCTACCATGGTCCATCCTAATGGCAACTATTGAGCATCCTGATTTATTTTGAATCATTTTACTAAATATTTCGAATTTTTCAAAGGCTTGGGTTTTGTCACTTAAAAACCTAATCCACGTATATCGTGAGTAGTCATCTACTATTACTAAGGTATATTTGTTTCCTCCATAGCTCCGCACAGCGGATGGACCGAAAAGATCCATATGTAATAATTCTAGGCACCTAGTAGTGGATACTATATTCTTAGTTTTGTGACTAGCATGAGCTTGTTTTCCAATTTTACATGCATCACAAAAATGTTTGTCATATTTTAGATTACGCAAATTTCTAACTAATTCCTTAGAGGCCAAAGATTGTATTTGTTGCATGTTAGCATGTCCTAATCTCCAATGCCACAATGTAGAGTTTTCATCTAGGGTCGTTAGACATATCCTATCCTCAGGCTTGTTTCCTAGTTTCATAACATATATGCCACCTTTCCTAATTCATCTACCTATAATTTTTCCATCCTCTTCGGTAAATGTGACTCTACATTTATTATCACATATTTGTCCTACACTAAGCAAGTTATATGTTAAATTATCTACATGCTCTACATTTTCAATGGTAAGTGAGTCTTGAGAAATCGTACCTTTGTCAATGATTTTTCCACGTAAGTCACTACCAAAAATAACGTTACCTCCATTGTATGCCTTGTATGTAGAGAATAGCTTGCGGTTCCCCGTCATGTGCCTCGAACATCCGCTATCTTTGATCCATTCATCAGGTTCCAAGTCAATTCCTAAACATATTTCGTCGGTTTCTTTTGCCATAAAACACTTTTCATCTCTTGGCTTTTCAACTTCTTCTTTGTCACTATCACTCCATGTTCCACTAACAAAAGCGCCTTGATTTTCATAACCCAGTGGCTTTAGACATTCGCCAATGAGATGATTTGGACTTCCACATCTAAAGCACTTTCTTTTCCCGTAGTTTTCACTTCTATTTCTTTGGAATGCTTTTCTTTCGTCTCGTGATGATCTAGTGAATCTTCCTCGTCTCTTGAAGAATTTCTTGAATTCTCTTACGGCCATTGCATATTCTTCGTCTTCACTTTCGTCACTTGAATCATCATCATCACTAGGTTCCTTTTTGGCTTTTAGAGCAATGGATTTGGTTTGTTCTTTCTTGACTTTGACCGTTTCCGAATCTCTTCTTATGATTTCTTCATGAACCTTCAAGTTGCCAATTAGTTCATCTAGTGATAACGTCATCAATTTCTTTGATTCTTCAATTGCCGTGACCTTAGCTCGCCATTTTGGATGCAATGCCCTAAGAAATTTCCTAACACAATTTTTACTAGAAAATGTCTCATCAAGTGCTTTTAAACTTGTGATAATAGTGTTAAACTTAGCAAAAGCATTATCAATTGATTCCTCTTCCGGAATCGTAAATTGTTCATATTGTTGTACAAGAAGATCTATTTTATTATCTTTGACTTGGCTATTACCTTGGTGAGTAATTAGTAAAGAATCCCAAATTTCTTTGGCGGTTTTACACATAAAAATTCTTTCATATTCTTTGCGTGGTAACGCATTATAAATAACCATTTTAGCCTCATTATTTTTTGCTAATTTCTTTTTCAAATCATCATTTTGTTATTCGAAAGATACAATTTCATCCATTTTAGTTTCAACATTATATTGAATAGGAGGAAAATCACCAAAGGTAATAATATGCTAAAGATCAAGATCTTTTGATTTCACATACGTTTCGAATCTATTTTTCCAATACAAAAATTCATCACTTTAAAATAGTGGTGGTCTTTGCATAGATTGCCCTTCTAAATATTTTTTAGATTCCATAGATCGTTACAAGTTTTAAAATACAATATATTTTAAAAATCTTGCTAGACGTGGCTCTTGATACCAATTGTGGAAAACTAGAAGGGGGGTTGAATAGTTTTACGTCTTTTTAATTTGTTATAAAGGATAGTTTTAGTGTTTTCTTAGCCTTTTTAAAAAACTTAGATTCGATAATATGTGATCTCAAGTCTTGCACAATATAAACAACTATCAATCAATAATATATAACAATGATAAGTAATGAAATAAATAAGAGATGGAAAGATCAAACCGCGAGACAAGAGATTTATAGTGGTTCGGCTACAAGGACACCTTTCTTGCCCTACTCCACTCCCCGACCACCTAACTCGAGAGTTTTCTTCACTATATCAACAAGCTCCCTTATGGCGGAGAAAACCTTACAAACCAATTTACACACCAATATACACACCACAACTTCTTCACAACTAAGTCACAACTTCTTCAAATCAATCTACTTCTCAACTAACTACTCCACGCCTATCTTCTTCACACCAATTCACTTCACAACTAACTACTCCACACCTAGCTTCTTCACTACAATCTAATCCCTAACTTTTCTTCTTCACACCAAGCAACTAACTAATCACACAATCTATATATCTAGCACAACTATCTACAATCAAATATTCACAACAATCTTCACAAAGAATAATGTAAATAATCTTGATGATGCACCAACAACTTGGATGTGGAGGTCATAACAAGTTGTAATACTTCTTGTCTTGGGGGATAAAAGTATTCTTCTCTTGCACTTGAGAGGATGAAGTTTGAATCACTTTGAAACAAAGAATTATGCACTTATGATCAAAGGATTAAGAGAATAGAAATGTGGTCTAGAACAGAAAGTTTAGGAGTGCAAAAGGTGAGAAAATTCTGAGGAATGAACCAGTATTTATAGGGGAGAAAAATAATGTTCTGGAGCGTGGCCGGTCCCCTTAATTAATGGCCGGTCCCCTTAATGATTAAGGGGGCCGCCTAAGGAATTAAGGGGGCCGCCGCTTCAGAACATTGGTTTTTCTTGTCTTTTAGTGGGGAATATTTTTCTGGATAAAATTTGCCATTTTTTGTTGGAAATTTGAAATCATATATTTATAATGAATTAAACATATTCTTTTAATTCCAAAAGTAATTTTGTAAAAGATATAAGATGTTTAATACATTTTATAAAAATTCTAGTGATTAGAAAAATTTCCTTTGATCATGAAATGCAATAAACCCTTTGTTTATTCATACCTTAAGCACTAAAATCTTGTTTACGTCATAAGTTTTAGATTAATGAGTTTATGCTTTGTAATTATCAAAACATAGAGACATTGTTAATATGCTAACATGTTTTAAGACATTATTTATGTCAACAAAATGAGGTAGTGCAAAAATATATATAAGTCGTGTATAAAAATCGAGAGAACGAGGGTCGTTTTGGAGGGTGTATAGTCGATCAAATGAAAATATTAAGATTTGGAATTGGGCCTATTTGCATGGGCTGATGAATAGTAACCGGATGTTGGGCTGAAATTTATTAAGTGCCCGTTTGGTTTGTATTAGTTATTAATTAGGATTAGTAAATTTTTAATATTTTGTTAAACGTGTCGAGAACTTGTTTTGTCGTTTGGTGAATTTTGCAATATCGTAATCGTGACCATTTAATATAATAAGAAAATTTAAAATTTTCCTGTAAAAATGGTGATTAAAATAATGACAGAGATTTATATATAATTAAACGTTTTTAATTATATGGATTTTTGCGAGGTTTTTACACAAAGCCAAAGCCAAAGAACCCGAACCGGCCAAAAAAATTGAACCATGGTCTAGCAGAGAAGAGGTCGTTCTTTGTAAAGCTTTCATCTTTGTTTCTGAAAATGCAAAAAAAGGAAACACTATGAATCGGCACAAATTTTGGGAGAAAGTGGTAGCCTATTTTTGGAGAGAAACTGGTTCAGACCGGGAATGAATTCGATCATTTCCAAATGGAAGACTAGAATTTGTTGTCAAGTTGCGAATTTTGGTGCTATTGTTGATAATGTCAAGGGGACACATGGAAGTGGTGAGAATGACCTTGACGATTTGTCCAAAGCTCTTTTGGAGTATCGTGCACGTTACGGTCAAGATTTCACTATGGTGGAGTGTTGGAAAGTTTTGAGGGGGCATGATTCTTGGAAGGAAGAGATACCCCTTTTCCAATCGGGCGTTCGAAAGAAAGTGAAGGGTTCAACAACTACGTCGGGGTCAACACAAGGCCCCTTGATGTGTGCTTTTTCACACATCCTTTTTAGACCTAAAATCAGACCAAATACACCAAATACTAACCAAATATGCCAAGAGAACGTATGTTTTTGTATTTGTGTATGTGCAGGTACGAATATGTGAAAAATGAACAAAAACAAAGCCAAAACCGACAAAAACGAGCACGAGATTAGAAAAAGGTCAAAAGCCGGAGCCGGGGAAACCTAATGATTGGAGAAAGCTTAAAATGTCAATAAAAGTCCTCAGAGATTCATAAATTTGCAATATTAGTCCCTGATCAAAGTTTGAAGATATTGGCAATTTCAGTCCTTCATTTTTCAGAAATTACAAAAAGGGTCCTTGGAAGATTATTTGTAGAAAATGGCAACAAAGGTCCTCTAAGAATTCAGAAAAGTCAACATAAGCCCTTGGGAAGAACTTTTGAAGTAATACATATTCAGTCCCTGTGATTTTTAGTATTACAATTTGGTCCTTGCCTAAAAAACTACTACTCTAAACAATATACAACCGGATCCAATCCAAATAAAATGAGCCTAATCCATGTTCCTACCAAGCCCAATCAATAAACCAAGCCCAAACCCTTTAAAGTTATTACCCGATCCAATACCCTTTTCACCCAGGTCAAACCATACCCACCCGATCAACGCCCCGTAATAATAAAACACCACCCAAATAACTCCCACCCCCAATTTAACCACAAACCCAGTTTTACTGTTCACTAAGGAACCCTAGAATTACCAACATCCAAATTACCCTTTGTTAAGTAATTATTACCCAATTATTAGATTCTAGAAGGTGTCAGGAGTCAGAGAATATCAGGACACGTGGTCCAATCACAAGACACACGGAGGATCAGTCTTATCAATTCACATGATCCAAGGGCTTAGATATGATGTGATGATGGATTGATAATCTAACGGTTCTGACATCATTCAAAGAAACACAAGAAGGCGTGGATTGCCAACGTGGACTACTAGAAGGATCCCACGCTCCTCATCAACAGCTATTTATACCCCCTCCTCATTTCATTTGAAGACTGTTAGATTAGGTTTAGAATAGGAGTAGGAGTAGATAAAATTAGTGGTAGAATTAATCCGTTTCAGTATTGTATTTCTGAATTTCCAATTGTACTCAAATTTAAAGTTTCAATATAATTTAAATTTTCAAATTACTTGCAATTTACTTTCTAGTTTTTAGTTGTTATAATTCTGTTTAAAGCTTTCATACTCTTATTACTACAGCTTTTTGTTAGATTTGTTGCTATATTTCTGTTAAAATTGGTCAATAAGTTTTGGGTAAATGTAAGACAACATTAGCTTATTGATATAAAGCTCAGCTTATTTGGAATCAAGGCAGCCATAAGGTGTCCAATGGCCTGTCTTAAAGACAGGCAAGCATAGAGAACCCCCTCTGTTCTGCTGAGGGGGTATTTGCTTTGTAAGTTTTCGTTTAAGTTTATTCAGTTCTGCATCTATAGTTTCATAGTAGTTTAGCTCATATAATTCTGCTTATTTTTGTTTTATTAGTGATTATTGCATAGTAGTTATCTTATTGTATTTATTCATAACTGTTTTTGTTGATTTGAATTGCTTATTGTTTCATTTAACTGTCATCAATTTGATTTTTATTTCTGAGTTTGTAGTTGTATTTTAGATCTGAGTTTGGTTTCACTTTATCATCGTTAGATCATAGGTGATTTGATATTTGTGATTTGGATTGTATTGGAGTGGATTTGAGAGTAATTTTTATAGTGACAGATAGATTAAGGGGTGTTTGGATTATCTAGTATTCTTGAGTTGTGGTGGATTCAGGTTTTAGGATTAGTTTCTATAACTAACATAGGTGCATCTAGAGTAGTAGTAGCAGAATTCCATAGTTTTACCTTAGAATAGTCAAAATCCAATTCATAGTGTAACTCATTGCTCATTTGTTGTTTACTTGCTTATTCTTGTCTACTTATCCTTGCTTGTTGCTTAGTTTTTGCCTTAATTACCTCTTACTCATAGTTGTTCATTGTTGCATTTTTTTTAGTCATTATATCATCATCTCTATCATCTTAGTTTAGTGCTTATTTTCTGTTCATGTTAGTTTCAGTACATCTCATATAGCTTATAGAATCACTTTGCATCAGTAATATAGCATAAGAGTTCAATTTGCGTTCAAATCTAAAAACAGTTTCCACAATTCAGAGGGTGTTTGGTTTAAGAAGGAACTGTGTGCTCTTGCTGTTATTATGCATAGTTTTTTGCTGGATTAACTTGCATTAGGCTATATAAAGTTAGTTAAGTCATGATATTGGACGTTCAATAGTTAGAAGTCAAAATTAGCTTTTCATAACAAAATCAGTGAGCATTAAGGATTGATAGTAGCTGCATACTTTGATTGAGGTTAGAATTAGGCACATCTAGGTTAGTCAAATGTTGAAAAAGCTTAACATATCATTTAGGTCCAGTATTGAGCAGTAGAAATTCCATTTAGTCAAACTAGGCTTGCAATAAAAAAGTCAAATCCCACAGGCCTTATAGTTTCAACACCACCTGATCTCAGGTTCATTTTAGGGTCCAAGTTGGTTTGGAAATCAAAGCTTTGTGGTTTTCTTAGTTCTCAATAGTGTAGGCTAGGATTTGCCCCCCTTAGGTTCTACTTAATAGATTTTTAGGTTGCTTAATTTTCAGTTGAAACTTGTGTTAGTAGAACATAAGAATCTGTTTTCATTTTATGCCTGTAATTTTATTTTTCCATTCTAAATATGAGTTTTATTATTCATATCTGTTCCTAGTTGTGAGTAATTGCTTATTTCAGTAGTTGGAACCTATTGCTTATCTGTTAGCTTATTCGCTTATTCCATTTTTGCTTATTTGAATCTTTGTATATCACACCGGTGTTACTGAGTATATTTTGGTCCATGTTCTGTTTATCTGAGCTTATTTGAGTTATAATATCATTTGTTCAAAGTCTGGTCAACTCTGGTCAAGGAGTGCTTATTAATAAGCACTCCAAATAAGCTGTTTCAAGCTTATCAGCACTTTTCTGGTTTATTTTAGTTTCAAAATTTTTTTCTCAAGCTCATTTTAATATTTTAAATTTTCTGTAATTTTTTCAAATTTTTCTGAGTCAATTTACTATTTTTCTTATTTTATTTTCATTTTTAATCAAAATTTATTACTTTCTAATTACTAAAAAATCCAAAAAAATCAGAAAAAGCTTAGAAAAATCCAAAAATATTTTAGAAATTTATTTTCATTTATTTTAGAATTTTAGAAATTTATTTTGCATTTTTCCTATTTATTTTGAATTAAATTTAAATTTTTAATTAAATTAAATAGTTTTTAATTCCCAAAAATTATACAAAAGCCAAAAAAATTAGTTTTTAGTTTTAAAATTACTTTTTAGTTATTTTATAATTTTCAAAATTTATTTTTCAATTTTTTTCACTTTATTTGCATTTTCTTTTAATTTTTAATTAGAACAAATAGTTTTTAATTCATAAAAAATAAATAAAAAGTCAAAAAAAATATTTTTCTTTTTCTCAAAATTTTCTTTTATCATTTTTAACTTTTGAAAATTATTACCAAGTCCGTAGGAGTAGTCTAGCTTAAAAGTCGCATTTTATTTCGTACGTTAACGTTTATTTTGCGTTTTAGTTTACGTTTTTAATTTTACTTTACGTTTCTAGTTTTCTTATTTGATATACGTGCTTAAGTGATTATTTGTGCTTCATTTGTGATTTCATTAGTATTCAAATCACTTTTTACCACTTTCACGACACGTTTCACGAATCGGGAATTCGAAATTCGATTCATCCTTCACACGGACTACGACCTCGGGTTATCCGTATTTCTTTGCGGATCTCTTGAGTAATACTATACTATATATAACTTGATTTTCACGAATCAATTTTGGCGCCACTGCCGGGGAAGGTTGAAGTAAATTTTTCGTTTTCGTTTTTCGAAATTGTGTTTTGAAAACCTTCCTTGTATATATTTTCTATAAAAACTATAAAAATTGAAAAAATCAAAAACACTTTTCCTAAAGTGTTTTCAAAAATACCAAAAAAACAATAAAGTTACAGCCTCGTCTCGACCGAAAGGAAGAGCGTTGTAAACCAAATAAGCCTAACAATATAACTATGCGTGAAATTAGTTGCTAATCGAATTACTTTGGATTCTACGACCGAATAAGCGGAAAATATGGAAGCTTTGACATTAAATTGCAAGCTGAAGAGAGATCCATTCTTCTCTCCCGTTCCGTCGCGAGTAGATTTAAAAGAAACGGTTTACGATTAACATAACGTTTGAAAAACAAAAGAAAATAAAAGTTTAAAGTTTTTTGTTTTCTAAAAAAATAAAATACAAAAAAAATTTCCTTTTCCATTTTGATTTTCCTTTTATTTGATTTTATGATAATTAAAAACCAAAAATAATCTTCTTATCCTCTTATCATTTGATTCTTCTTCTTTAACCCTCCAAACCGATAATTCTTTCACTTTCTCACTTATGGATCCAATTTGTTTTAAATGTGGTGAACCGTTCTTTGAAGGTTCATGTGTTTGGTGTACATGCGAACAATGTGGTAATGATATTCACGATGGAGTTTGTTTGTTTTGTAATTCTCCCGAGTATGTTCGAAACGCAATCCTTCAAAACGTTCCCGATTACTATCCAACACCACCGCCGTCTCCGTTCACTTGCTTTAATTGTGGAAATCCATCCGACGAGGGATTACCGTGTGGGCAATGTTTTTGTAATCAATGTGGATACATCAATTGTATATGTTACGCCCCGAGTGCTGAAACGTCTTACGCTTGTGATACGAGTTTTGTTAATTATCCTCAAAACGATTTCAATCTTCCTTTTCAAAACTTTTATAAGCAAGTACCAATGATAATTCGTTCCAAAGTTCATCGAATTTTGAAAATTGTGGGGGATCGTTTGAGAATTTTTATTATGAGCCGAATTCATGTTACGATTCTCATGGTTTAAACCAACCCCCACAAACTTCCGATTTTACTAATAATATTTGTGAAATTAAATCCATGATCGAGAAGTTAAAAGAGTTGGTGGCTAATCGTTATACTCATACTCCCGAGCCTCGTGAGAAGTCTATTGCAGAATTACTTGCTGAAGAGAGAGCGTCTAATCCTTTTAAAAATTTTGTTTACTATGATTACGACGACGATGATGAGAAAATTACGTTCGTTCTTAATCCTCACAAAACTTCCGATGTTTCTCCCGTAGAACCCGAGGACTCTCTAAAAATGGGGGACGAGCATCTAAACACTATTCCGGCAACGGAATCGGACGAATTCAATAAGTCTAGTGTTGAGAACCTCGTCCCAATCCCAAGTGAGTCCGGGGAAATTTCTAACGGTGATTCTGAAATTGTTTCTGATTCTTCCTATCCTTCTTTCACACCGGTTGAGAGGAGTGATGTCCTTTTAGACGAGATTGAGGCTTGTCTTGCTAACAATGATTCTAATTCGACGATGGTTGATGATACTAATTTTGATCCTGAGGGAGATATCCGTTTGATTGAAGAACTGTTGAATGAAAAACCGTCAACTTTTCTCCCTCCGATGAGCAATGAAGATTTTGATGAAGTTGAAAGTTATTCTGATTCTCATAATGAGTATACTACGAGTGATGAAGATTCTTGTGAAGATATCGATGATAATGATGAAGATGATGACGTTGAAATCCAAGATGAAGTACTTCGTGAAAAATTATTTAGCATCAATCTTCTCATTTCTAAGATCGAGGCATTGAATGATCCTCCGACTGTTTCTCCTATCCCCGTTATGGATAGTGATTTCTTACCCGAGCTTGAAATTTTTCGATTTGAAGAGACGAGTAGTGGCAATCCCACTATTCATGCTGATATCTCTCTTCCGGATTATGAGCGTTTTGATTTTGAGATTGATTCTGTGCTTATTTATGATAATCCGTTACGTAACCCTCTTTTAGAGGAAGACGATCCATTTCTTGTTGCAGATGACTTGATACCACCGGGTATTGAGAATGAAGAGAATAACCTACGAAGAAATATTCTTTCCGATTTACCATCTTCTCGTCCACTTGCGAAACCACCGGATGTAGATTTTGAATCAGATACGAATGAAACGGATGTTTTTTTTTTTTTTTTTTTTTTTTTTTTTTTTTTTTTTTTTTTCGCAAATTGAAGCAACTTCAAAAAAACCCTAAACGACTCTCAAGGTGGCGACTAAGGCGATTTTCTAAAACCCTCCACACTAATCGATCCTTCACAATCTGTCTATTCTCTTCAGTTTCTTGCACGTTTCTGATTTTTGAATTCGTGTTTGATTCTCAAGATCTAGCAGACTACTGATTTTTGTTTCTAGGGTTTGTTAATCGATTGTTTACAACCGATCTAGGGATACTCTTTGATTTTCTTTATTCTAAGTCGGTTGATTCATTCGATCAGGTCCTGTTCTTGTCATCTTATCACATAACTTGATCGAATTCATGGAGGGTGGTTAGTTTTTTGGGCGTTTAAACTCAAAACCCTAAGCGATTAGGGTTTTTATCCTTTGATCCTGTTTGCATACGTGCTAGTGGTTATTAGGGTTTCTGTTTGTGGGTTGTTGAGAGATGATTAATAAAGGTTTTTTGAATCACAAGAGCAAGAACACATCGGATGCTTCTTCTAGCTTGATGGGTGCTACTGTTAAGGGTAGTGATGTTGTTGGGAATTCGATTTATGTACATGATGAAGGTAATTCTCAAAGAGGTTCGATTGAGGTGGGAAACGTTGGTTTAGGTGATGATGTCTTACCACTCCTACGTACTCAGGAAGTGGAGCCGATTCCACTTATGAAAGCTACACCACATGGTGATGATTTGGAGCAGGTTACAAGTGCTGTCACTGTAAAGCACTTGCTCTCTACTGCACATAAGAATTTTGATGAAGCCATGACTAATATTCAACGTGATATTGTTGCTAATAAGGCTTCCTCTTCAAGTGGTATTGGGCATAATTCTAATTCGAATGCTTCTGGTCCTAATGCTTCTATGGATGATACTACTAGTGGAGTGAAGTCGGTTTCTTACGCGGGTGCTACTTCTAATGAACCTCAGAAACACATGTCTAATTTTCGGAGGTTGGAATGTAGCAAAAAAAAGGATGATGTTGACCTTTCAGTTCCACTGAAAGTAGTGGAAGAGGTAAACACGAGGTTTGAGAATACTCTCTATGGTTATTTTCTTGGTCAGCGCCTTGCTTTTCCTGTTGTTGATTACTATGTCCGCAATGCATGGGCTAAGTTTGGTGTGCAAAAGGTAATGATGAATGCAAAGGGGTTCTTCTTCTTTAAGTTCAATTCGAAGAAAGGTGTTGATGATGTGCTTGAAAACGGTCCTTGGTTGATCAGAAATGTTCCTATTATTCTTAAACCATGGACTTTGAACACTAACCTTCTTAAAGAGGATTTGACTAACATCCCTGTCTGGGTTAAATTCCATGATGTCCCCCTTGCAATGTTTTCTGATGATGGCCTCAGTCTTCTAGCCACACTAATTGGTACGCCCAAAAGGTTAGATGCTTTTACAAGCAATATGTGCAAGGAATCGTGGGGCCGTAGTAGTTTTGCTAGATGCATGATAGAAGTGAAGTCGGTTGAGGTGCTGCGGGACAGCCTCACTGTTGAGATACCGTTACTTGACGGTTCGGGTTCGACTATTGAGAAGATAAGGGTTGAATATGAGTGGAAACCACCTCGTTGTGACAAGTGTAAGATATTTGGTCATACTCTGATTGACTGCCCTAAGGTTGTTATACCTCCTGTTCAGCCTACTAAGCCTGCTGATGATAGTTTCAAGACTGTCAATAACAGGAAGAAAGGCAAACAAGGTGGTTCTACAATTCCGGAGAAAGGAGGGTTTACTAAACCTGTTGTGGGTAAGAAGTTTCAGTATCAACCCAAAAAGACTCCTCCTGAACCCAAGAATGTTGGTGGCAATAAGAAGAAGACTCCTGATGTGGCTAGCTCTAGTGGTACAACGATCTCTACATCTAACCAGTTTGATGCTCTTAATATAGATGATACGGATTCGTTTGGTATTCCTACTGATGTCACCAACATGGATGTGGATGCTGGCTGTACTATGGAAGTTAATGTGGATGCGTTGGTTAAGACTGGTACTACATCACAAGAACCCCTTGTGAGTGATTTAATGGGAACTAAGGAAGGTGGTTCTACTCCTGTAGTTGAGAAAATTAGTAAGCTCGAAAAGCTACTTATCGATGGGAAAGCTACCCTCTTGGATGATAAAGGTGTTCCTATTCCGTCTGCATCTGCCAATAAGAGGGCTAATCCATTCTCTAAGGTGGGTGATATTGTGGTTACTGATAGTGATGATGAGGAGGTTCTTAACACGTTCGACGAGTCAGCAAATCTTTTTGGTGGAGGTCATGAGCGTGAAGATGAGTTGGATGACTATGATGATTACTCGAAGCAAGTTTCTGATCTTCCAGGAGAATTGGATGCTCTTAACGCCATTTATGGCTTTAATCTCCAAGGTCGTAGGAAGTAGGTTATAGTTTTGTCCGAGTCTTTTAATGGTTTGTTTTCTTGTCTAGAAAATTGGAAGTATCTTGTTATGTAAGCATTTCGCCTATGTAACGGGCTGAGATATGAGAATCACTCATATCCGTTGTACTTAAATGTTTTTTGGAGTAATATATTTACCGGGTCGTTGACCTTTTACCCAAAAAAGAATCAGATACGAATGAATTTATTTTTGGAGTGGTGGACGAGACTTATGATCATGATCCCGTGCTTGATATTTTACCCACCCAACCCACCCATGATTCAGAAATCGACTTTGCTTTAATTATCTGGGTGTTTTATCCGTTCTTTACCTATCCCCTCATTTCTTCACTTTTCCACTCCACCGAGAGTGAGGATACCGTTTTTGACCCCGGCATCTCCGTTTATCATGCAGTGTGTCCGTTCCATCTGCTCTCCCCAAGGACGAATTAATTCGGGGATCGAGTCAAGCTCATGTGACTCGGTTAACAAAAACAAGCGCTTCGTGGGAGGCACCCCATGCTTATCCATTTTCATTTTCTTTATTTTCTATTTTCTAAGTAACGTGACGTGAGGGGGGCGACCCTTTCCAAACTCGTGTTTTCGTGGTTGTTTGTGAATGTTCAGGAATTTCCCCGAAGTTTGAGGACTCTCGTGCTCGTGGTTTATCGTTCTCTCCACTCGAGTCTCATTCTTCGCGGCTCTTTCGGAAATTCACCATATCCAAAATCTTATCGATTAACGATTATCTCTTGGCATACTTAATAAACGGCCTTAGATATTACGTAGGATTACCTTTACCCTTAAAACATTGAGGACAATGTTTCACTTTAGTCTGGGGGGTGATTCTTCGATTCGATTTGATCTGATACCATCGTCTGAGCTGTTAATTTACGCAACTCCGTTTTCCACCAAAATTTTAAAATTTTGTCACCTTTTTATGTTAAAAAAAAAATGATGATATATATGATATGAATAATAAGATTTGACACCTTGTTTTGACTTTCCTACCGGCGAGAATAGAAATAAATGTTCCGACTTGACCGGGCGTGTTGAGCCTTAGCTCGTCTCCCTTAACCAATATAATCAAAAGATTATGGCTAAGCATCCGCGGATCTCATTACTTGGGATTTTAAATTTGCGGAGATCGAGAAATGATAGAGTTTATTTAGAAGTTTCGTGTTAAACGTGGAGTAGTTGGATCTCTTTAGAGCCCACGAAAGGTACTTGTGGCCTCCTTGTTCCCACAAGCTTGCACACCAATAATAATAGATCTCTAGGTTTAATTAAGGGTATACGGTTTGGGCAATACTTAGTTTTTTCTCGTTCCCAACAAAATCTCAGCATATGGGGGTTTGGTACACATAGGGGTACTGCCAGTGTTACGGTGAAATAGACTATTGCATCTTGCCGGTTCGCAGCCGATGTTGTGATCTTAGTAAAGGCCGTAGGAGTCGGGGTTTGGCATATGATTATGAATATCAATAATAATAGTCCAAAGCCAAATAAAAAGGCAGAGGAATCCAAAGCTATAAAAAAAGCAGCGGATATAAATCAAATGTCATAATAAAGCTCTTACATCATGGTGGCTCATAAACCGTTGTTGTAAAAGAAATAAAGGACTAAGGACCAAGTATTATTAAAGTGCTTATAATTATGCAAAAATGCCAAGCTTCGACTCCGGGGGTTTCCCTAATAAAAAGCTTCCGTTTCGGGTATCAAACATGGTATGTCTCGGTCGTAAATAAAAAGGGAGCCTCCACAAATCATGTTAAATCAGAGACCTTCATGTGGACCCGATTTCTATGTGCAGGGATTTTCGAGGAAAAGTTTGAAAACTACTTAGCGTTCAAATTTTGTGCTCTTATCGGACTAACAAATATCAAAACGAGAAAATATGAAGCAATTCATTTCACAATTTAAAATCTTGAGATACAAAACTTAGGACCTGGGAACAAGAGGTAATGACACAAGTAACTTTTGTGGGTAGTGTTAGCACCTAACTTGTGAAAAACAATGATCTCGATTTTACGCTTAGTTTGGGAGCTTGTGAAAAATCAAGGATGACGATTTTTATCCTTATGGTCTCTTCTCTGTGAGAAGTGTTTCTACTCGTTGACCC
Organism: Artemisia argyi; assembly: GCA_030686995.1. NCBI lineage: Eukaryota > Viridiplantae > Streptophyta > Magnoliopsida > Asterales > Asteraceae > Artemisia > Artemisia argyi. Next base: position 71,404,666 of record CM060683.1, read on the forward strand.
TGAAAGTTATCAACAGATAAGAATTGATAATGAAATTCAAGGCAAACCGTCACATATATAAAAATAAAAAAAAGTACAAAAATAGTAGTTGTAGTTGTTATTCATGAAAATCGGAAAACGGAGCATTTTTGAGAATAAATGATTTTAATATCTTTTTTGAACATCATTGCTACTTTACAACGTCAGTAAAGAGAGGTTTTGAAATTATTTACCTCTTAAGCGTGAGGTGATGACATTGCGTGAGGACACGGCAATACCTTAGTCTGGGGGATTTTGATGTGTGCTTTTTCACACATCCTTTTTAGACCTAAAATCAGACCAAATACACCAAATACTAACAAAATATGCCAAGAGAACGTATGTTTTTGTATTTGTGTATGTGCAGGTCCGAATATGTGAAAAATGAACAAAAACAAAGCCAAAACCGACAAAAACGAGCACGAGATTGGAAAAAGGTCAAAAGCCGGAGCCGGGGAAGCCTAATGATTGAAGAAAGCTTAAAATGTCATAAAAGTCCTCAGAGATTCATAAATTTTCAATATTAGACCCTGATCAAAGTTTGAAGATATTGGCAATTTCAGTCCTTCATTTTTCAGGAAATTACAAAAAGGGTCCCTGGAAGATTATTTGTAGAAAATGGCAACAAAGGTCCTCTAAGAATTTAGAAAAGTCAACATAAGCCCTTGGGAAGAACTTTTGAAGAAATACATATTCAATCCCTGTGATTTTTAGTATTACAATTTGGTCCTTGCCTAAAAAACTACTACTCTAAACAATATACAACCGGATCCAATCCAAATAAAATGAGCCTAATCCATGTTCCTACCAAACCCAATCAATAAACCAAGCCCAAACCCTTTAAAGTTATTACCCGATCCAATACCCTTTTCACCCAGGTCAAACCATACCCACCCGGTCAATGCCCCGTAATAATAAAACACCACCCAAATAACTCCCACCCCCAATTTAACCACAAACCAAGTTTTACTGTTCACTAAGGAACCCTAGAATTACCAACATCCAAATTACCCTTTGTTAAGTAATTATTACCCAATTATTGGATTCTAGAAGGTGTCAGGAGTCAGAGAATATCAGGACACGTGGTCCAATCACAAGACACACGGAGGATCAGTCTTATCAATTCACATGATCCAAGGGCTTAGATATGATGTGATGATGGATTGATAATCTAACGGTTCTGACATCATTCAAAGAAACACAAGAAGGCGTGGATTGCCAACGTGGACTACTAGAAGGATCCCACGCTCCTCATCAACAGCTATTTATACCCCCTCCTCATTTCATTTGAAGACTGTTAGATTAGGTTTAGAATAGGAGTAGGAGTAGATAAAATTAGTGGTAGAATTAATCCGTTTCAGTATTGTATTTCTGAATTTCCAATTGTACTCAAATTTAAAGTTTCAATATAATTTAAATTTTCAAATTACTTGCAATTTACTTTCTAGTTTTTAGTTGTTATAATTCTGTTTAAAGCTTTCATACTCTTATTACTACAGCTTTTTGTTAGATTTGTTGCTATATTTCTGTTAAAATTGGTCAATAAGTTTTGGGTAAATGTAAGACAACATTTGCTTATTGATATAAAGCTCAGCTTATTTGGAATCAAGGCAGCCATAAGGTGTCCAATGGCCTGTCTTAAAGACAGGCAAGCATAGAGAACCCCCTCTGTTTTGCTGAGGGGGTATTTGCTTTGTAAGTTTTCGTTTAAGTTTATTCAGTTCTGCATCTATAGTTTCATAGTAGTTTAGCTCATATAATTCTGCTTATTTTTGTTTTATTAGTGATTATTGCATAGTAGTTATCTTATTGTATTTATTCATAACTGTTTTTGTTGATTTGAATTGCTTATTGTTTCATTTAACTGTCATCAATTTGATTTTTATTTCTGAGTTTGTAGTTGTATTTTAGATCTGAGTTTGGTTTCACTTTATCATTGTTAGATCATAGGTGATTTGATATTTGTGATTTGGATTGTATTGGAGTGGATTTGAGAGTAATTTTTATAGTGACAGATAGATTAAGGGGTGTTTGGATTATCTAGTATTCTTGAGTTGTGGTGGATTCATGTTTTAGGATTAGTTTCTATAACTAACATAGGTGCATCTAGAGTAGTAGTAGCAGAATTCCATAGTTTTACCTTAGAATAGTCAAAATCCAATTCATAGTGTAACTCATTGCTCATTTGTTGTTTACTTGCTTATTCTTGTCTACTTATCCTTGCTTGTTGGTTAGTTTTTGCCTTAATTACCTCTTACTCATAGTTGTTCATTGTTGCATTTTTTTTAGTCATTATATCATCATCTCTATCAGCTTAGTTTAGTGCTTATTTTCTGTTCATGTTAGTTTCAGTACATCTCATATAGCTTATAGAATCACTTTGCATCAGTAATATAGCATAAGAGTTCAATTTGCGTTCAAATCTAAAAACAGTTTCCACAATTCAGAGGGTGTTTGGTTTAAGAAGGAACTGTGTGCTCTTGCTGTTATTATGCATAGTTTTTTGCTGGATTAACTTGCATTAGGCTATATAAAGTTAGTTAAGTCATGATATTGGACGTTCAATAGTTAGAAGTCAAAATTAGCTTTTCATAACAAAATCAGTGAGCATTAAGGATTGATAGTAGCTGCATACTTTGATTGAGGTTAGAATTAGGCACATCTAGGTTAGTCAAATGTTGAAAAAGCTTAACATATCATTTAGGTCCAGTATTGAGCAGTAGAAATTCCATTTAGTCAAACTAGGCTTGCAATAAAAAAGTCAAATCCCACAGGCCTTACAGTTTCAACACCACCTGATCTCAGGTTCATTTTAGGGTCCAAGTTGGTTTGGAAATCAAAGCTTTGTGGTTTTCTTAGTTCTCAATAGTGTAGGCTAGGATTTGCCCCCCTTAGGTTCTACTTAATAGGTTTTTAGGTTGCTTAATTTTCAGTTGAAAGTTGTGTTAGTAGAACATAAGAATCTGTTTTCATTTTATGCCTGTAATTTTATTTTTCCATTCTAAATATGAGTTTTATTATTCATATCTGTTCCTAGTTGTGAGTAATTGCTTATTTCAGTAGTTGGAACCTATTGCTTATCTGTTAGCTTATTCGCTTATTCCATTTTTGCTTATTTGAATCTTTGTATATCACACCTGTGTTACTGAGTATATTTTGGTCCATGTTCTGTTTATCTGAGCTTATTTGAGTTATAATATCATTTGTTCAAAGTCTGGTCAACTCTGGTCAAGGAGTGCTTATTAATAAGCACTCCAAATAAGCTGTTTCAAGCTTATCAGCACTTTTCTGGTTTATTTTAGTTTCAAAATTTTTTTCTCAAGCTCATTTTAATATTTTAAATTTTCTGTAATTTTTTCAAATTTTTCTGAGTCCATTTACTATTTTTCTTATTTTATTTTCATTTTTAATCAAAATTTAATACTTTCTAATTACTAAAAAATCCAAAAAAATCAGAAAAAGCTTAGAAAAATCCAAAAATATTTTAGAAATTTATTTTCATTTATTTTAGAATTTTAGAAATTTATTTTGCATTTTTCCCATTTATTTTGAATTAAATTGAATTTTTAATTAGATTAAATAGTTTTTAATTCCCAAAAATTATACAAAAAGCCAAAAAAATTAGTTTTTAGTTTTAAAATTACTTTTTAGTTATTTTATAATTTTCAAAATTTATTTTTCAATTTTTTTCACTTTATTTGCATTTTCTTTTAATTTTTAATTACAATAGATAGTTTTTAATTCATAAAAAATAAATAAAAAGTCAAAAAAATATTTTTCTTTTTCTCAAAATTTTCTTTTATCATTTTTAACTTTTGAAAATTATTACCAAGTCCGTAGGAGTAGTGTAGCTTAAAAGTCGCGTTTTATTTCGTACGTTAACGTTTATTTTGCGTTTTAGTTTACGTTTTTAATTTTACTTTACGTTTCTAGTTTTCTTATTTGAAATACGTACTTAAGTGATTATTTGTGCTTCATTTGTGATTTCATTAGTATTCAAATCACTTTTTATCACTTTCACGACACGTTTCACGAATCGGGAATTCGAAATTCGATTCATCATTCACACGGACTACGACCTCGGGTTATCCGTATTTTTTTTCGGATCTCTTGAGTAATACTATACTATATATAACTTGATTTTCACGAATCACCCCTCGAATTTTCAAGACTTGGATGATGATGAGAATGAAACAGATGATGATACTAGAGAATCACGACCACAAGGTCGTGACAAAGCAAGGAGGAAATCATCCACCTCCTCCTCTCACGAAACATCAAAATCATTCATGAGTGGGCTAATAGCGGATTTGTGGAAATCAAGACCGTCAAAGAAGGAAAAAGGTAAAGAGCGTGATGAGTCGTGGAGACAAATCAAGGAACGAGAGCTAGCGATCAAAGAAAAAAATTTGGAATATCAACAAAAGCTCTTGCAATGCCAGGAGGAATAAAAGGAACTCTTGAGAAATACCAAACGGGATCAAGAATTGATTTTCTACAACTCGGCTATCGACCCAAATTTGCCCGAACGACAACGAGAGGAACTTATGCGAATTAAAGCGGAAATCAAGGAACGCCACAACCTAAATTACTAGTTTTTAAATAAGTGTCCGCGTGTTTAATTTTTAGTTGTTAAAGTTTTTTATTTAGTTGTAATGGTTTTTATTTCGTATCGTATCGTTTATATAATATTTACGTTTTATTAATAAACTTTGTGTTTGTGTTAAAAAATGTTTTTTTTAAAAGAAAAAAAATGATGCAATATGGGTTGCTACTGTGATGAGAGAGATGAATATGGGTTGAGGAGAGAAAGCTAAGGTGGCAATCGAAAAGATGATGCAATATGGGTTGCCAGTGTGACTGTGAGAAGCCTGATAAGAAAGAAACACTCTTATTAAACCAAATAATAAACCAAAGTGGACCTTATTTATAAGCTCAAAACCAGCGCTAGTTGAAATGGGAGCGGGAATATAAAAGGAAAATAGCCAACATCTTCTCTCGCACGATTCATACCTTCCTCCTTCTTCTTCTTCTTCGTCCATTTTCTCTCCAAACAAAAACAAAAACAAAAACAAAAACAACAACAATAATGGCTCGAAACAAGGTCAACTTTCTTTTCTTTTACATTTTAATTTTATTTATCATAATTACCAATTACTTGCTTTTTAGGGCTAAGTAATATCATAATTAGTTTGTTGCGTTATTATTATTTTTTAAAACAATTAATTTCTGTTAACATTGTATTAAGTTAGGGCAAAACAATGGACTTGATTTATTTTTAAGAAGTTACTGGTAACTTTTATTTCCGGCAAAAGCTTAGAATTAGGGGGTGTTTGGATATGTGTATGGGAAATAGTGTTTGGATGTCATAAAAATGAAGCATAATAAATTGTTTGAGTGTTTGGCTTATCATATAAATAGATTATGTATTGTGAAATGGGTGTTAAATTAGTTTAAGAGAGCCGCTAAATATGTTTTTTGATACTACCATTTGATGGTCAGTTCTGTTATAGCTCGTAAGCAACCTTATTGTTTGATGTTTAAATGATCTGGTAGTCGTAACTAAAATGCACATTCAAACACTTTAAACCGTTAAACAAGTAATTTCAGATATTCTTAGGGGATGTTTGTTTAAGCTTATATGTGGCCTATGAGCTTATTTGTGTTTCGGCTTATATTTCATAAGCCCTAATTTTCCGGCTTATTTTGAGACTTGTGGGCTTATATAAGTTTATTATGATATGATAAACTTATATAAGTCCATAAGTCTCAAAATAAGCCGGAAAATGGGGATTATGAAATATAAGCCAAAATCAAATAAGCTCATAAGCCCACATATAAGCTTAAAAAAACACCCCTTTATTGCGAGAATCTCAGAGCCTGTTAATGCTTGTATAGGACAACGCATATCACAATTGAATAGTTGATTGCTAATTGAATTTACTTGGTAGTTGGTTTGGGAGTGCCTGTTAAATGATTTTGCATGACTTTTTACTTCTGTTTGATGATAGAATGAGTGTCGGTTATGTTGCGTGATTTTGGTCCATCATACTCGGTAAAATTCTGAAAAATGTTGCTCACCTAGCATTTTTGGTATTTTTTCCATAAAATTACATGTCCATGTTTGTTTTTGTGCAAAAAAACCCCAGATGAATAACAGTCAACACAAGTTTTACATCTATTGCAATAGATAACGTGTTTTCCTGCTATGCCCATTACTAACTTTAGTAAATTTTTGATAAGGTTAAAACCCTAGGGAGAAGAAGAAACTACAGGAAGGAATGATTTCACCAAATCTCTGCCATTATTCATTGATACGTTCAACATAAATAGATATGCAAGTTACAATCATACCCCTTGCATAATAGAAAATAACCGAAATTCCCTTAAACTAGAAACATAAATATAAAATACTAAAACATAAAATACTTAACGTATCAATACTCCCTCCTTAACCCACTTTTTGCCCTCAAAAAGGGATTCAAGTGACCTTGTCTTCATCACCTTCAATAGACTCGTTGGTTGCCGGATCTTCATCATCTATCACCTTGATCATGTAGATTTGTTTGTTCGTACACTTGTGGCCCGGAACATACCTTTCGGTACACCAGAAACATTCCCCTTTTGCCCTTTTCAACTCTAGTTCCTTGCTCGTCAAACGCCTCGAGCTAAGCATTCCCGGTTTACTTGGTAACTCGTTTGTTGGGGTTGGGAGCAATGGAAGTTTTGAAGCATTAGCCGGAGGTATTATTTTGACATCTTCGGGTTGTGGCCCACCCTCCCCCTCGTTGAGACGCTTCATCAAGCTTGTGTTGTTGATGGCTTGAATTCTTGCTAACCCATACGCTTCATGCAACGTGCTCGGTTTAAACATTTTAACCGGTCCACGGATGTCCGGTTTGAGAGCCTTAAGGTAGAGGCTCACGGCTTGTGTTTCGCTTAGGTTAACCTTATTCAGCAGGGAGTCAAAGGCTGAATTCAGATCCTGTAACGAGCCTGTCTGGGTTAACGACGCCATCTCTTCCAATGGGTCTTCAAACAGTGCAGCAGAAAAACGAGCAGAGATCGAACGAACATAGTCCGCCCATGGGACCTCGGCAACCGTGGCATTACGGGTCTTCATATAGGCACGGTGCCATGGGAGGGCATCGCCTTCCAAGTGAATCGCAGCGCAGCGTAATTTCGAGGCATCGGGGGTGGCATCCATCGCAAAAAAATGTTCGCAGCGATAGACCCATCCTTCAACATCGTCCCCCGAAAATTTAGGGAAATCGATCTTACCGATACGGAATGGTTTGGATGTTCGGAAGTCACCATCTGAGCCGGAGAAGGACCCGAAGGAACTGCCTGCCGAGTGAACTCCTTTGTCACGGACAGCCTTCAAGATTTCTTCCTGTTGCTTCGATAAAGCGACTAGGGCAGTTTGGATTTCAGCGATCGCCTTATCGTGGGCTTTGAGGGTGTTGTCGACTTCGTTGTTGCGGGTGTTAGTCATGGTGATTTTGGTAGGGATCGACTGGAAGCTGATACCCTTGATAAGGTTAAAACCCTAGGGAGAAGAAGAAACTACAGGAAGGAATGATTTCACCAAATCTCTGCCATTATTCATTGATACGTTCAACATAAATAGATATGCAAGTTACAATCATACCCCTTGCATAATAGAAAATAACCGAAATTCCCTTAAACTAGAAACATAAATATAAAATACTAAAACATAAAATACTTAACGTATCAATTTTGAACGTTACATTTAATATCTCAAAATTCAACCTCCTACAGTTTCTGAATTTTCTTTGACTTTAATACTAATACTAGGTTAGGGCAGGAAATTAGACTGATAATAGTCAAAGGTAGTTTTCGTTTGCTTGCTTGTTTTGTATTTGTTGTTTTAGTAACAGCTATCAAATGATTTTATAAAATAGATCAAATTGATACTTAGGTTGCCCTGTTTGTTGCAATTTCCGATACTTTGGTGGCCTAAGGATTAATTTTCCCTTTGAAGAATATATTGATGAGAGATTATTTCTTTTATTTGATGTCAGTCCATCATGCTAGTCGCTGGAACTGTAAAAAGAATGTTAGTGGGGGACCTTAATGCAATTCATTGCAAAAATGTCTAATGGTCAAAGCAATTTGGATATCTTTATTAAATGATCGTTTTTAAAGAAAAATGGTATCTGACTGACTTCGTCTGCTTGCAAACTGTTGTTGGAAAACATGCAGGAAGCATTGATTTTGTTGATTGATGTTAGTCCATCAATGCACAGTGTGTTACCCGAGATTCAGAAGGTGTGTTCATTGCTAATACAGAAGAAGGTAATGTCCCTACTTTTTCGGCTTTCTTGTTCTTCGCAAGTGGTGGTGGAGTTGGGTGGGGCTATAATGTTTTTTGCTTTTAAAAGGGTTGACCCTATAGTTTTTTCACCAGTTAACGTATGCTAATCGTTTAACTATGTATCTTTGCAGCTGGTTTTCAGCAAATACGATGAAGTAGGAGTTGTTGTGTTTGGAACAAAAGGTAATATTGGTTTAGTTGACCAATCTCACTATTATTCACTCGTTTTTTGTTCAACATCATTTTAAGTCTGTCAAAATTGCTTCAACTGGAGCCATATTTCATAACTAGTCATTGAGACGACTTATAACTCCTTTAATCATGTCTGCTACATGAAGTGACCGAAAGGGTGTCTTTTTTATTTGTTTATTACTTTTATTAATGCACCATGTCTTATATGTAGATACGGAAAATGATCTTACAAACGAAGTGGGTGGATATGAACATGTCACGGTTCTGCAGCCACTAAAAGTTGTGGATGGTGATCTTGTTGATGTGGTACAGCAATTTCCTCGAGGAACGGTACCTGGAGACTGTATCCTATTTTGATGTTACATAATTATGCATGTTCCCCTGTACTATTATGTACTTTATCCATATCATGCGATTTGCATAGCTTGTTGGTTTCAAAAATTGAGTAGTTGGTACCTTAACATAGACGATAGTTATGGATGCAGTTGTTGTTGGGATGGATATGCTAATTAAAAAACACAAAGATACAATGAAGGGTAAAAAGCGTATTTGTCTCATTACTAATGCTATGCACCCAATCAAAGATCCGTATGAAGGTACAAAAGAGGATCAAGTCTACACCATAGCTGAGCAGATGACTGCCCATGGTATGAGAATTGATTGCACTGTTTTTAGGGGAAACCAGAATGGGAACACGCATGATAATACCACCATTGAAGAAAATGATATGCTGCTGAGTATATTTTCAAAGAAGACAAAAGCAAGGGCTGTTCATGTTGAGAGTTCGACTTCATTATTGGGTGCTTTAAGGACTCGTAATGTAACTCCTGTAACCACATACAGGGGTGATCTTGAAATAAGTTCTGCGTTAAAGTTAAAGGTACCTATTAATGCTCATCTTCTATTCATACGTATATATATATATATATATATATATATATATATATATATATATATATATATATATATACATTTTTGAAAATAATCTGTGGGTTCTATATTCTACCATAGACTACTATAAAAAGTTATCCCCCAAAACTAGTTGTAATAGTGGTTACTTGGCTTTAAATACTGCAACATCTTTTCGTCTGGTGCTTTTTTTGTAGGTAATTAGTCAAAATGATTTGGGTAATTATGCACTGCGTGTTTCATGAAAACAGCCTTTTAAGAATGGGACATCTTGGTCGTGTTTTAACTCAAATGGGTCAAATAAAAGAATAGATAAAAGGGTAACGATTAAATGGGTTAAAAGGGTTCAAAGTCGCTCATAAACTGTTTTTAATGCGTCCAACACTCCAACCTCCTAACTGTTCTATTCAAGAAGATTTTTTCCCCCTAATAATTAAAAAATAATGTTGTTAATTACAGTTAAAGCATTCATATCATATTCAAATTGACAAAAACGTGTTAGTGGGGTAGGCTCAACCTGAACTGGTCCGTTAAGACCTGTGCTAAAAAACGACTGCTTCATCTCGAACCCCTTTGACTCGTTATATTTTATAGTTATATTTCAGTTGGTTTCTGGCAAAATTTTGATATTTACTTTCTTTAAGCAGTAGCTGAACTATATACTCTTGTTAATGATCAGGTTTGGGTCTACAAGAAAACGGTCGAAGAAAAGTTTCCTACTCTGAAAAAATATTCTGATAAAGCACCTCCAACGGATAAATTTGCCACTCATGAGATCAAATTAGATTACGATTATAAAAGTGTTCAAGATCCTAATAAAGTTGTGCCTCCAGAACAAAGGATAAAAGGTTATAAATATGGACCTCAAGTGATCCCTATCTCATCTGATGTATTCGAAGCAGTGAAATTCAAACCAGAAAAAGGCGTGAAACTTTTAGGATTTACAAATGCTCAAAATATTAGGAGGTAAACTTTTTACTTATTGAAACTCATAGTTAATTTATAACATAAATGCATTCATAAAGTAAATTGACTGTTGCTGACTTTTTATGTTTTAAACTCAGACACTACTACATGAAAGATGTTAACATATTTATTGCTGAGCCGGGCAACAAAAAGGCTATTATTGGGGTTTCAGCGTTAGCTAGGGCAATGAAGGAAATGAACAAAGTTGCAATTGTACGGTGTGTTTGGAGACAAGGACAAGCAAACGTTGTTGTAGGAGTCCTAACTCCTAATGTATCTGACATGGATAATATTGTGAGTCTTTATCTGCAACTTTGGTTTGTGACATTTAACTTTAACAAGATTTTCAAATCCCGTGCGTTGCGACGGGATTAGGGGTGCTTGAATTAGCTTATTTTGTGAGGTTAAGCATTTGATTGAATTTTAAAAAGCTCTTAAAATTTTCAACCTGAGTTTATAGCTTATTATATAAGTTCATAAGCTCAAGTTGGTAAACTCATAATAAGTCGAAAGAATGAACATATAAGTTTTTCATGTTCATGTAAGCCAATAAGCAAACAAAATTGCTAATCCAAACAACTCCTAAATTAATATTGTGTGGTGGAATGTTAACTCATATAAATTAAGTAGTTAAAGTTTAAGTTATGTGAAAGTTAAGGAGCAAAAATGTAAACTTGAAATGAATTATAAATATAAGAATTGTAAACTGAACTCGCGACTTTGGGTATAACAATGATATGTTCTCAACCACCACACCAAGAATACAAAGTTGAAAAGGATAAATGCTAAAAAGTAAATTTTTTGTGGTAATTAATATTAGGGAAAAAATTTATATTTACATTAGTTTAAATATAAAGTAAAAGGTTAGAGAAAGTTCAAGGGGCTAAATTGTAAATGCATAAGTTTGAATATAAAAATAAAGGACTAGAGAAAGTTAAAGGGCTAAATTGTTACCATTCATTATGTAGCAATTACTATTCAAGCTACTTCTTTATTGATACAACTAAAGATGTTGTCCTCTTGTGTTTCTTTAACAAATTCGTTAATTGACAGGCGGACTCATTTTACTTTAATGTCATCCCATTTGCTGAAGATGTTAGAGAGTTTCAGTTTCCGTCATTCAGCAATTTTCCGGCATCCGTGCAGCCAAATGCGGAACAACAAGAAGCTGCTGATAAGTTGGTAATGATGCTGGACTTGGCACCAGCTGGTAAGGAAGAAGCTTTAAGGCCAGACTTTACTCCGAATCCTGTTTTGGAGGTAAACACTTTGTGAGTTGGGTTTCTGAGTTTATGAAAGTTAAAAAATAAACTGATTCTGGGTAGCAACATATGTGGTGTTGGTTACGGCTAAAAAAATTATTTTTGTTATTTGAGATAAGAAAACCCCAAACAGTTTGAACCGTTATTACTAGTGAAATGAAATTCTCCTCATCTAACTACTACCCTGAAGGCTCGAGTTAAATTTCTTTGTGAAGAATATAATGTTCACTTCGCCAGTGATAATCGTTAGTAGTATTCATATGCATCCCTCTAGTTTGATGAACGAAATTTACTCTCGCTATCCCAAAGCAAGGACTGTTTGAGTTTGCACATAGCTTAATGAACATTGTTTGGTTAGCAGATATCTAAAATACCCTTTACTAAGACATAACAATGTGATCTTGTGGACCAAAAATTGATACTATTAGTACTTTTCAATGTCACTGATGAGCAAAGTGGTAATATTCAGATCTCTGGCTTTTACAAATTAAGACTCTTTTCCTGACTTCGTACTTGTATTTGTTCAGCGTTTTTATCACCATCTTGAATTGAAATCGAAGGATCCAGATGCAGCTGTGCCACCACTTGATGCAACTCTCAAAAGAATAACAGAGCCTGATCCTGAAGCTATATCCCAGAACAAGCTCGTGTTCGATGAATTTTGTAGGCATTTTGAACTTAAAGAGAATCCCAAGGTTAGTTTTTATGTTGGATTTAAAACAAGACATTCATAAGTGAATGAGACCCTTAATATACCTTCTATATTTCTACCATACAATGAAAATAATCGAGTGTTAAAGCAGTTTTCAATATAACATCTACAATCTCATCTTCAGCTAAAGAAATCGACTAGGCGTTTATTAAAAGACAAACCAACTGGATCGTTTGAAGGGGGAGTTGGTAAGATTGAAGACCAGTCTACTGACGTGGTGGCTTCTACATCTACAGTCAAGATAGAGACAATTGGGGACTTGACTCCTGTACAAGATTTTGAAGCAATGATATCTCGTAGAGATAGTCCCGAATGGGTTAGTAAAGCGATTTATGGTATGAAAAATAAAGTTATTGATCTGGTTGAGAGCTCATACGAAGGGGACACTTATCCAAAGGCTTTAGAATGTCTGGTTGCTCTGCGAAAGGGTTGTGTCATTGAACAAGTAAGCATTTTCCTTTCAGTTATGGGTCATATTTATTCTGAAAGTGGGATAGATTTTCACTTGCATACATAACTTTTGACAGTTGACCATGATTTGAAAACAAATTTGTGTCTTGTCTAGGAACCGAAGCAATTCAACAATTTTAAAACTAATCTATTCTTCAGTTATATATCTGATTATTCTTAAGTAAGTGCTATCATCAATCTCCAACTTATGCTTATTTTTATGATGTCTTTGTCTGAGCAGTGAAATTGAAGCAGGAGATGCTAGTAGCTGGTTTGTGAAACCAGAGCTAAATTCAAGCAACTAGTGTAAGGCTAAACACTCGTACCTCGGGCTAGGAGAGTATGACTTTATGTTTTCATGCTAGATTCTAATTCTGATTAGTCTTGTTGCACACACTTTGACATTTGAAGTATCAAATGATTATGAAACATTGTGCATTCTGTAATTATGATGGATGTTGAAAGAAATGGAGGTGTACTGTTTTGGCATATCTTTCATCTACACAAATGTTCCCACCAAACCTTTGATTCTTATACATCTGCGTTGTATGCACCCATATATGAATATGGTGTAACTTTGTGTAGTGTGTCTTCAACCAATATATGAATAGGGTGCAAGCAATGTTTTAAAAACAGGTTTTTAAATTTACCCGGTCAAGCTATTGGGTCACGGCTCAACCAACAGTTCAATTGGTTTTCGCTAAAAACCGGCTTCCGGTCACTCGTCCGGTTCATGGTTCAACCGGCCGGGTCAACCCGGGTTTTAAAATACTGGGGGTAAGCATTTAGGATAGCATCACTCAACCTGCCGTATCACGAATACGGTGTAACACTATCGATCGTACCAAAAGGTGGCAATTCACATATATATATATAGAGGTGCGATCCCCTAAAAAGGGGATCAAAATTAAAAAGGCTAAAAAGGTTTTTAGCCACTAAGCTAGTGCCATGTGTCCTCCACCCACTCCCTCCCTTTTTTCTTTAATATTTTCAGTTAGAGGGTGTTTTGGTCATTTGACCTATTTTTTAAATTCCACCTTAAATTTCAAATGCAAATAACTTTCAAATGACAAACTTTTACAAAAAACCGATTTCACCAAAATTTTTAAAATTTAATCCTCTTTAATTTGGTATAAATTTTTTTAATTTTTTCGAAACTTTTTTTTTGACATATTCATTGGGTCATGATTTTCTTGAAAATTTTAGCATTTTCGGCTCTAATTTTGTCTAGTTTAAAGGCCGAATTTTGCAAAACTTAAAACACGAAAGTTGTAGCTTCTTGGCCATTCTTTACCCAGAAATTTGAATCACTCAAATCCAATATGATATGAGTGTTATTAATCTTTAACATACGATATCTCACTCATATCATATTGGATTTGAGTGATTCAAATTTCTGGGTAAAGAATGGCCAAGAAGCTACAACTTTCGTGTTTTAAGTTTTGCAAAATTCGGCCTTTAAACTAGACAAAATTAGAGCCGAAAATGCTAAAATTTTCAAGAAAATCATGACCCAATGAATATGTCAAAAAAAAAGTTTCGAAAAAATTAAAAAAATTTATACCAAATTAAAGAGGATTAAATTTTAAAAATTTTGGTGAAATCGGTTTTTTGTAAAAGTTTGTCATTTGAAAGTTATTTGCATTTGAAATTTAAGGTGGAATTTAAAAAATAGGTCAAATGACCAAAACACCCTCTAACTGAAAATATTAAAGAAAAAAGGGAGGGAGTGGGTGGAGGACACATGACACTAGCTTAGTGGCTAAAAACCTTTTTAGCCTTTTTAATTTTGATCTCCTTTTTAGGGGATCGCACCTCTATATATATATTACACACCGCGTGTAAAAAGTGAAAGTTAGTTTCTAATAAACATATTATCAAAGGTAATATACTGAGATCTTAAAAAATGAGTAGCATGTCAAACATGTTTTTGTAATTTCCTTACTATCCTTCATAATTTTCTTTCCAGATATGTTAATAGTTTATTTATTTATTTATTTATTAAAATGAAGTTAAAATAAAACAAAATCAGTTTTAAAATTTCAACTATTAAATTAAAACAGAATAATGGGTTGATGACTTGATGTCAATTAGATTTCTGCTGTAAAACTTCGATGCATATATATTAGAGTTTAGTTGTTCATATACATCTGATTAAATAAACAGAAAAATGTTATACCTAGTTTCCTTTTAAAATTGTGTAAGTTTTATCTCGTGAGGACTTTGTTTTTTTACATTTAAGATTTGTTCGCAACAAGGGAACATATTACGCGTCCACCCCCTTCACGTGTCAAGCCTGTTACACATCTCTCTTCGAGCGTGGTCAACACAATTTTTTGTTGGTTTGATCATCTCGATCACCAAACGAAATTTGCTTTTTTGTGTGAGTGTCTTGTGGAGTATATTTATGTGATGGGTTGTTGGTCATTGCTATGCGATGATGAGAGTGAATAATAATCTAATAATTATAAAAAGTGTGTTTGAAATCAGAGAAATAAATTAACGTTAAGATAAATCTTTTTTTAAAATGCAATTTAATCCCTTAAAGTTTAAAACTACTAAAAAGCACTTTTAACAATTCAACAACAGTTTACCAATTTTTCGATAAGTAACGCTCGATGAAATGGTTATCTTTCCAGCACCTTCACGTCAGATTTTCAGCACATCCCTTAACTCGTCACCTAATATATGTAGTTGTGACAACTCAAACACATAAAAATACTTCGTTAATACTAGGGCTGAGCATAATAGACTGTGGACCGGATCGAACCGGACCAAACGTATTTCGGTCCGGTCATTGGTTCATCATTTTCCTCATATTCGATCCTCGGTCCTATTAGATGTATATCTCGTGTATGAGGATAAGATCAATGTAGCTGTCTATTAGTTGTGTACCGTGTATAAGGATTAGATTAGTGAGTTGTCTATTAGTTGTGTATAAAGGGTGATTACTAAATAGTAATCACCCTTTATACACAACTAATAGACAACTCACTAATCTAATCCTTATACACGGTACACAACTAATAGACAGCTACATTGATCTTATCCTCATACACGAGATATACATCTAACAGATTCGGTCCAATCCAATCTGGTTCGAACTTACGCAAAATTTGCAATTATGTTTTGTTGAACCTGACAGAACCGATGAACACCGACCATGAACGAACATTTCGGTCCGGTGTTTTTGGCCAAATCGATTTAGTTAAGTGGTCTGTATCACTAAATCGAATCTCTTTTGCCTTCTTCACGCGTAGTCTTTGTTTGACCGTAATGACAACGGAACGCGATAATAATTAGACCACCCGTGGTCACCTACACCATAACGCCCACTCTAACTACATTTGATAGCCAAAATCAATAAATATTACAGCGCATAAACAAATCATGTAGGCCCACCCCCACATTTCAATATTTTTCCATTTTAAACTTGAAAAATCATCATATATATAAACCCTAGCAACCCAAAAGGGTTTTAGAACACAAAAACCCAATTTCAAAAACAAAAGTGGTTTTCTCATAACCCTAATCACAATCACAATCATGACTTTCTGGGGTAAGTTTTTTTTTTTTTTATTAATTATTATCTTTCATTCTAAATTATGATTTGATTGATTTATTAACAAATATAAGTGTTTGTTTTATTAGGAATTGAAGTGAAACCTTCGAAACCGTACACGCATTCGTCGTCCAAAGATGGTACTGGACGCTTGCGAATTTCTCAGGTACATTTTTTTTTTTTTTTTTTTTTATTGTAATTTAATTTATTACTATATATAATGTTAATGTCCTTCTTTAATGTTAAATGGGTCACGGGTTCGGGTTAAAGCTGTGTTTTTTTCTAGGGGCTGTTTGTTTAAGGGGGTGTTTGTTTAAGCTTGTATAGCGGGCTCATGACTTATTTGGTTTTCGGCTTATGTTTCATAAGCTTACTTTTTTGTGGCTTATTTAGAAAAAAATCAGCTTATATAAGCTTATTATGACATGATAAGCTTTATATAAGCTGAAAAGTCTCAAATAAGCCACAAAAAGTGAGCTTATGAAACATGAGCCGAAACCAAATAAGCCATAAGCCCACTATATAAGCTAAGCTTATGTGATTTTGGCTCGTATTTCACAAGTTCAAATTTTCTGGCTTACTCTGATATGTTAATAAGCTTATATAAGTCGGTAAGTCTCAAAATAAGTTAGGAAAATTTGAGCTTATGAAATATAAGCAGAAGTCGAATAAGCTCAAAACCCCACAACTTAGCTTAAACCAACACCTCTATATTTTATTCGAATGAAAGGACATTGTTTAGATGGAAAATATTGTTTGAATCAAAAGCCCAAAGCTTTTAGTTAGTTTTAGGTATTAAGGGGGTGTTTGGGATTGCTTATTAAACTGCTTTTCATGTTCTGATGTGTCAAATAAGCAGTTTTTAGGTAGTACTTTGTTAGTGCGTATCCAAAATTTTGTTTGTCTATATTGATATGTTTGAATTTCCAGTCCTAAATGGGAATGATACTTTACTGTACATTATTCACTCCAATATTTTTACATTTTTCGGTTATGGGCCGGTTGGGTTTTGGAACCATTGCACCCTATTCTGAACTGAAAAAATCAGTCTGACAGTTAAAAAAACAAATCATATGTGATCGTCTAGGTTATGAAACAAGAATAATTGGAATTAGATGTTACAGTTGTTTTTAGACTTTATCTGTTCTATGCATTGTAAGGTTTTGTTTAATTTGGTATCGTTTCTTGGGTTGTGAAATACCAATAGGATTTAATTATTAAAACGAAAGAGTATGAACAACCAAAGTTTGATTTTTTAATTATTGGTTAATTAAGGTTGGGTGATTTTTTTTTTTTTTTTTTTTTTTTTTTTCTCTCTCTCTCTCTCTCTCTCTTTTTTTTTTTTTTACTTGGCTCATTTCATTTTTAGCAAGCTTTTATACTATTTCTCATTTACCCGTTTGACTTAGAGGTGAAACATAATGACCCGTTAATAAATAAACGGGTCAATAACGCTATTTCTAATGTTTACTCATAATTTTCTACTATTTTTACGATTTAGGCAACTTTGGCAATGGGAAAGGCAACACTGAAAACTTCAGTGCAATGCAATGTTGGTGATAAGCGTCCTGTTCTTTTATGTGTACTGATGCCTAATAAGACCGAGTCACTGCAATTAGATTTGGAGTTTGATGAGGCTGAAGATGTAACGTTTTCTTGTATTGGTCCACGTGGCGTGTACCTAACTGGCTACTATGTTGGTCACAACCGACACTCAATTATGCAAGATGATTCGTATCCTTAGTACTTTTATATCTTGTTTCATTAATCACTGCTTCCCATTACTGAAATAAATCTTGTAAAGAAAAACTATAGTCGTTCCTTCACTTTAGTGGCATAGAGAATCCTATGGAGAGGATATAGCAAACTCTGAGACAATGGAGTCAAATCAAGGTAGTGATGATGATGAATATGAAGACAGCTTTATTGATGATGATGAACCTCTTCCATCTTCTCCTGCTTTAAGTAGTGAAGGTATATTATCATTTTTGTGGCTTAAGAAATAAATGATAATAACGTTCTGTCTTTTTGAAATGCAATAAATTTTAATTAGCAGATGATGATGACGAGGATGAGGATTTTCTGAAGAAAAAAAGAAATGGAAATGGTGGTCACAGAAGACTTAAGAAGAGGTACCAGTCGATTGAATCTGATGATGAAATGAGTGTCCAAGAGGTCGATGACGAGGACACTATTCCAATTTCAACAATATGCAAGAACCAGAAGTCCCAAGCGTCAGGGGAAAAGCCAAAAAAAGAAACAATAATTGTATTAGACGAAGAGACAAAAAGTAATGATGGCAAGAACAAGTCGGATGCTGTGAATTCCCCTGA